>OY992530.1:256950321-257550321 GCA_963921185.1 Dasysyrphus tricinctus | reverse complement strand
CTACCGATCCATGAAGGGTCTCTGCCTGAGATATTGCGGTCTTTCATTGGTTGCGGTCCCTCGCACGCTCCCTCCAGTCGTCGAGACCAAGCGCTCTTGCGTCTGTGACCGCCTGGTCCCTATAGCGGAGGTTCGGTCTTCCTGGTCGTCTCGAACCTGGGGGCTGGGATTCGAAGATTTTCTTGGCTGGAGCGTTGTTGTCCATTCGCTCGATGTGGCCAAGCCAGTGTAGTCGACGTATTTTGGCTCTTTGGACTACATCCACATCTTGGTATAGCTCGTACAGTTCACGATTGAATCTTCTCCTCCAATCGCCCTCTTCGCATATAGGACCAAATATCCGCCGAAGAATTTTTCTCTCGAAAGTGCCCAGTATCAATTCCCCTTTTTTACTTATCGTCCAGCACTCGGCGCCGTAGAGTAGAACTGGTAAAATTAGCGTTTTGTATAGCGTGCACTTTGTCTTTCGAGAAAGGAGTTTTGAACCCATTTGTTTGGCCAAACCGAAGTAGCAGCGGTTCGCTAGGGTGATTCTTCGTCGGATTTCCACTAAGGTGTCGTTCGTGGAATTGATGTTTGTTCCGAGGTAGGTGAACTCCTTGACTACCTCGAAATTACTGCTACCAACAGTGACGTTTTGTCCTAGGCGATGGACAGATGAGGCTTTGTTTGTTGATAGCATATACTTTGTTTTGTCCTCATTCACTGCAAGACCAACGCGTTTCGCCTGTTCATCAATAGCTGTGAATGCTTCAAGGGCAGCTCTCTTGGAACGACCGATGATGTCGATGTCGTCCGCATAACCAAGCAGTTGAGAAGACCTGCTAAAGATAGTGCCTTCCATGTTAACACCACTCTTGCGCACTATCTGCTCCAGGACTAGGTTGAAGAAATCACATGATAGCGCATCTCCTTGTCTGAACCCTGTACACGTCTGGAATAACTCGGATGAGCTGTTACCCATTTGCTCGTTGCACCGCGTATTTTGTAACGTCATGCGGCATTGCTGGATCAGTTTTTTCGGGATCCCGAGTTCCGACATCGCCAATAGAAGCTCTTGGCGACTTATGCTATCATATGCGGCTTTGAAGTCGATGAATAGGTGGTGGGTCTCGACTTGAAATTCGTTGGTTTTTTCCAGGATTTGCCTCAATGTGAAGATTTGTTCTATCGTTGATCTACCTGGCCTGAAGCCACACCGGTACGTGCCGATCATAATGTTGCAGAAAGGTTTAAGACGCTCACATAGTACGTTGGATAGGATCTTGTAACCAACATTAAGCAGGGATATGCCTCTGTAGTTCTTGCAGGACATAGGATCGCCTTTTGTGTAGATTGGGCATATGGAGCTATTTGACCAGTCGTCGGGCATACTTTCCTCCTCCCAAACTTGGTTGATGAGCTGGTGCATGCACCCTACCAGAACATCTCCTCCATACTTGAAGAGTTCCGCTGGTAGGCCATCCGAGCCGGCGGATTTGTTGTTCTTAAGCTTGTGGATGGCTTTCTTAACCTCTTCAGTACTGGGTGCTGGGACTGGATCTTCATTGACTGGTCTAATGCTTCTTTGTTCCCCTGTCGCCTCCTCTACATAATGCCCATTGAGCAGCTGCTGGAAATGCTGCTTAAACACGTCTACAATTCCCTGTGCTTCGGTGACTAGGTTCCCTTCGCTGTTTCGAAGAGCTTGAAGAGCTTGCGTGCCAGTCCTATAACCAGATGCCAGTTGGTTGGCTGTTTTGTAGAACCGGCGGGTGTTGGTGGCGGTGCTGGACTCTTCGAGATACTTGAGTTGAGAGGCTGCGGATGCTCTTTTCTTTCTACGCAGGGTTTTTTTCTCTTTCCTTCTCTTTTCACGGTACTCCTCTCTTGCTGCTCTTGTTTTCCGTTGCAGCATTTGCATTCGTGCATTTTCCGTCTCTTGCTTCAATACCGTGCATTCATCATCATACCACGGGTTCTTTTTTCTGGGTAGATGATAGCCTATGGTGGTCTCGGATGGCTCCTTAATAATGTCGCGATACTGGTTCCACTGGTTGTTGACGCTGTGGCTGGGTGTACGGCAGAGAGTTTCCCGGTCAATTGCTATTTGTAGTCTCTGGCTTTCTCAGATGCGCTAAGGCATGCGATGTTGAACTTCTTTCTTTGGGCGGTCTTCGTTTTCTTTTCGTTGGACAGTCGGGCTCTGTACTTTGTCACAACAAGATAGTGGTCAGAGTCCAAGTTTGCACTTCGGAAAGTTCGCACGTCCAAGATGTTCGATGCGTACCTTGCGCCAATTGGCACGTGGTCGATTAGGTTGGCAGTTCGACCATCTGGAGATCGCCAGGTTGCTGTGTGTATCCTTCGTCTGGGGAACCTAGTGCTACCTATCACCGTATTACGAGCTGCAGGAAAGTCGATTAGTCGGAAGCCGTTATCTGTTGTCGTTTCGTGGAGGCTGTGCTTTCCAACTAATCCACCAAAGATGTTTTCCTTTCCGACTTTAGCATTGAAGTCTCCGAGCACGACTTTGACATCGTACTCCGGACAGGCTCCGTCCAGGAGGTCGTAAAACTCCTCCTTGTTAGACTCCTCAGCTTCATCGGTAGGGGCGTGTGCACATATTAGGCTGATGATTTGGAAGGTAGCTTTGATGCGGATCACAGCCAGGCGATCGCTGATCGGCTTAAAATCGATGACTTTCGATCTGAGTCGATTTCCCACGACGAATCCGCATCCTAACATGTGCAGTCTTTGATGGCAGCTGTAATAAATGTCGAAATCTTTTCTTTTCGTTATACCTGATCCTATCCATCGTATCCCTGGATCGCGGTAATATCTGCCTTGTACCGCGAGAGGACAGATTCAAGTTTTTGAGTAGCACCTGGTGTATAGAGTGTTCTTACATTCCAGGTACATACTCGTTGGTCATAGTCCATTTTCGTTCCGGGTCTGGTTGCCATTTGAGGGGGGTCGTTATCCGAGGCTTCTCGCGTCTCTCTCATAACAATTGGCTTTTTTACTGTGGTCGGGTCGTAAGCCCAACACACTAACCTCCAATTTGTAGGGCCATGGTTTTAATGTTGCAATTCTTTCCTTGGTCAACATTCGCACTTACAAGTTTAGCAAGTCAAGGCATAAAGCCAAGACCAGTATCCGGCGGCTACCAACGTGGAGGTATTGTAAGCACTTGATGTGTAGGAAAAGATACGGCTTGAGGCCCCCAGTTCCTACAACATCCCAACCACCATTTAGGTTGTTATTATATTATTATTTAGGCCATTGTTAAAACTCAGCCCGAACTATGCGGCAAAGGCATTCAAATTTCGACGCCTCGGATCCTTGCCACCGTGCGCAGCCGTGACAGATATTTTGAACAATTTCATATTCCATATTAAACATCCTTTATAGCATACGGCCCTTCAAAACATAATAAGAATTTCGTTAATACCACATACACAGCTTGTTTTATTTCATTTCAAAGTCGACCTGCCCTCTCTTATTGGTAAACCGTAAAGGGATAATGCTTGAAGTTTGAGAGTAGGTACAGTTCGAAGAGAAATTATTTTAAAAAGAATTGTAGGTCACGAATTAACACATTAACGAATTAACACAATGCAGTTTAGATTGTACGTGTACACACACACAACCTGCACAAGATAAAACAAGTGCATCAGAAGCCCTTGAATACAAAGGACTTCAATATTAGAAAACTCGATAGTTTCAGATAAAAGTGATCAAAATGCGCAACCTCTAAATATTATCCAATCTTCTCAAAATTTGGCAATCTTTGACATCACTTACACTCGGGGCGTGAGCAAAGTCAGCCAAAAATCACACCATTGGAAAAATGAAACACCCTAGCGTCCGTGCAATTATTTCTTATATCTCCGACGTTTAAATCTTAATCCACAAGGGTAAGTTGATACATATTTTTTTTTGTAATTAAATGTACCTACATCAAAACATGTATCAATTCAGTCATTAAATACAGAATTTGTAAATATTTTGATCATCATTGAAAATGTGGCTTCACAGCTTAAGGTGGAGAACCAGAGGACCCATAATAGTATGCAACACATTTAAACACTTATAGGTAGGTATACGTATTGTTAGTTGCCAGGAATGGAAGGAAACTACAATATTCTCCCTAATCCAAACGGCTATGTTGAGAGACACTTAATCTTAACAACAAATTCTTTTGAAGAATTTATCACTTTCTTGAATAAGACATTTTCTCTAAAACCAACAAGACAGGATTCATTCGAACATAAATCGTTGACTTTATTGTCTTACGTACTAACCATTACGCCAAGGGGTACTTACAACTTGTGTTCCTGTTTTAAAATTAAATAAAAATAACTCTCCAGAACAACAGAATTTCACCTTGGAAAACATTTCTAAGGAGTCAGCAAAATTGAACACTGATATGCTACTTTCATTTGTATATCTAAACATATATATTTCAATCCACTAAAGGTAATCCTCCTTCTTTAGCAAGAATCAGACTTTTATTCCAAAAAAGTTTTTCCTATGTTCGTTTTTGTCTTTGAAAAAAAAAAAAAATAAGTTTGGAAAAACTTTTCCCCTTTTTCAACAAATATAAAAATAAAACAAAAACTTAAATCCAACATGTCGCCTCATACCTTATTCATTTTCAACCCCTACACAAGCACGACCCTCGTCCTTGTCATATCGAATCCTATACGACAGTCAGTCCTTGAATATACTTTGACAAATAGTTGGAAAACGCCAACCGGATTCAAACATCTAACTCAATCTAACAATCATGCATCCATGAAAACTTTCCTGAATACCGGCAATTAACTCGTCTTTCCCATCATCTTCGTCGTCTGTCGTCGTCAGAGCGAGCTTCAGCAACTCCATGAACTATATTGCATGAGTTTCCACTCTGCCTCAAGACAATCTTGATCCCTGCCACTGTATCTGTCTCATTTTCATTTTCATGTATGAATGTAGGTTTCATGAAAAACAAAACACTGACGTGTGTTGAAGTTGTTTGCTTGTATGGCTTGCCAAAACTAACTTTGTTTTTGCTAAGTGTATATGTAAAATAGTTTCTTTAACGCTTTATAACAATATCATGTCATAGAGGCATTCATCCCCTATAGCCCCACTGGCAGACCAGTTCTATCTTCACACACTAAAGCGTTAGTTTTAGCTTGTTAAAATTCACAATTCCCTTCCATCCGACCGCCCACACTGAAACGAGGTGATATTCCACAGCGAAAAGTTAAAAATGATGTGGGGTTTTTGGACAGAGAGTGAGGTTAAAAATTCAACTCTGCGCTTTCATCTCATGGAAGTCAGAAAACTATAAATTTATTTTTTTTGCCCGAGAGGTATGCATTGAATTGTTATTTCACTATGGCTCGTGATGTCGGATGCGGATGATTTGATATCTACATATTTAGAAAAATATAAAATGCACGCGTGGTCGCACGAACTTACTTGACCTTTTAGAGAACAATGTAATTGATAAAAAAAAAAATACTTCAAAAAATCATCCTGCACTGGAAATAATAAATGGTTATAAAATTTTTAATTCAGCATTAGTTGCAGTAAGAAAGAACGTAGCCCGGGCTGGGGAGAGACTCGAGAGGCTGAAGAAATTATTTGTTTTTAAAAAACTAAAAAAAAAACTAAAAATTTGTGGGGACTATCTAGGTTATGTTCATTTGCTTGAAATCACTTCGTTAAGAAACAAGAGATAGTGGAGATGTATCTTCATTTAAATTACTTACTTGAGATGGCGCTTACAGTCATGGGTGGACAACGGCCTCAACCAACAAGCCCTTCCAGCCAGCTCGGTCCCTAGCCAGCTGCCTCCAGTTACACACTCCAAAGTTAGTTGAGGTCGTTCTCCACTTTTGTGCGCCACCTAAGCCGGGGTCTTCCTCTGCTGTGAAGACCATCAGGGGTAGACTCGTCTGGCTGGTGCCTCATTGTCCATACGCTCCACGTGTCCCAGCAATCTCAGCCGCTGTGTTTTCAGCTTTTTGACCAGGCCAACGTTTCTGTAGAATTCGTATAACTCTTTGTTAAATCTTCACCTCCATACTCCATTGATACAGACCGGACCGAAGGTCGGGTGGATTGAAATTTTGACCGTCATCGTCCAGGTTGAATGAAGTGTTCTGTCTAACAGCGGAGTTTCAACCATCTTTGTCGTTCAGCAATCTAGAGAAGTGTTTTTTCCAGATCCTTAGCACGGACTGTGTGTCAGCCACCATATTCCCACTCTCATCTCGGCAGGCTTCCTTTCTCTTCTTGTAATCCTTGGTAGAAACATCCTGCCTGCCACTACAGTGCTCAATAGACTCGACCACCGGCCTCGCATGCTCTCTTTTTCTACCTGAGAAATCAACGTTCCTCCCTTCGTTTTTTTTTGTAGAACTCCCGGGATGCACTTTCAGCAACTCTGGTTCTAGTCTGCAACATTGATTGGAAGGCCTCATTCGTTGCTGCATGCGCCAGCCCGCATTTTTGATTGAACCAGGGGCTTCGTTGTGGTGTCCTAGTGAACCCCAGCATATCAGTGGTGGCACTCCTGATGGCATTTTGGCTGGTGGCGGGCTTGCGGAGAGATTAAGAGAGACGTGGCCTGCAAAAGTCCTGGATACTGGAAGGATGTCCAACATGATTTATTTTGTTGACGGTACGTTAATCCGAAGACCACCAGGTCCGTTTGAGTATTTTGAGGTATGGCAAACGAGTGCTTGCTATCATGACATTTCGCCGCCGCAAAGTCAATCAGCCTTAGTCCGTTACCAGAAGTGTTGTCGTGCAGGCTGTGTCCTCAAACTATCGAACCAAAGATGCCCTCCTTTCCTATCCTAGCGTTGAAGTCGCCAAGAATAATATTGACGTCACACTTGGAGTACCTATCATACGTATTCTCGAGGAGATCGTAGAATTTTTCCTTGGATGTGTCACCCTTTTTTTACTTCCCTTGGGGCATGAGCACAAATCAACGTGATGTTTTTGAATTTTGATTTGATGTGGACTGTGACCAGGTGCTCGCTTGCATTTCCGAAGACTAAGACTTCTTGCCTAAGTCTTCCCCTTACCACAAAACCACAACCAAAAAGCCACTGACCCTGCTCCTAGCAACACTCGCCAAAGTAGATGTCGCTCGATTTCATCCTTCGTATGCCCTCTCCATCCCATCGCACTTCCTGAATGCCTGTAATGTCAACCTTTAGCCTATCCAGGCTCTTTACTAGTTGTTCGGCTCGGCTGCAGATGGCCTGTTTAAGGTCCAGACATTCCACGTTCAAATCCGGAATTCAATGTCTTTGTTTCGTTTGCTGGTGTCATAAACACTAAAATTATCCATATCTGAGGCTTGTTGTTTTTTCGGAGCCAGTTTGATTTTCCTTCGTAGGGAAGTTAACCCGACGTATAGCTCCTGACCTAGATGACCAGACCCTTAGTATAACTCCAAGGGTGGGGAGCCGGACTAACCGCTCCTTATAGGCCTGAGTTACGAATATGCCGTAGTAACCCATATAAGGTGTTCACTAAGTACTTCAACTTTACTGGAACTATAGACGCCACCGTAGAATCTATCTGGGAAATTATTCGCTGCCACCTGGATAAAGGAGAAGTGCCTTAGTGGGAACATTCCTTCCCCCCTCTCTCGTTTGCTGCCACCTAGATCCGTCCACAGGGATTAGAACCCTATCTTCAGTTTAGGTTACTGGGCATTCCATTCCTGCCAACAATACGCACACAGGAACGTGTGAGAGTTGTAGGCTCTGATTCTCCACGAGCTGTTGCGCCACCCTATTCATTTATTTATTTACTAGGCACTTTATTTAACTTGGCCCACCAAAAAAATGGGAAGCTAAAAGCTCTGCTTTGGTTCAGAATTGAATCTCGGGACAACGAAAAATAAGAAACTCTGAAAATTTTAGCTAAGCTAAGCCGATATCCAAATTGAAATCCTGAAGATATGCCAAAAGGATGTTTCATGCACTGAAGACTGGACAACTTTCAATATACTTTCGATATATCGGCTGTCTGTCTAATAGACGCGAAAAAGTTGTAGGTATGCTTGAGGAAGATTTGGTTAGGGCCAGTTGTACAAATATTTAACGCGTGGTTCAGCAATTTTAACTCACCGACTTTGGAGAATGGACTGAGGTTTAACGATAGTTCAGGCATTAAATTGGAGACTATAACATACTTGAACCTTGAACTATCATCGTTGAACCTCAGTAATTTCTCCAAAATCAGCCAGTAAAAATATTTGAACCACGTTTGTACAACGGGTCTTTAGTTTTGCTAATGTTGATAACCCAAATTCTGAAAACCTAACAAAAATCATATTGTAGAGATGTGAGGATCTAAACTTACTAACATAACTATCCAGCTCGCAATCTATGAAAGGTCGCAGGTCGCAGTTTTAGACACGGTGGTTTTCCATCCACAACAATCCCGAGCACACTGCTTCTAGTCATTTGTATTGAAAAGACCAAGCCTTCTGGCATCCATGATTGCTTAGCCCTTATACCGGAGGTTCGGTTTTCTTTCCTTTTCTCAAACCTGGGAGCTGGGATATTAAGACTCTCTTCTCTGGAGCATTATTCTTCATCCGCTCCGTGTGGCAAAGCCAGTGTAGGTGTTTTGATTCTCTTGAGTACATTCACAACTCCGTACAGCACATAGGGTTCACGGTTGTATCTCCTCCTCCATTCGCATTCCTCACACACAGGACCAAATGTTCGAGGAAGAATTTTTCTTTCGAAAGAACATCCGTCCCATAAAGCAGGAATGGCAGTATAAGTGTGTTTGTCATACGTGTGCGTAGTTTCGAGCCCATTTGTTGCACCAAACCGTCGCCGTCGGGTATCCACTGAAATGTCGTTGGTGGGATTGATGTTTAATCCGTCTCCGGTATAGATGAACTCCTTAACTACTTCAAAATTGGTTGCTCTATCAACAGTGACTTTGATCCTAGCTGGTTGACAGATCTTTCATTGTTTGTTGATAGCATGTATTTGATCTTGTCATTGTTTACTTGAAGCCGAACAAGTTCCGCCTGTTCTTCATTTATTGCCATGAAAGGCTCTATAACGGCTGATTGAGAGAGGCCGATGATGTAGATACGATATCATCAGCATATCTTAGAAGTTGGACAAATCTGTAGAAAATATTGCTTTTAGTGTTTACGCCTGGCCTGCGCTCTATTTGCCCCCAACGTAATTGAAGAAATTACATAATAGCTCATCTATTGCCCAAGCCCTGTGCATTTTTGGTACAGTTTGGAACAGCTTTTCCCTAGTTGCACATTACATCGCGTATTTTCTAAAGTCACGCACCACAACTGGATCAGTTTTCTCGGGATCCCAAGTTCAGCAATCGCCGTATAGCTCTCCAAACTATGAATGCTTTCATATGCGGCTTATCTGCCTGCCACTGGTACTTGCCGATTATACTGTTGTAGAACGGCTAAAGACACTCTCACAGAACATTGGATAGGATCTTCTATACAACGAGTAACAGGGATATGCCTGATTAATTCTTGCAAGACATGGGATTCCCTTGTTGGAAGATGAGGCATATGGAGCTGATAACTTGGATGATGAGTTGCATGCACCTTTTCAACATATCTCCTCCGTGCTTGAAGAGCTCCGCTGGTAAGCCATCAGATCCGACGGCCTTGTTTTTCTTGAACTTCTTAATAGCTTCGTCTACCTCGGTTCAGTGAGGTACTGTTCTTCTCCTATTTCTCTTTTTACCTGATGCCCATTTAGCAGTGTATATGTATATATCTACTATTCCCAGTGCTTCGTGACTTTGTTACCTTCGCTGTTTCTAAGAGCCTGCGTTCTGATTTTTAAGTCAGCAGCCAGTTGCTTGGCTTTTTTACTAAACTTGCGGATATTGTTTCGATGGGGAAACTCTTCAATCTCCTTGAACCAGGTGGCTGTATAAGCCTTCTGCTTTCTAAGCAGGATCTTCTTATCCTCTCTTCTCCTTGTTTGATTCTCTTCTCTTGCTGCTTATTTTCCACTGCAGCATATGTGCATTTTCTGTCACCTCCTCTGCACGCATTCATCATCATACCAACAGGTTCCTTTCCGGGAGTGGTTGGTAGCCTATTGTAATTTCTGCTGCTTATCTGATAATATCACGATGCTAGGACCACTGGTTGTTGGCGTCTGTGGCAGATAAATACACAGCACCAGTGGTGCTGCTGTCTGTAGGCTCTGGTGACTCCAGGTATGCTAAGGTGACCACTAGCGTCAATTTAGTTTAATTCACAGTTTCTTTTCATTTGACAGTCGAGCTCCAAACCTTACCACATCAAGAAAATGGTCCAGTGCCCACGTTTGCCCCTTCGAAAAGTAAACATGTCTAAGATATTAGAGGGGTGTTCTGCATCAACAAGCACCATGATTGATTTGATCATTTGGGGTGCTTTGTGGACTCCAAGCCTAGTGCTATTTAGTATCGTGTTACGAGCTTCTGAAAATTCTATTAGTCAGAGGCAGCTATCATTCTGTCGCTCCGTGGAGGCTGTTATGCCTACCAATACCAACTTATCCATCAAAGATATCTACCCTTCCCTTTGGGCACTAAGACATCCGAGCACACCACTTTGTCATAGATTTCAAGGCCACGTATAACAGCATCTATAGATACGAGCTATATAGAGCAATGCCTAGTTTTGGTATCCCTCCCAAACTCGTCCGTTTGTGCAGGATGACGATGGAGAATTCACGCTGCTCCATCAAGATCAGCAAAGCCTCACCGAAACATTTAATGCCAAAAAAAGGTTAAAGGCAAGGCGACACGCGCTGTCATGCGACTTGTTCAACATCGTTCTTAAAAGAAGGGCGCAAAAAGTTCACGTCTACACTAGAGGCACAATCTTTCAAAAGTCCGTCCAATTACTCGTTTACGCTGACGACATTGACATAATCGGACGAACTAAGCTAGATGTCAGTGGTGCTTTCGTGAGTATTGAGAAGGAAGCCAAGAAGATAGAGTTAACGGTGAATGAAAGCTAAACGAAATATATGCTGTTAACAAGTAAGGACACCCAAAATCGACGCCTAGGACTGAACGTCACTATAGACAGCTATAATTTTGAGGTGGTCAGAGACTTTGTCTACCTAGGATTCGCTATTAACTCAGCAGACGATACCAGTGCTGAGATCAAACGAAGAATTACTCTTGCGAATCGCTGTTTCTTTGGGCTAAGAGGGCAATTGAGAAGCAAAGTCCTCTCTTGAGCAACTTTATAAGACGCTTATCATCCTAGTCCTGATATATGGTGCTGAGGCATGGACACTGTTACGGTCGATGAGAACGCGTTAGGCTGTTTTGAGAGGATAATTCTCCAGGAGATTTTTGATCTCGTCTGCATAGATGGGGAATGGAAAAGAAGTGAAAAGCCAACGACTAAGAAAGCTGGGCCACCTTGAGCGGATGGACAATATACATCCAGCCCGGAAAATCTTTCAGTCCAATCCCGTAGGACAGTACAGTAGAGGTGGACAGCGTAAAGGGTGGCGCATGCAAGTGGAAGATGACCTCAACCCACTTAGCGTGCGAAATTGGAGACAGCTAACTAGAAACCGAGTCGGTTGCACGAAACTTGTTGGTTCAGGCCCTGGTCCACCCCGGACTGTAGTGCCACCTTAAGGAAGTAAGTAAGATACTTTCAAGTCATTATTCGTTTACATGCTTGGTCCTGGTGCCATTTGAGGGTTATCATTATCCGAAGCTTCTCGTGACTTTCTCAATTTTTCTTGCAGAATCCAAAAAAATGTTTCGTATCTGTATTTTTTGTGTTTTTTTTTCGAAAATTTTACCTTTACTTTGGTTTGCCCAACCTTTAATTACACGTTCTATTTTTTGTCGCATCTTATGCATCCCTAATGTGAGAAAGTTCAGTATATTTCACCCGCTTTAATAGACCAAATTCGAAAAATAATTGCACATAATCCATTTTCCCAAAACATAATGCCGTCAAAACTTACTTCGACATCAATTTCAAACTTGATCTTCGACTTCAACTTCCTTCTTTCAAACCCATCAGAAGCTCATCGAGAAATGCTAAAAGCTTTTAAAGTTTTGTGTCAATTTACCTTATCTAAATCCCGACAACTCGCTGAAACACCCCTCCAGAGAAATTGACTGATGGAGCTTTATGAAGGTAAAGGTAGCACACATCCACATCCTTCATAATTCCCTGTGGGCTTTTTGGGGATTTTCAATTCGATTTTATGTTGCTATACCTATAGTGGCTGCAGTTAGGGAAGCCATAGACAGATGAGGTAAAAATTACTTCATATACAAGACACGTTTTAGGTTGCGGGTATCACCTTAAAGATTCTTCCTTTACTACCATTAAAAATCTGTAAGGAAAAAAGGTAGAGGGTTTATAGTGGTTATGCGGGTGGGTGATGGTGCGGTTGCATGTTCGGCGAACGTAGATAACCCTAAGAAGAATTTTGCAATCTTTTATGGAACGAACCCAACCAAACTTATAATATGTGAGAAGTTTCCGTAAATTATGTGAATGTATGAGTTTGCGGTTTATTCATATGATAGTGTCGCAAGTATACATACAGGTAGGTACTCGTAGGTACACTTAAATAACTTATCAGGTGGATATGAGGATACATATTTCATTTTAGCTATAGTGGTTTTCATGGAGAATATTAAATACCAGGCTAAAAGAGCTTCAAGGGCGCATCATTAGAGACTTGTAGTAATATAATTTTTAGCAGACCCTGTCTGCTATAAGATATATGGTATTCACTTTTGTGGCAATCTATTAATTTATGTTTGGATGTGCAGACTTGCTCACCTTGACACGTCTCTATATATTGAATTGAATATGGCTCAAACTTGACTTGGTAATGTTTTTTTTTTTTTTGTGTTAAGGGATTTTGTTTGTATAAAAAGGGTATTTAGCTCTGGGGCAGAGTTTAAGGAGAAGCTAAAATCATACAAAAATATTTATTTTTTTTAAATATTTTTATCATCTTATTAATTTAGGTATTTTATTTCTCTCTCTCTCTTTCCAGCAATAAAAATCTGAACTTAATAAAAATCAAAATATTAATTTAAAAAAAAAACCTCAAACAAGGAACATAGTGTTCAGCCTTTTCGTTAAATCGCACAAAATACAATGCAATAATAAAGCATTAAATATAAATGTAATAAAATAAAAATAAATTTAAAGCAATATATTGTATAATTGTAAATTAAATTAATTTGAATAATAATAATAGACGACCATTTTGTGCTCATCAATCATTAATTTTGGCATTAATCATCTTATAACAAAAATTATAAATCAAAAAATTAAAATTGGAAATTTTAATATCTCCGCGGATGCGGCCAGTTGGAAAGATTACGTTTTTCAAATTAAATAATGTGGAGCACTATATCGCCAACAAATTCAAAAAAATTACTCATCGGCAGTTCACGAAGCGTTGATTATGTTGGTGATAGTACGACAACGACGAAAAAAGGAACAAAAATCTCAATCGCAATGGAAATTCATATCCAGAATAAGTGTATCTCAGCATAGCGCATCACTCTGGAGGGTGGTGCGGAACCCCCATGGCTGCAGGGCCCCCTTAAAGCGGCATTTCTGGGGGCCTCAGGAGTCGGCAAAACAAGTGTTTTACAGGTAAGTTTTGCTTTTGTTTTTACATAACATACACCTACTCGTCACCAAGGCCGTAGCCAGACAATTATGTCGGGGAAGGATATACTTTTTCGAAAAAATATTTCACCATTTAAGCTAAGTAAGCGGTTCTTTTGAGTAAAGAAAAGAAAACGCTTGGTGGTGAAAAAAAATGTATTCAAAGAAAAAATGTCTGTGCTGTTAACGTTTTTTTTTTAATAATAAAGCAAAATACAAAGCCTATCTTACAGTTCCTGTGCGAAAATCTATGCAAATATTTTCGCATGCCAAAAATGATTGAGGTGAAGTACAAAATTACTCTTTTGTTTGATTGGTTAACAGTTTCATGCTAAAAGGAACCATTGGCGTCATAGAACTGCAAAACAATTGGGAAATTTTTTCGTGTGAAATAAAGTGGTGAATATCAAATATTTACGCTCCCGATAAAAAATATATTCACCTCACAGCATTATTTGCATGCAAATTGTTTTTGCATCCAAAACTTATCTTTTTTTCCAGTTTTAAGCCTATAATTTATTAATAGAGGTTAATTAATGACTCAATGGGTAGCTTAGGCAAATGCAAACATTGTGCCTAAAATATTATATAAAATTAAGCACAGAATAGATGCAAAATTGTTTTGAATAATTTGATTTTTCTTTTGCATGGGGACTGTAAACTATGCTTTTTCGTCAAACATTTAATTTTTTGTGCAAAACTCACTCCTATGACAAATAGATTCCTCCATATGATAACTGCCTCAGTGTTTGTCGATGAACTGACATTTACTCCAATCTCTTAGGTCAATATATGCCGACGTTTCACTGTCGAAAAAGTTGTTTCCGGTGTGCATGTTCAAACCGTTAGAGTCGCGAAAATTTTAATAAGCTTGTGTATGTGATTTATGTTATATGGCATTTTGTCTACCATATCATGCATTCAGTCTTTAAACTTTAAATTGTCACGATCCAAAATGTTTTTAAAATTGAAGTTTTCTTCTTTAAATTTGTGTTCGTTTTTGCCAAGACTTAAGGGAATCAGAATACACGAATCTCATTTTAAGCTGACTTAAGAAATCATCAAGGTAGGTAGGTACCTTTACAATATTCATTAAAAATTATGTAGTACGTGAGTTAGGCCGTGTGCCAATTGCGTTAAAATCCTGGTTAAATTTGATCCCATGGCTAAATTTTGACATTACTGAGGTGAATATAGACGTCAAAATTTAACCTGCTCAGGAGCTCGTTAAAATTTTAGCCAGTGGTTAATTTTTGACATGTCTATGCTCATGAAAGAGTGAGGGAGATGAATGTAGATAAATATTTTATTTTGCTGTCATGAAGTCATGAATCATTTCGGGAAAGATTACAAAAAAAAACTAAAATCAAATGAAAAGATTAAGAAATATAGACAAAGGCCTAGACCCTTGAATAATAAACTCAAGAAATCAAAACAAAGAAATATTCAATATTTTCATTTGTATAGGGTCTCATGGTTCTTTTCAAAGTATAAATTTTCAAGCGTAGGTAAATGTTTGCGGCGTTTCAAATGATCTCTTTTTAAAAATTCGAAATTCACTTCCCCGTTTGTTTGAAATACCTGTGAAAAATCCTTCAAAATGCAAAAGAATCAATAAAATTTATTGAAAATACTTTTTCAGATGATAATTAATTTTGCAAACTGAATTATTTGTTCAGCGAACTGTCATTACAAAAAAAAATACAACAACAAAACTAATGGGATATGTTTGTTTTAATAAAGTCCCATTTAATTCAATTGACACAGCAAAAACCTTAAATTTTATTCACCCCTATAAAAACGGATAAAATTTAGCTGGGACCAAATTTAACCAGAATTTGAACGCAATTGGCACACGGCCTTAAATCAAATTAAATTAATTGATAACCATCGCACAAATTTTAGTACAAATTTAATACTAAAATGGAAAGTATGATTTACAAATGACTTTCTCAAAAATTTCGGGGGGGGGGGGGGGGGGGTCAAACCCCTGTGATCCACCCCCCCCTGGCTACGGCCTTGTATCTAGGAGAATACAAAAAAAAAAATAGAAAACATAGCCTTATATTTTTAATAAATAAAACTAAAAAAACACCATTTTTGAACAGTTTTCGGGGTATGAATAAATCTGCAATAAAATCTTGATAGATTACTAGCATGTATGAATATGATTTTGTTCCCTAACTATTTTTTGTAAAACCATATGCCAAATTTCAACCCTAATGGCTTAATATTTTCCAGAGCGTTGCGGAGTGAAATGGTGATTTCATAAAAAAAGATTGTGAAACGTTTAGTTGTCCGATCAAAAACGATTAAGGTGTCTTTCGACAGAATGACAAGTTTTCTAGGATAATATTGGAAAAATTATTTAGTTTTGTGCTCTATTATGTATTTGGTAAAAGCCTTTTAGGGGGAGAGTACGATATCTTTGGCGCCAAGATATGATAATAATTGTTTTTTGTAGAAAAGCTTAATACAAGCATTTTTACTTGCGATATATGTGCTATAAGGCAAGTTTTGGATTCGTGCAAAAAAAAAATTGAGATAACAATCAAACATGATATTACGATGATAGAGAACACCAAAAAAGTGGGTGGCACAATTCTGTCTGTCTGTTCGTCTACAGCCTAAGCGGCTCGATAGATTGTCTTCAAACTTGGTACATAGTGGTTATTGGTGATTATGCCCACACGTTTTTCTTTCATTTTGTTTTAGAACCAAAAATAACGGTACCTGCCATACAATTTTCTTAGCAATTTTACATAATCGTATTTTTTTCAAAAATGGTTATTAATAGTACCTCCCAAGGAACCATTTTTTTAATTTTTGATTTTCTTCAAAACGGTATAACCGATTGCAATTATTATTTTTAGAAAGGTTTTTGTGGCCTTTACTCCAGAATGCGTTTCGCCCAGGTATGGTGGTGGGCTCATCAGTTAGATGCCACCATACCCAATCTAAGACGCATTGTTTAGTCGATGGTTACCGACGTCTGCATATCACAATTTTGTCGGTAACCATCGACTAAACAATGCGTCTTAGATTGGGTATGGTGGCATCTAACTGATGAGCCCACCACCATACCTGGGCGAAACGCATTCTGGAGTAAAGGCCACAAAAACCTTTCTAATTGAATTTTATTCATAAACTCCACAAAAATTAAAAAAAAAAAAAAAAAAATGGATTTATTGTTTAAAGTCTTTGACTATAAATAATTTTTCTATTTATTTTCTTAAAAACTCTTCTTCTTAATTATTATTTTTATACACAAGCTTCCAAGAAAGGAGGGATTGAAAATTGCTGAGGTAATTCCTCTTTACAAAAAAGGATGTAGAAAATCAGTGACCCAATATAGACCAATTTCATTGCTTCCAACTTTTTCAAAACTTTTTGAAAAAATAATGAAAAAACGAATTATGTCTTTTCTTAATAAAAACGATTACTTTTGTAATCAACAATATGGTTTTCAAGAAGGAAAATCCACAGAAGATGCCATTTTAAAATTTTGTAGTGAAATTTGCGATGGTTTTAATAAATAAGTTAGCCCTGTGGCTTTATTTATAGACATGACCAAGGCTTTCGACATGGTTAACCACAAAATTCTTTTAGACAAACTTTACAAAGCTGGATTTAGAAATTCTGTGTTAAGTTGGTTTAAGTCTTATTTATCTGCGAGATTTCAAAGAGTTAAAATTAACGAAGTTTTTAGCGATAAATTAGAATTAAAAATAGGTGTACCGCAAGGATCAGTATTGGGCCCTATTCTTTTTTTAGTTTATGTTAACTCCATTTTCAAGCAAAACTTTTGTGGAAAGATAACAGCTTTTGCTGATGATATAACGTTTTCTTATACAGATAACTACCTTTTGGAAACAGTGGTAGGAATACAAAGCGATGTTCAACGATTAAGGCAATGGTTTGCAAAACATGAACTTATTGTGAGTGAAAAAACTAAGGTTATGTTCTTCAACTTAAAACATTGCAGCTGCTTGAGAGTAATATTGTTTTCCATTCAGCTGCGTGTACAAGACTTTCAATGTTTTCCCATAACTGTGGAAAAGCAAATTTCTATGAAGATGTGCCTTGTTGTTCTGATTGTTTTACAGTCGAATCTGTTGAACATTTGAGATACCTAGGGCTATCAATAGACAGAAACCTGAATTGGAAAACTCACGCGACTGATTTAAAAGCTTATATGAGACGAGCAACTCGCAAAATGTTTTTATTGCGACCTCATTGTTCGAAGAAACTTCTAACAGTAATTTATTATGGAATTATACATTCAAAGCTTCAGTACAGTTTGCCAAGTTGGGGTGGAGCATACAATAATGTGATGGAACCATTATTAATAGCACAAAAGCATATTGTCAGAATAATTTGTAAAAAAAGTAGATTTACAAGGAGCTGGCCATTATTTCTTGATCTTCAAATTTTACCTTTGAAACATCTGTATGTCTATAAGGTTCTAAAAGTCTTTTTCATTCGCAGTGGATATAATACGATGTTAAGAAACTCAAATGCCTATGGCTTAAGAGTTAACAATCAACAACTCGTAAATATTCCGGTTTCAAATAGATCACATTTTTCTAACTTTTATACTGTTGCAGCACCCACACGATTTAACAAATTACCTTACGAAATAAGGGCAATACGAATTCAGAATTCTTTTTTAAATAAAGTAAAAATATGGTTATTTTCAATGGATATTTCTCAAGTCAAAATTTTATTTATGAACACAGTTTAATATTGCTTTCATTTATTTCCTAATTTTATTTACATTTTTGTTTGTGTAATACCTATGAGATTTTGATATTTAATTTTATTTTTTTTTTCTTCTAAAACTGTAAATATTTAACTAAAAACCCCACACATATTGCGTATTTATATTTTAATTGGGTCATTCGCCACTGATCTTTTAAAGATCACAGAATGAACCTTTCTTTCTTTTCATACAGCTTTTTTTGTCATTAATGAATAATTATTATAATTGTAAAGCATCATCCTGAAATGTTAGAAAAAAAAGATGAATAAATAAAAAAAAAAAATATTAAGAAAAAAAAAAAAAAAAAAAATAGTTTTGTGTACCAAAATTTTTGAGAAAATATTTTTTGGATTTTTAAAAAAATGTTTCAAAATTTTTTTACAAAATCTAATATTTCGAAATAATATGATCGATTTTTTTAAAATTCGATATTTAAGATTTTTTTAAGAAGTACTCTCTAAAATATTTTTAGAAAAAATTTTGAAAAAAAAATGAAAAAATAACGGTACCTACCTTCCATACAAAAGTGAAAAAGCCGTAAAGGAAAATATTTTTTTACTTAAAAACGACTCCTACGATTTTTATTAAACTTTTTTCATGTACTAACATTAGTACAATCTACTACCAAAAGTTATAAAATTTTACACTTAGTAGCTTTTAATAGTAGGTACCTGTTGTCATAGAACGTATTTTTTTATTTTGAATTTTCTCGTTATCGGCTAAATGGATTTATGTAAATTTTTATATACAAATTTCAGATAATATTAAATAATGTTGCATATCAAAACTTTCAAAACAAAAGATTTTGGATTTTTAAAAAAAGGTTACAATTTTATTTTTAAAAATTCCGTATCTCAAAAATCGGTTCACAATTTTTTTCAAATTTTGTTTTTATATATACACATCAATATATAGGTAGGTAGGTAAAAATGGTGGCAAGAGCGTAACACTCGCTGTTGCCCAATTAGCACTGGATTGCGCCGTTTTGATACCATAACTCGTTTGACCTGTGTATGAAAGTAGATAAAAGCGTTCCTTGCTTTGAAATAGGACGGCAGTGGAGTATGGTTATTGTATCTTGTGAGTCGGGTCATAGGACACTCACTCGATCGGATCGCATCTCGCCTGAGCTTGCCACATTATGCCGAGCTCGGCAGGTTGTAGAGTAGCAACGAAGCGATCGATCAGATCATGTGATCATCAATTGCCATTGAGCATCATGAAGCTCCTCAGAAACCCGGGTTCCGATTACTCGCGGACTTTGGATCTGGGGGGGGGGGGGGGGGAACATGATGCAGAACGCAACAGATTTCTGTTTCAACACATCAATATATACTTTAGATTTGCATACCAAAATTTGTTCTTTAAAATGTGTTAAGAATTTTATATATAATATTTTTAATATTTTTTTAAAAAACCGCTCCAACAATTTTAATTTTTTTTTCCCATAGAATCATATTCAATCAAGAAATAAGATGGCATTCTTTTTTCACCTCAAACTGTCAAAAGAGTTGTTTTAGCCAATTTAAATTTCGTATTTCATAATTTCATGCTTCCTTTCATAATTTCCATGTTTTTATATACAATTTTCTTAAGCCCGCAGTGTCTTGAACATAAGAGCAAATACGTGCGACCGAGTCGTGCAATTCATTATAATACATAACATTCTTATGTCTGAAAACTTCACTGTGAAGTTAGTAGTGCCTGTTCTTTTCTCAGCAACCGGGCTAGCTAGGAATCTGAAATGAGGCTCTGAACTTGCAGATTAATTTGCATTTTAAGGAAAATTAAGGTCCAAACTTTGAAGTCCTTATATTTGAAAAAAAAAATTAATTAATTTTCTCTGTAAACGTCACCGTGAAGTTAGCAGTACATACCCTTTTCTCAGCAACTGAGCCAGCTAGAATATTGCAATTTTTCATGCACTTCATGAAAAAAACACAGTTCAAATTTTTAAGCCCAGATTTGGTAAAAAAAATCGAAAAATTCACTTTGCACTGCTAACGTCACTGTGAAGTTAGCAGTACATACCCTATACCCTTTTCTCAGCAACTAGGTACTGCTAATTTCACAGTGACGTTAACATTGCAAAGTAAATTCTTCGAATTTTTTGCCAAATTTGGACTTAAAAATTTGAATAAAGTTTTTCCTTTAAGTGCAAGAAGATTTGAGACCTAACTGATGTTTTCTAACAGGCTCAGCTGCTGAGAAATGGATTTTTACTGCTAACTTCACGATGACGTTTACAGTGAAAAATTAATTTATTAGATTTTTTTTTTTCAAATAAGGACTTCAAAATTTGGACCTTAATTTTTCTTAAAATGCAAATTAAACTGCAAATTCAGAGCCTTATTTCAGATTCCTAGCTAGCCCGGTTGACAGGCACTGCTATGTGAAGTTAGCAGTAGGGGGAAGGTGGGAGACTTGAGCCACTTTTTATAGAATTGTTGATAAAAACATTTCTATTTATCTCAGCCGCATGATAGATAAATCTCTATCCCTCTATCTCTTCAATGTACTTTGTAAATATTGCCTTTAGGTTTCTGATAAGAAAATAATTAACCCCATTTTTGCAACTACACCAAAAAATGTAGTCAAAATTTGGACTTCGGATGTATTTCCAAGCTTGAGTAGCCATACAAATAAAAATACTCCAACTTCCTAGGGTATATTGTAGCTCTTTTCTGATAGCCCTGGTTATACAGATCCTGTTAAAATTTCATCACCAGATTCTACCAGTTTTGGGATCAGTGAATAAAAATTTAATTTAAGAAATAAAATAATTTCTGATTGAATATAATCGGTTCAATATAGACGTGATTTTTTTTTTCAAAAAATTAGTAACGGAATCTGAAAATTCTATTCTTTTTCTTCAAAAAAAAAAAACTTTTAATCACTTCAATCCGCTTTTTCTTCTTCGAGAAATCGTTATTTCCTTTTTGGTTTCCACCTGAATATACTTGATACGAAATATCCCACTATTATGAAAAATTAAAAATTCCCCCTTAACTCTGATCATAAAACAGATGAAACCATTCAATTTTGTGGGTGCAAGTAGGTACATACGAAACTATACCGCTTAGAGGTTTTTTTCCCTAAATCGTAGGTTTGGCCACACTGTGCGTCATCCAGGTTGAATTTGAATGGTGCGAATTGCATGGTAGTGGATTTCGGTTCGTCATTGCCGTTATACAATTTGCAGAAATGATTTTTCCATACCCTCAGCACCAACTACGATTCTACCACGATGTTCCCATGATCATCCTTGCAGGCTTCGGTTCAGGCCTTGAAACCCTCGGAGGTAAAACTTTTTCGAACTTCATTCCTGCAATGGCATCCCTCAATTTTCTTGATCGCGTGCTTCTTATGCTCTTTCTTTTTCCCTTATAGCTTATGTTCCTCTCTCCTCTTCTGCTCGTTGAGCTCGCGAGCAGCTCTGGTCCTTCTATGCAGTGCCACTTTGTATGCCTGTTGTTTGGCTACATGTACTAACCGGTGTTCTTCATCAAACCAGGGGTATCACTGTGGTGGTCAAGCGAGGCGCAGCAACCCAGATGGCTTCCTGGCAATTCTTCCACTGACTATCGATACTTAGAGTTGATGACATAGGACTATTTTAAGAGGGCGTGAGAGGCTCGATCGGAAAATATCCGGGCGATTTCTTGCGACTGTAGCCATCCGATGTCAAACCTCCTCACATTATTTCCCTGTTTTGGCTTTGCTCTGGATATCCGTAGCATTACCTTGGCTGCAACGAGGTAGTGGTCCGAGTCAACGTTGGCTCCTCGGAACGTTCGGACATCCTTGATACTGGAGGATTGCCTTGCGTCAATCGCAATGTGGTAAATCTGGTTGGTGGTTGATATTGAGCAGGATTTTGCCATGTCCCCTTGTGAATATTGAGATGCGGGAACTGCGTACTAGCTGCCACAACGTTTCGCTCCACAGCAAAGTCGATTAACCTGAGTCCGTTATTGGAGGTGGTGTCGTACAGGCTATATCTTCCGCTTGTGCCACCAAAGACGCCTTCTTTTCCAAGCTTGGCATGAAAATCACCCAAGACAGTTTAAATGTCATAGCTAGAGCATTGCTCATCCTCATATTATGTCTTGTCTAAGAGCTCATATAGAACTCGTACTTGGTGTCGTGATCTATCTCCTCTGTGGGGGCATGCGCGCATATAGCTATTGTAAATATAGCTTTGATCCGAATTATAGTGAGGCGCTTGTTCACATATTTGAAACTCAAGACTTCTTGCCTAAGTCTGCCTCTGACGACGATTTCACATCCAAAAAGACGATGTCCTTGTGTTCGGTAAAGCCACCGTAGGAGATGTCGTAGTCTTGCAGTTTTCTTTTGCATCGCACTTCTTAAATGACGGTCATGTCTGCTTTGTAGCAGTCGAGGGCTTCCGCTTAATGTTCGGCTTCATGTCTATAGAAAGACAGAACATTCCACGTGCAGATCCGAAGTTCGTTGTTCTTATTTCGTTAGCTAGGTTCGTCAACAGTAAATCCGTCCCTACCTGAAGCTTGTTGTTGATTCGCAACTAAATAGCTTTACGTGGCCGTGAAATCACCCCGACGGCACGACCTCCAACCTGGAGGACCAGACTCTTCCAATATAACTCCAAGCGTGGGGAACTGGATCAGCCGTTCCTTATAGGCCTGAGCTCCGAATATGTCTTAGTAGTCCGTATGAAGTGTTCACTAAGCCTGACTGGAACCGTACACGCCACCGTTGATATCATCGAGGAGAAGAGCCTTAGTGGAAACACCGTTGATTCTGTCTCTATTCTCTATCCGCCGCTCACCATCCTTCTGATAGGCTCGTCGAAGACTTTAGTCGAATTATACAGCCAGTGTTATAGTGTTGCTATTTTTGTCTTTTGTTCAACACTAGCACTTATTAGTTTAGCAAGTCAAATCCGGATGAACGAGACCACTTTGAGGGAAAATAAGCACAATTGACGTGTAGAATTCGTTGCATTACTGGACGTCGCGTCGTCGTCGCCATGTTGATGCCAATCAATGACTACCCGCGTCCTACAGCGCCCAACCATCAGAATTTGTTATTTAAATTCTTTCAAACTCAATTTCAACTTTCTTAATAGTAAAATAGCGTTTTCTTAATTTTCTCAAAAACTTAAAAGCAACTCCATTTAATTCCATTCATTTATAGATAGACTATCTATCTATCTATCTATAAATGATTTTTGGCTTCAAAAAAAGTTATAGCTTGACATTATAAGTCCTGGCGTGTGGCGTTGTTGTTTTTAATATTTTAAAAAACTTCCCTGCCTAAACGGAGGGAAATTTTTTTTCTTTTCTAAGATGAACTTGCACTATCTACCTTTTTGTCAAACCTTATGCAAAATACCCTGTATTATTATTTTGTTTTATTATAAATTCTTTATTATACATTTCTTAAAGGTGTGTAAAATGCGCCGGAAAGCAAACCGTTGACTGCATCGGAAAAAATGAAAGTCCACCGACGTGCATTAATTGTAATGGAAATCACCCGGCAAACTATAGAGGCTGCGAAGTAGCTGTAAAGAATTACAAAAGCGGCGATCAAAATCTGCCAAAACACAAAGAAACCCACAAAGGCAAATAGAAACCGTAGTTCCCAAGACTTCCAAATCTAGTAAAGCTCCAAAACCTAGTATCCGTAAGGAAAACAAAACAGTGTCAATACCTTCGGAGAATATATCAAAGCAAGGAAATGCAGAAACATATGCCCAAATAGCGGCCAAAAATATACCCGTAAACAACGACACTGAAACCGACCCGGTTTCAAAAGTCTTTTCAATAATTCTGTCGAAACTTGAGGAACAATGTGACACAAATAAACTTATCTTTGATAGGTTAAGTAAGCTCGAAAATTGTTTTCGACCCAAATCTCTCTCAAAAAATTTATGATGGAAAAGTTTAAAATTCTTACGTGGAATGCCAAGGGATTATGGCAAAAACTTGGAGAATTAGAGACGTATATGCAGGAAAATGATATCGACATATGTTTGATATCAGAAACGCATGCCAAAAATGAATCAAATCTTAAAATCCACGGGTTTCTTGACTACCACGCTGTTCATCCTTCAAATAAAGCAAGGGGTGGATCATCGTTATATATAAAAGAGTGCATTGAACACTCAATAAGCCTGAAAACAGAGGTAGAATCGATGCAATTGAGTAGTGTTCAGGTTAGAATTAAAAACATTCTTCTCAATATCTCTTCGATATATTGCCCTCCACGTTGCAAAATCGATAAGAGTGAATTTACGACATTGATAAAGTCGCTAAGCCCAAACTTAATTGTTGGTGGCGATTTTAATGCAAAGCACACCTTTTGGGCTTCAGGATGCATATCTCAAAAGGGTCGAATGCTATATGAGGCAGGAATGGAAAATAATTGCGATTTCCATTCGACCGGAAAGCCAACTTACTGGCCAACTGATTCGTCAAAAATACCTGACTTAATCGATTTGTTTATGGTAAAAGGAATACCCTCTAGCCGTATTGAAATCTCAGAAGGCCATGATCTCTTCTCAAAACATTCTGCAGTCATCATGAGCGAAAGCCTTGTCAAAATTGAAAAACCACCCAGGTTAACAAACGGTAAAACCAACTGGGAAGGATTTAAGAAAGAAATCGAGGACAACGTTGAATTGAGGGTATCATTACAAACGCCTCTTGAGCTTGAAGATGCAGTAGATACCTTTGTTGATATAATACAAAAGGCAGCGTGGAATAACACGCCTCATCAGAGGGTTACGCCGCGCTATAAAGATATAAAATATCCGCAGGAAATAAAAGACTTAATAAAAGATAAACGAAAAGCACGTAAGAAATGGCAGCGAACCCGTGCTCCTCAACACAAAGCTCATTTAAATCGCTTGTGTAATATGCTAAAAACAGCGATATCAGATTTCAAAAACCGTGAAAAACAAAAAAGTTGAAAATTACCTTGAAAGCTTGTCAGCTGGGAAAGATTCCAACTACTCACTTTGGAAAGCTATAAAAACAACAAAAAACCAAAGCTTCCAGTGCCCCCGATTAAGAAAAGCCAAAACAAATGGGCTAAAAGTGACAAGGAGAAAGCGGCGGTATTCGCCGATTACCTGGAAGAAACATTTAAACCTTCTGATGGGCAAGCACTCAATGGAAATATTAATATGAGTTTTAGCTCAAGTGAGAACTACAGAACCAGAAATGCTACGCTTGCTGAGAGAAATAAAGAAGCTAAAGTCTAATAAAGCTCCGGGGTATGACTTAATAACAGCGGAAATATTAAAAATGCTTCCTCATAAAGGATTAATTAACCTCCTTTAAATAATAAATGCCGCTCTAAGGCTAGAATATGTTCCAAGCCAATGGAAAGTTGCGGAAGTAATAATGGTTTTGAAACCTGGCAAACCATCTCATGAAAAGAATTCTTACAGACCGATTTCGCTTCTTCCAATAATATCGAAAGTTTTTGAAAGAATACTACTCCTGCGCCTGCAGCCTATAATAGAAGAGAAACGATTAATACCTGAACATCAGTTCGGATTTAGAAACAAGCATTCAACAATTGATCAAGTGCATAGAATAACTGATGTAATTGAGAGAGCTCTTGAAGAAAAGAAAATTTGTTCGACGGTCTTTTTGGATGTGTCGCAAGCGTTTGACAAGGTGTGGCACGAAGGCCTCAAATTCAAATTACGACAAGTTCTGCCTGAAGGACTTTATAAAATTCTTAACGAATATCTAGAAAACAGACTTTTTCGTGTAAGACACGGAAATGAATATTCTAATAATTTCAAAGAAATAGTGGCTGGGGTACCACAAGGTAGTGTTTTAGGTCCAATTCTGTACCTTCTATTTACACGTGATATACCTCAAACAGAAGACACTATCGTAGCAACTTTTGCTGATGATACTGCAATACTAGCAGTAGGCAAAACGATTAACGAAGCTACGATTAAATTACAAAATGCTCTTAATAATGTTAATGAGTGGACAAAAACATGGCGAATAGCGCTCAATTAACAAAAGTCAGTCCACGTGGACTTTACGTATAAAAAAATAAATAGATTGCCCGTCTTTCTTAATACCGGTCGTGTACCATTTGCGAATGAGGCAAAATATCTGGGAATGACTCTAGACGCGAAATTAAAATGGAAGCCGCACGTTAAAAAGAAATGCGAAGAATTAAAAAGTAAATTAAGAGATATGAACTGGCTACTCGGTAAATATTCCAAGCTTAGTATTGATAATAAGTTGATTTTATACAGGCAGGTACTTAAACCTGTCTGGACTTATGGTATACAACTCTGAGGTTGTACCTGCGATACAAATTTAAATAACTTACAAACGTTTGAAAATAAATTGCTTAGGTCATTTGAAAATGCACCATGGTATATAAGAAACGAAGATCTTTACAGGGATCTCGGGATTCCTACGGTTCGAGACGAAATTAAGAGTTTCGCGCGAAAACATAGAAATCGGCTATTAGATCACGCTAATCCAACGATTATTGACATTCTTGACGAGTCGAATTTAGTACGCCGTCTGCAAAGAACAAAACCTTCCGACTTGGTGCGGTGAACACAAAACCGCTTTAAAATCGCGGAATAAGCAGAAACTTTCACCGGAAAGTTACCTGCAACACGTTACTTAACTTCGTTAAAAATAAATTGCTAGATAAGTTTCAACTTAGTTGCAATCGGGAAGTGGAGGTGGTTTTAGTGTAGTAAGAATCTCACACTTCTATGAGCACGCGTTTTCCGGTCCTCATAGAGCCTGATGCAGATTTTGCACCTATCCACGGAAAAAAAAAAAAATTTAAATCAACTAAAAAATAAGAGCATAGCAAATTTTGCCGTTAGTAAACTATAGAATAGTTTATTAAGAACATTCTGTTGAATTAAAAAAACGCTTTCCAAACTAATAAATAAACACACTAATAGGGTGCGGCAAGGACTGCTTCATCATTCAATTGTCCCTTTTTAATACTTTTTGAACAAGCCCATGGGATTTTGAAAATAACTGATGATTTGCAAAAATAACCGACATATAGGTATTCGTGGTGGATTCAGCCCAACTGTTCATGTTTATGTGTTTCAGCTTATAGATAGCCGAGGTTTGTCATTTTTGTATTGATTATCTCTGGCAGAAACACGTCTCTCACAAACACACAAACATGTCTCTCCCTGTAAAAAGTTGAACAAGAACCATCAAATCAAAGTTCATGACGAAACTTCAAATCAAATTAAGATGCTTTGTGAGTTTTAAATTGTTGGTTCCTAAGAATTTTTCAGACCTAATATTTGCAAAGTTAAATGTGCCTCGTTGTCAAACATACCACAGTCACAGTTTAATCTACAGGTAATCTTATTTCCCTTTAAAAATGATTGCTATTCACATGAACCAAATTCCTTCCTCAATTCAGTAAATCAACGACCCTGCTAATGTAAAAACAAGTGTTAAACACGAAGGTATCCTTTGAGTTATTTGGAAGGTACTAAACAAGATTAAAAATGTTGTTAAATATGTTTTCTTATTTCTTTAATTTAATATAACTTCCTTCCCTCACGACCACCACTGATTTTATTGAGTTGCAATAGCAATTCAGCATTTCACTTTAGATTCTTGGGAGAAGCCTTTCAATAAATTTTCGATGTTATCATTTATTATTTCACTGAAGGCAATCCAAATTTTGAAATTAAATTTTTGAATACATACCAATACCAACATTTAATACCCAAAACCCAACAACCAAAACTCCACTTCTGAATTTCAGAGTCTTATATCATGTCACGTCCCTATGTTCATCCGACGATTTTTCTTTATCAGGTAGATATTACACCAAAACTAAAAAGTCTCCTTCGCACATTTCAATGTTAATGTCAATAAAATACATCTGCTACCACAAAACAAGAATGATAGCCTCATTGTCTTTATTTAACGTGGTGCTTTACACAGTACGACATCGCCTTCCATCTTAAAAAAATAATTCCGTCACGTTTAATGATAACAAAAAAAAAACCTACAGCCTTCTTGTGATCCATTTAAAACGCAGCACAAATGTATACACGAAGGTATAAGGAATTTATTTCCAAGAAGTGAAAACATTACGCACACCTTTATTTACATTTAAGGATTTCCGGTGAGCTTAAGTACCATTTCAATATTCAAGATATTTAATACGACTATTAAAATCTCGCCTTTGCAATATTGTTGTTGGCAACAATGTAACCGAAAACCATACCTAACCATCAGGACTACCCACCTACTCTCAAGCTAAACAAATAAATTAAAGCACAACTGACAAAAGCATCGTGCTGTTAACAAACAGATTGCTTTTCGTTCGTCTAATCATTATCGTTGTCATCTTCTGGTCAAGTTGATCTCGACACTTTATGCCTTCTCTGCAGCTCATAGAAGATACAAAACCAACGAAACCACATCTACATAAATTCATCACACCCAATTCTTATAGGACCTACATAATTCGACTCGACAGAGCATTTTCCTTACCTTCTTAGAGAAGGAAAATGAGTTCTTTTGATGAATTCCTTGAGATAAAAATATATCATCCATCCTGCCATTTTGAGTTAAAATTTATAATACTTAACTTAACCTACAGGAATCGCCTGCAAAAAAAAACTCAATTCTTAAAAAATGAACAATGCTTTTGCTGAAATGAATATTTCCACAATTCATTCTAAGCTTTTTTTTCGATATGGTTGCCAACAGACTAAATTGTAAAAAATAGTTCAGTCAAAATAGACCAGCAAATGTTAAACCTACCAGTAAACAACGGTATTTCTCACTTCACCTTGAATAACTTTTTATACATAACATAATGCTGTTTCGAAAGTTAATGCAACCCTTAAACTTTGCAGAAATCCTCCCCTTATCATAAACAAATCAATCACAATAAGTACCCGTCGCCGTCGGGCGGGTGCGTTGCTGTCCCTACGCTTCCGCTTCACGTGCCCCAGCGATTAAGTTTAGTTTAGTTTAGTTTAGTTTATTCAATTAATCGATATGCTATACACATTAAGATATAGTATCTTATTAAAAAGTGATAGCCTTAATAATGTATACATGAGAAAGAATAGAAGCTAACTTTAATTAATTTTCAATTTCAATTTTCAATTTCAATTTATTCAATAATAATAGGAACAAAACGTATTAAGACTGAGTCTTTTAAAATTACGCATATAAAAGTGTTGGAAAACCATTATTAAAAGTGAATAGTATAAATAACATTATCTAGATACTTATGTATAAGTATATGTATAAATAAATTAAGGGATTTTATTTAAAAATAGAAAAGCGTAATGACAAATTATTAGAAAAATAAAATACATATAATAAATTAAATAAAAAAAAAATGAATATATTTTACATTAACAAAGAAAAAAAAATGTAAAACTATAAGAGTTGATCGCTTCTATGTGATTTAGTTTTTGTTTGGTTTAAAAACAGGCCATTTTTCTGGGACCAAATATTTTGAATTTATTTTGAATTTGAATTTATTGAGTCCTTATTCTCCTAACAATTTTTTAATAACTTATATCTATAATAAATAAATACATATTCAGTTTTTATAATAATTTAAGAGAATAGTTTGTAGCATTTAAATTTAAATACAAATTGAGATAATGCCACATTAACAAAAATTTATTCTATTGTGGGGTGAGTACAGAAATCAACGTTGGATAAAAAGAAAAGTATTACAATAAATGATATGAATTAAACATATAACATAATTTTCATCAATTGAAGTATAAAAAAGAAAGAAAGAAAATTTACAAAAAACAACATTCATAAGAGATCATGGTAGTAAATTACAAATTAAATCAAACAGTGTAGCTTAGCAGAGATTCGATGTCATGAGTATTAAAGTGGAGAAGCCATGATTTTAATTAACTTAAAAAAAGTGGCAAGTTTCTAATGCTCCGTAGTTCGATTGGGAGTCTGTTGTATAATTTGCGAGAAACGATTGTGTATGAGTTTCTAAAAAGTGTAGTCCGAAAGCGTAAAGTTTGAACAGTGGTAGCATTTCTTCTCAAGTTATATAGGTCTGTTATAGGACTTTCCAAATAACCACCTCTCATAAAAAATATTTTTAGGACTTTGAAATAAAACAAGTGTCTTACTGGTAAAATTTTCGTCTGTCTAAATAATTCTAAAGAGTGAGGTAAGCGAGAAGCATTGCATATCTTTCTTAAAACACACTTTTGAAGGATTGTCAGTTGATGAATTTTATTTAGATAAGCGCCTCCCCAACAACAAATTCCATACTGTAATTTGGATTGAAATATTCCGTAATAGGTGTTTTTTAATGTTGAATTTGAACAGAACTTTCTTAGGCGGTAAAAACATCTTATCGTAGAAAGGAAGTACTGCTTAAGATTCAAAATGTGCTCAGTCCACTTCAAGTGTTGATCAATTGTGACGCCTAGATATTTGAAATCTTTTACAATATCAACATTAAAGCACATACTATTGCAAGCTTCTATGTTATTAAAACTACATAATAGAGGAGATCTTAAGCAGTCACTATTAAATAGGCTAAAACGGGTTCAATACGGAGAATGAAACATTACTTTTATGTCAGTTTGGGAATTTAAATCAGGGCCGAATAGCATCAATTTGGTCTTGTTACTAACAATTAGTTTATGGTCTGCGAACCATAACCTTAATAAATGAACATCATGATTGATATCGGCAACTAAATTCAATGGATTTACTGCATTATATCCAATCGCAATATCATCAGCAAAGGCATTCACTGTCCCCAAAAAAGGTAGGTCGAAAAGAGAATTTATATATATCAAAAATAGGATGGGCCCAAGGACTGATCCTTGTGGGACGCCTATATAAATAAACATAGAATCACTTAATGTATTACACACTTTGACTCTTTGCTTTCGATTACTAAGGTAAGATTCAAACCAATTGCAAATGAATCCACGAAAACCAGCATCATATAGTTTATTCAAAAGGATTTTATGATTAACCATATCAAATGCTTTCGTGATGTCAACAAAAAGAGCAGCACATTTCATTTTTTTATCTACACCTTGCTGGATTAAACAACAAAAGTTTAACAGAGCATCTTCTGTTGACAAACCTGACCTAAATCCAAACTGAAGGGGATTTAAATTTATAAGATAACGCAGAATTCTCGTTTTTATAATTTTTTCAAAAACTTTTGAGATTGATGGCAATAACGAAATAGGTCTATAGTTTTTAATGTCATTTTTGTTACCTTTTTTAAAAATGGGAATTACAAAAGCTGATTTGAGCTTATCAGGGAAGATCCCTGACAAGACACTTTTATTGAAAATGTGTGACATTACATCTACTATATTTAACACAGTTTTTTTCAACACAACATTCGAGATACCATCAACACCAACAGAGTTTGAGTTTTTAAGTGAATTTATAGTTTTTAAAACTTCAAACCCAGATATCATTTCAAAACAGAAACTGTTTCCATTGTGAAACTCATTTGAAGGACTATAGCTATTGCAGCATGAGCAAGAAAATGATATTTCACAAGGAAGAGAGCTTTGGCCTACATTGGTAAAGTAACTGTTGAATAAATTAGCATTTTCTCTGGAATCAGAAATACTTGAGCTACCATTATCTACTGACATTGAACTGGACTGAATTTTTTGTTTTCTATTTATAATACCGTTTATGACTTTCCATTCTTCTCTTAGGTTACCTTTTGCGTTTATAATTTTGTTATTGTAAAAATTGTCACGACAAGAACGGATTTCTTTTTTAACTTTCTTGCATATTTTTTTAAAACGGAGTTTAAGATTAGTGTTAAGTGGATGAGCTCGACACTTTTTATGTAATTTATGTTTAAAGTTTATAATTTTAATTAGAGAATTATTCATCCAAGGTTTTAATCTTAGTTTGGACCTTTTTTTTACAACATTAAATGTAGAACACCTGATTAGATATTTAAAACCTTTTAAAAATAATTCATAAGCTTTTGATGGATCATCTTCCGAATAAACTTCCTCCCAGTTTGCAAGTAGTAAATCATGATTTAATTTGTTAAAATCAATTTTAGTTAGAACAAATTCAGGATTTAATTTATTTTGCGCAACATTTTTCAACATCTTAAACACAATACCCGTCATGCAATGATCAGAAATTTGAAGGTCAAGGACTATTCCAGCACATTCATTTTGATTAATCTTCTAATCGGCCAAAAACATGGTCCAGACAGGTACCTGCAATTGGTCTTGTAGATTCATTTACAAAAGAGATTAAACCGTGTTCAGAAATCAAAACATTGTAGGCATCCAGGGCAGGACAAAAGGTAAGAAGGTCTAAATTCATATCACCCAAAATTATTAGATTAGGAGCTCTTTCATTATTCACAAAAACAGAAAATTCATCAATAAACACTTGAGCCGATTAAAAGTGAAATCTATATAAGCAAATAAAACTAAACATTTCATCGCATAGACGAACAGTAATTTTCATAATATCCGCACTTGTCAGACTATAAGTTTTAAACTCACACTCATACGAATCGCGCACAAAAACTCCGACCCCACCAGCAGCATACGAATCATTAGCACTAGCCAAAAACTTATATTCAGGTAAACTAAAATCTTCAATTTCATATGAATATATCCAAATTTCCGAAACAAATATAAAGTCGGGCTTATTTTCAAAGGTTTCAATATTACAAGCTAATAAATCGAAATTACTCCGCAAACTACGAATGTTTTGATGTAGGTACAGCGTAAATAGATTTGAGATAAACAGAATCAGATTTGAAAATAATATCAGAGTTGCTATGAATGGTTGACATGGTGAAATCATTGTTATTAAGATCAAAGTTATTAATTGAATTTAGCATAAGTAACTAGCTTGTAAATTATTTAAGTCTTCGAAAGATCTTATAACTACAACCTCACCATTATCAGCCTTTCTTAGCAGTATTCTAGAATTTTTGAACCATTGATATTTCAATTTATGTTCTATTTTAAATTTCTTTACTGATACATATAAAGCTCTGTTATATTTGGTAAAAGAATCATTTATATAAATATAATTTTTCTTACTACCGCCGAATAATGTTGCATTCAGCTTCTGTTTCTCTGTTTTCTTCTTCTGCATAAGATTCTCCTTTACTGCACGCGAAGAGAGTTGGACACAAACAATATTTTCCTCCACATTTGAATTCATCTTCTTGGCTGGCTTTACATAGATCTTACGAATTTCATCGGTAGATATACTGACATTCAATGCATCATTGAAAATTGTTTGTATACATGCAGCTGCATTGTCTTTGTTTACCGCTGGTATACCCACAACTTCAACTGAATCTTCCAAAAGTTTTTGCTCTCGCCAGTTTAATTTGCTTTCTATAGTCTATCCAGCAAAAATTGTCAGTACAGGGCTTATGGGCGAGCTTTTTTCAAAACAGTGGCGCCAGTGTATACCATCACAACACTCAAATAACATCAAATAACAAACCTGCCACTGAAAAAGATACTAAACCACTGATAAACATACAGGAATTGTTGTTGCAACTCCTTGAAACATTTCGTACGCTCCAATATAACCGTCGTCTTCCAATGCCAAAAGCATTCTGATCGTATACTCGCTTTTGCTTCTACCTTCGCTGTGTGAAATAAAACAAAAAATTAAAATTCCAACAGAGTTGCCTTTGCCATGTTGCAACAGTACGAAAGAGCTTTCTCAGTGGTTTTTATGAAAGAACTTTCAGTTTTGAAGCTTTTGAGAACAATATTTATAAAGATGAGAGCCAAAAGTGTTGTCGTTTTGATTGTCCCCTTATTATTTGTTTGTATATTTGAATAAAGCTATAAAATCCACTTAAAATTTGTATGATTTTAGTCTTTAAGAAGAAAAAAGTTATTTGCGCAAAGTTTTGAAACATTCACAAAGCGTTACGTGATCAAATTCATTTAAAAAGGTGTGCTATGGTAAAAAAAGATAAATGGATCTTTTTTTTAATATGTTTGAAATGGTATCAATGGTAACCATATGCACATTGTTCTTCGATTTGTGGCAATTTATAATTCAAAGTACGGAAACCCTGTGAGAGCTTTAACTTGAGACAGATGTATGCAAGCCAATGCAACCAGACTGAGAGGCAAACGTCCTATCTTCCCTTTACTGACAATTTTTGTTGGATAGAGCATAGTCCCATTACTCTGCGCTTTACTGGCTGAACAGAATGCAAGACGCAACTGGAATAGATGTCAAAAAAGCTGCAGTAGATGTCAAAAATGCTGCAGTAAAAGTTAAAAATTGTTCAACTCTTGCAGCTCCGGCTGCAGCATTTTCGACATCTATTCCAGCTCCGTTTTGCATTCTGTTCAGGCAGTTAATTCCACATTCTCTTCTCTCAAAGCCACAAGTGAAGATAGAAACTCGGTGTTGATTTTTTTTAAGGCTAATTATTTCTGTGTATAATAGCTGGAGAGTAATTATTGAGTCGTTGTGTTGTGATTGTAACTGGGGTGATGGCAAAGGCGATGGCGACGACGGGTTCGGCGAAGGTTTGGGTGGTTGTAGTGTGTTTTCATATACAATGCGTGGTGATGATGGAGAAGTGTGCTTGTTGTGCTTTGACGACGACTGCGAAGGTGATGATGCAGGTCGTTTTTTGTTAGATGGTCTTTGTTGTAGTTTTCCTTCTTTTTGGTGCAAGTTTGGTGTCTTGTGTAGCGGTTTTTTCTCAACTTTAGACTGGGATTGTTGTTGTTGGTTCGTGGTGTTGTTAATACGAAGAGCATCGATGTCTTGCTTTTGATGCACATGGATACTTAAGAGGTCCTGATTAATATTGTGAACGCAATTTTCAATAAGACCGAGTGGACTACTCAAGTAAAGTTGCACGTCATCAGCATACATTCGTATAGGCGAAAATTTCAATATCGATGGCAATTCATTTATATTAAGCGAGAAGAGAATCGGGCCCAAAATCGATCCTTGAGGAACACCTTTCAAGACCGGCAAAAAAGAAGACAGCGTATTGGAGAGACTTACAGCCTGTTTTCTATCACTCAGATAAGAAAGTAGCAAATTAGCAGCAGAAGATGAAAAATTTAGTTGATGAATAAGCTTTCGTATGAGAATTGAGTGGTCGATAGTGTCAAAAGCTTTTGAAAAATCCAAAAGAACCAAAAAACTAACATTATCGACATCAACAGCTCGCCTAATGTCCTCAGACACATTCAATTGCGCTGTCAAACAGTTATGTTTTTGGCGAAAACCGGACTGAAAAGGTGTCAGTAAATCGACTCTACTAAGATAAGTATTTTTAAATTGTCTTTGCATAATCCTTTCCAAAACCTTAGAAAGAAACGAAAGTATAGAGATTGGACGAAAATCCTTGCCATTAGATGATTTTGGTACGGGGACTATCTTTGCTTGCTTCCAAATTATTGGAAAGATACCGGTTGTTAGTACTGTATTAAACAAATGTGTAATATAAGTTAAAATCAATGGTAATAAAGCTCAAATAAAAACAGGGTGTATACTATCAACTCCAACTGCATTAGATTTAACTAACATAAAGCTGTCAACCACTTCAGTGCAATCAATTCTAGAGAACTCAAAAGCAGATTGAGAGGCTGAAGAATTACCTTCGATAAATACTTCATAGACATCAAGTGAAGATGTAGAGGGCAACGTTAAGAATTGTTTATTTAACTCATTGATGTCATGTCAATATTATGACATTTTGAACTTTTTTGCTAACCAATACCGACATCACGTAGATTGTTCCACAGTTTTCGACCATTAATTGATAAATTAAGCCGATTTTTAAAAACTTTTGCTTTTTCAGCACGTATCTTGCAAACGACTTGGTTTCGTAGTACCCGATATGTTCTGTGAAGATCTTCTAACCTATATCTTTTCCACCGAAGGTATGCTTGATTTCTACGGTTCATGAGAGAGGAAATTCCTGGAGTAAACCATGGTCGAGATCGAGACCTATGAGTTAAAAATTTTTGTTTAAAGGGAACATACGTGTTAAAGAGATACTCAATTCTAGTTTGAAAAAATTCTACTTGATCGTTGGTAGACGGCATAGAGTAAAGGTCTATCCCAATCAATCATCGAAACATTTTGCTCAAGAGCAGAATAATTCACATTTTTAAAATCTCGATACTGGAAAATTGTTGGGGGTCGAATTATATTGAAATTAAAAGTGAGAAAAATCAGATCATGTTTCGAGAAGGCAGGCGCAACAAGTTGGTCATAGAACAGAACATCATTCATGTTACTAACAAAAATAACATCAAGTAGTGAACTGGAGCTACTAGTAAAATGAGTTGGCTTATGTTCATTTACCGGTGATAAATTAAAGGATCTCATTGATCAGATTACTGTCAATATCCCAACATAAAACTATTTTAGTTGACATCACAGCAATTTCTTCCATCAGAGATACGAGAGGTGAGAGATCAACGAATCTATTTGGTCTTTAAACTGTACCAAGCAAAAGCTTATCTTCCCGACAAATCATGTCTACAAAAATATACTCTATTGCACTACCGGGACTTGATGCGCAATTAATCCTGCAAGTAATCAAGTGTGCAAAACTTGATGATGATTGAAGAATCAGGAGAATTGGCATTCGTCGGTCGGGTACGAAATATATTAGCCAGTGTTGGTGCTTTCGTGCTAAGTGACAAACACAGGTGATTGATTTAGGTTTTCATCGGGTCAATAAGGAATCCCATTAAGAACGGCGTCACCTGCAACATTTCGGTTTTCCTGAATCTCTTGTGTTTAAGTCAGATCGTCAAATTCATTTCGAAGTGCGGATATATCATCTTTATATTTGTTTATTTTGGAAGTGCAAGTGGAAAGCTCGGTTTTGACATCACTTAATGTCGCTTTCAGTTTGTTGATATCATCTTTAAGCAACATGTTTACGGAGTCCAAATTTGATTGGGAAGATCCTATTTTGGATACTCGCGTACTTAACTGAGTGATTTCCTTATTTATTTGTGTCAATTGTGCATTTATATTAAAAGAAATTAGTGTCTCGGTTTCTTCCAGTTTTGTGGTGATGAGTGAATTAATTTCAGTTGTTATGCTGTTTTTTTGAGCCTTTAGTCTGTCATCCATTTTTTTCCACATATCGCTGTCATCCTCAAAGCTTTGTTTGTGTTTTTGAGAGAATTAAGTGGTGAGTTTTGTTTACGATCACTAATACTAGATCGATGTGACATTGCAGAGGCAAATTGTGAAACTAATTATCGTGAATACACCACAAATTAATTTTTTTCTTATATTTTTGCGATAAATTTTAATATAAAATCACTTAAATAAATAATATTCAAGCACCCAAAATGAACTTTTTGTTTGATGAAAGTTTTTTATATAGAAAACTTGATAAAAGGTATGCCCGATAAAAATAGGTCTACTCGCTAGCTTTCATGCTCTCCTTTATTTCCATATCTTTGACCAGGTCGACGTTGTTGTATTGCACGTAGAGCTCATCGTTAAATCTTCTTCTTCATAAATTCCAGGGCCAAACATCTCTTGAAAAATTTTCCTCTCAAAGCACCCAAGCTGATTCTTTTAGGATCCATATGTTTCTGTCCCATACAATAGGACAGGGATGATTTGGGTCTTATATAAAGTCTCCTTGTTTCTATGATAGTGGTCTTTATTATTTAAATGATTTCTAGGCCCGAAGAAACATCAGCTGGCAAGAGTAATTCTTCGTTTTATTTCTGCACTGATGTGATTTTGTGAGGTTATAGTGGATCCCAGGTGGACAAAGTCGTTGACAACTTGCAAGTTATATCTATCCATTGTGACGTTTGAACCGAGTTGATGATGTTTAAACTCATTTCTCGTTGCTAGCATAATATTTCGTCTTGGCTGCATTGACAGCTTATCCCATTTTTGTCACCTTCGTTTCAATACTGGCAAATGCACCAACCACAGCTCGCTTTGATCTGCCCATAATGTCTATATCATCTGCATATATGGAAGAAGTTGAACGGACTTTTGATGAATTGTACCAGTGCTGATACATGATAACTTTGCCTTAGACCTTTCTCAACATTAAACTATTCATTGGAGTTTGGGATGCTGAGATAATACTTGACTCTATATAATTCTTCTCTTTTCACGCTATCATATCGTCCTCTTATTGCAAGTTTGCAAGAACTATAGGTCCTTTATTCTGGAATTCCTGAATTTTGAGTGTGAGCATTTGGTCGACGGTTGACCTGTATGCCCTGATAAGGGCCAATTAGATCCTTGACAAAAGGTTTCACACTGTATAGCCGACAAGACTTTAAACGCGACGGAGACTCATTTTTCTATAGATGTAAAAGGTCAGAGGATTTCTTTTTTTATTTTTGTGGATGGGACACACTAACTAAAGCTTTAATTCATCGGGCATACACTCATCCGACCAAATTTTGCAGTTGAGCTTGTGCATGCTCCTTACCAAGTCATCTCCCGCCGCTATGACTTTTTCTTCTGGGAAATCCATCCACACAAGCAGCTTTGTACGATTAAAGTTTGGAAATCCCTAGCCGCACTTCATCAATGTTGAGTGGACGGAAATGGTGGCTACATTTGCAAGAAATCGCTAGGTGCTTTTCCAATCGAGTCTCTCATGCCCTCTTAAATAATCCCATGTCGCCAACTGCAAGAATCCAGAAGAATTTCCAGGAAGCCATCAGAGATGCCACCTCTGACGTGCTGGGCCTCACATGACCACCACAGTGAAACCCTTGGTTCGATGATGAATGCTGGAAGCACATACAGCCAAACAACAGGCATACAAAGCAGCGCTGCATAGAAGGACCGATCTGCTTGCGAGCTCTACGAGCAGAAGAAGAAAGAGGCAAAAAGCTTCTCAGAAGGAAAAAGAAAGGGTACGAGAAGCATGCGATCGAGGAAAAAAGGGATGCCACTGCAGGAATGAAGTTCGGAAGTCTTACCAAAAAGTGCAGGGTTATAAGGCTCGAAACGAAGCATGCAAAGATGATCAGGGGAACATCGTGATAGAATTGCAGTCGATGCCGAGGATATGGAAAATAAATTTTGCAAATTTAATAACGGCGATGACTAACCGAATTCTGCTACCATGCAAATTTCAACATTCAACCTGGACGACGTAGGCCAACAATTTCATCCACCTGATCTAAACCTAAAGATAGCTGTATCTTAACTTAAGTCCAATTACGCTGCTGGAGCTGATGACCTTGTGACTGGGATACTCAAAGCGAATGGCGATGAATTGGTTAGAAGTATGCATGAATGGAACCTCAGCATTGTTTGCTCGATCCTCAAAAAAGGAAATCCTCTGGACTGCACCAACTATGGAGGCATTACTTCTCTGCCTTACTTTGTGAACGCCTGAAGCCATTCGTCAACAACCTGTGGTCCATATCAGTCATCAGTGTGGACTTAGGCCAGCGAATACCACTATCGACTAAATACTCCCCCTATGGCAGATCTTGGAAAAAAACCACGAGTTTCAAATCCATACGATAACCACCACCTTTTCATCGATTTCAAGACCTATGGCAGCAGCTATAGGGATGAGCTATAAAGAGCAATGTCAAACTTTGGCATCCCTCCTAAGCTCGCCCGTTTGTGGATGTCGATGAAAAATGCACGCTGCTCCACCAAGGTCGGCAAAAACCTCACCGACACCTTTGATGTCGAAAGAGATTTTAGAGCAATGCGCTGTCATGCGACAACAACAATGTTCTTGAGAGAATAGTGCAAAACTCTCACGTCAACACTAGAGGCATAATCTTTCCGCCCAATTACTCGCTTACGCTGACGACAGTGACATAGTCGAACGAACAAAACGTGATGTCAGTGGTGCTTTTGTGAGTATTGAGAAGGAAGCCAAGAAGATGGGTTTAACGTTGAATGAAAGCCAAACGAAATATTTGCTGTTAACAAGAAAGGGCACCCAACCCAACAGCTGAACCCAATGGGCACCTTGAGCAAGTACCAAGACAGCCACTACCACTACCTACATACCTATACCTTTTCAATTTTCAATTGTTTTTAATAGCTCACGAAAATATTGATATCCATTCTCCATTCAAAAAATAAGTCGGTGCCTAGCGTCGGTGCCTAGCTTCCTATTCACACCCATAGTAAAAATCACTAAATAATTGCAATGTGCACGATTTTGTTCTCCTCTTGGGGATACCTCTTGGAGATGCTTCATTAAAAAAAAAACGCATATCAAAGTCAACACCTTGGATATAATGAAAACATGACTACTTCCATCAATAACCGCAATTGAGGGCGTTAATGATGAGCTTGCGCAAACCGCAAAGTTAGCTTATGCCGGCCCTGGGTGGATGAGAACGCTTTAGGCTGTTTTGACAGGAAAATTCTCCGTGTGGTTTTGGTCCCGTCTGTAAAGATTTGATATGGAGAAGAAGATACAACAACGAACTGTATGGGCTGTACAGCGACACCGACCTAGCTAGAAAAGTGAAAAGCCAACGACTGAGATGACTGGGTCCCCTGGAGCGAGTGGACATCAATTTTCCGGCCCGAAAAGTCTGTGAATCCAACCCCGTGGGACAGCGCTGTAGAGGTGGACAGCATAAAAATTAGCGCACGCAAGTGGAAGAGGACCTCAACCAGCTTGGCGTACGAAACCACTTTCAGTAGACAGCTAGCTAGATACCGAACCGTCTGGAAGAAGCTTGTTGATTGAGAACCTTATTCACCTCGGACTGTGGCGCCACCTTAAGTAATTATTCTGGACTTGTAGCCTTGGGAAGATCATTTCACCCTTTGGTACAACTTATGAACATCAACTTGCTGGTACAATTTTCAAGATCAAAACGCAAGGTAGTGCCCAGCCAAGTTCGTGGCACTACACCCTTTTTAACAGAACAAACTCAGGCGATTTTCAAATTTTCAGTTTTTGCTGAGTTGATTAAACACAAGTGGCTCACCAAATTTCAATTGTTTAGTATTAGTAATTCCCGAGATAGAGGTATTCAAAAATCGCAAAAACCGTAAATCTGACGGACGCACTGTCTGACTAACCCACTGACCGATCATCAAAATCATGGAGCACTTTCCGACATCGTAGAAACTTGAAATTTCGCACAACGGTAGGCCTTGTGGTACATACAAAGGACAAAATCGAAAATCTGCATTTTTCTATTCATGAGCTTGGCATCCACCCACTTTCTTAAAAATTCTTATAAATTATATGGAGCACTTCCGATTGTTGTAGAACGACGAAAATTAGTAGATCGGTAGGACTTGAAGTACTTTGAAAGAAAAAAAATCGAAAATTTAAAATTTTCCATTCAAGAGGCGTGGCATCCACCCATTTTCTCAGAATTGCTGTTTTTATATGGAGCAATTTCGGTCGTCGTAGAATTATGAAACTTTGTAGAGTGGTAAGGCTTGACTTTCACCTGGCAACATAAATCTTTGCAAAAAGTAGTGAAATCACAACAAAAACATAAAGTTAAAAAAAAGAGATACGGTCCGACTAGAATAACTGCTGAGAATTAAGATGTGCGAAATATTTGATGAACATTTTAAATACGAGAAACAAGTTAAAGAAATTTGTAAAACAATTGAACTTAACAATAAAGTTTTATTAATTGGGATATAAATTTTAAAAGTTTGAAACAGTGTTAGATATTATCATTTATGACTTTTTTATGACTTTTTTCCTATAGACTTATCACTTTTGTTTCAAATTTACTGTCGCTACAATAACTTCTGTCTCAGCTTATCAGTATGCTGTCTAAAGCACTTTACACAACCAAAATCCTTTCAACCATGCACATAAATACCCTATCTATATAAATCCATTAGTCTCCAAACCGTACATTTAGGTATTTAACAACAAAGAAGAAGTTATAGAGGCAGGTATGTATGGTAGAGAACATCCTTGCAAAGAATATAAGACCATTCAATGTTGAAAAGACAAAAAAAAAACTAGATATTTCCGTATCTCACGCTCCGACAAAATAACAAAAGTTTTATAATGACATCTCTCGTATGGGTTTGGTTTTGAACTTCTAACTTCTATGAGTTATGACATTGGATGGAGTGGGTTGTGGGTAAAATATAAAATTCACGAAGGGTTGCACGTACTTTGTTCTATAGGCTCATTTCATAAATATGAAGAGATTGTTTGGATAGGCGCCTTAAAACAAAATGGGCGATCAAAGTTACGTCAATAATATCAAACATATCCTTGCACATGACATTACCAACACGCGAAAGGGCCTTGTCCTCATTTAATGTCCAGGCACAATCTTAAGTCATGTGTAAAAAATGATGTTAAAAGCCAATAAAAAAAAAAAATCAATTTCACTGTCAAGAACAGTGACAGAGGGATCAAATAATTTTGTTCTTAAATTTTAAATGAAGATTACCAAAAAACATTATATTTCGTCAATGAAGGGATGTCTATCATATCTCTTTAAAACAGAACATGGCTGTATAATTTTTGTTAAACTTAAAGGTGCTTCATTACCTGCGATGAGAGTAAAAATTGGTGACATGATTACTGTCAGAGACATGATTCTGTCACGACAGACAAAATGCTTACAGAAAACAGCACTATAAATAAAGGGTCATCCAATAAGAGGGTTGATGTTAAAATGGAATAAAGCAAACTGTGTGTGAGATACCTTTCTGATTTTTAACGCACATTTATGCCATTATGTATGGTAAGGAATTCAACATCGATTAAATATCCGCACTTGAGCACAGATCCGAGAGGTCCAATTTTCAACGATTCTGCCGCATAGATCCAGCTGTATTTGAATGATGCCCTTGGGGTTATGCAGCGTTAACATTATACCGATGAACATTGTTGATTTACATTGTTGATTAACTTAGTAGAGCTAGTGAATACGTGTCAGTGTCGACGTGTAGACTATCATTTATGTGCAAAATAATTTGTGTACGTTGTTTTTCATCAAGATAAATGTACTGACCGACAAAATAAAATAGACAGCTGGCAACTGTGTTGACAAACACGTCCAGACTGTAAAACTTTTATTCAGTCGAACAACTTTGTTAACTGCTACCCATATGAAACTAGTCCAGTAAATAGAGAAATTTTACTACTGACCAAATGGAAAAAAATAGCGGCAGGCTGAAATTTTGCAGGTCGTTTCGGGGGTAGGTATACAACTTAAATCTAAGTTGGCGACCTCCTACCCCTTGCAGGAGCGGTGCCACGCCCACTTTTCTGCAATCATGGTTTATGAAGAAACGGCTCGACCGATACGAATGGAATTTTCATAATTTGTTAATATGATCAAAGAAAAAATTAAGAAAATTGTTAAAGTAAGATCCGCCCACTGCCACGCCCACTTTTCTTATTTCTTGGTTTCTCAGAAACTGCTCCAAAGATTTCCATGAAATTTTAAGAGTTTGTTCTTATGGATGAGAAAAAATTGTCAAATTGGTTTTTTTCATTTTCTCATTTCTTTATTTCTCGGAAACACCTCCTACGATTTGTATGAAATTCTGAGAGTTAATTCTTATGTACGAGAAAAAAAATTAAAAAAAGTTATTTTACTTAAATCTCCGTCTGTGGACACGCTTGTGGCTACCAAAAAGCTGCTCTGAAATCTACACTAATTTGCAAGACTTGCAGTGGGGAAACCTGCGACCATAGTTGTCAGAAACTAAACGAAAACGACGATTGTTTTGGCGATGAAATTTCAATTGAAAAACGTGACGCTGGGCTTTTGATTGAGAATGAACTACCAGGTCCTTCTCAAGATCGAAAAAGATATAAAAATATTAATAAGATATTATGATGATTAGGCATACAATGGATACCACTGTGCTGTTAACTCTACCTCCAGGGTGGTTTGGAAACGAGAGATGTGCTTAATCAGCACAATTGGATTTCCTACCCCGCTATGAACACTGATGAATAATACTAATTGTAAGTTTCACTCGAAAGAACAAGATTTGAAAATTTTACACACTCCAAATAGCCGTCTTATAGAGACAATATTGAACAAAAGTTGGAGTGCTAGTGGGCGGATCCTACTAAAAGTGCTTTTTTAATTTAAATATAATATGTACAATGATTGTCCATTTAGCAGCGAAATTAAAAACAAATCCTTACGCAATGAAAAAATTCAAATAAATGATTTTCGTCAATTTGAAGACTTCGAGGTCTGATATGAGCTTCTATTTTTTATTTGAAAACTAAATCGTTTATCCCTAGGACAGTTCCTAGAAATTAATAAATATACATGAAAGACGAGCGTGACTACCTGTGGGTTTCGCAAAAACAAAAGTGCTTCGCAAATCTTTTTACCACTACTCACAAGTATGAAAAAACTCTCAGTTCTATCCAAATCATTTTCTGAGAAATCAAGATCAATAAAAAAGTGGGCGTGGTAGTGGGCGGACTTAAATAAAATTTTGTTTTAAATTTTTTCTCGTTCATAAAAATAAACTCTGAAAATTTCATGCAAATCGTAGGAGCTAATTTCGAGAAACAAAGAAAGAAGAAAAGTGGGCGTGGCAGTAGGCGGATTTTGATTTAATAATTTTTTTTAATTTTTTCTATGACCATATTAACAAATTATGAAAATTTCATCCGTATCGGTGCAGCCGCTTCTTCAGAAACCGGGATTTAAGAAAAGTGGGCGTGGCACCGCCCCTGCAAGGGGTAGAAGGTCGTCAACTTAGATTTAAGTTGTGTACCTACCCCCGAAACGACCTGCAAAATTTCAGCCTGCCGCTATTTTTTTCTATTTACAATTCTAATTTTACTGTACTAAACTGGTAGGGTTCGGGTCAAGATAAGTTGATTGAGGCTGTGACCTCAGCAAACCTGACAAGAAAAAGTCAAACAGGGTCACCGCACGATTTTGGTGGCCAATTTAAGAAAGATAACCCTACCCTCAAACTGTTCACCCGGATACGTAGTGCTGTCGCTTTAACCACATGTCTTTTGCATCAAACATGGACATTGGACACTATTATATTAAGATAAGACCACACTCGACGGAACTGTACTTTAGCGGAACTGCATGACACTGCGCAGCACTCTACGGCACTTTATTGGTATACTGCACTTGAACTGCAGCAATGGTTCAGTATATATTGGCTTCACTAATTAAAAAAAGAGTAGTGCCCATAAATGAAGCCATGAGTAATGCCATTGTGATTTTATTTTTGAATTAACGGCCAAGCAACAAAATAATGGTAATGAACTCCTACCGATATAATTTCTCCTTTTTTATATTTTCAACACGAAATTTTTCCAAAATGAAGGCTCTACTTCCCACTTGGCACAGACAAAAATAAAGCTCACAACCAAATACAACGTTTCGTGACGCTTGCTATACCACACTTGCTGCGATGGAACTGAACGGAAATTCAGATTACGGCAAAGTTGGTCATATTATCAACTTTGCCACATGGTGCCGCGCCGCCGCCGCGCCGCCGCACTATGGGCCCAAGTGACGTTTTGCGTCTCAAAAATCTGTAACTTTTTGGTCTTGTGAGATTATTCGCTGAAATTTCGCACATATCTTCTTGAATATACGGCCAACAAAATAATGTAGGTTTCTAAAGGTTAAATGTAATGCTATTTTCATTTAAAAATTATTCAAACATTTTCATACAAACAAATTACGGAATAAACACATAACACCGTTATTTGTTTGCGTCATGATATTTGAAATGGAAACTTTTTTTCTTTAAATTTATAATAAATACAAATTAAATTAAAAAGAAGTACAAATGAAAGTGCACGGTAATGGCAAGTAAAGTTATTGATCTACATCTTATTAACTAATCCAACCTAAGCAAGTATTGACCCCCTCTTACAACTTCAGTACCAATAAAGTCAGATACTTCAAATTAGAACCATTTACTTAACTAATCAAGTCCAGGCGTGGCAATTAATTTCAACTTCTAAGAATTAGTGGTTTCTGAGATATATAGATCTTCATACATCACTAAAACCATATACATAACTGACCTACTCACCCCTCACTCGCTGATTGACAGATCGTCAAAATAATGGAAGAATCTTGAAATTTCACACAACGGAAGGTCTTTTTGTACATAAAAAAGAAAAAATTGACATTTTCCATTTAGGGTAGGGGGCGTGTTATCCACCCGTTTTCACTAAATTTGTATTTAATTTATATAAATATAGAGCACTTCCACGTGGCACATAGATCTTTTAATGTTGGCGGAATAATAGGGTTGTGTAATGCACTAAAAGCCAAATTTTAGATTTTGCATTCAGGAGGGTGGCATCAACCCAATTTTTCAGAATTGTTATCATCTTTCAACAATGTAGATTGGTGTAATTTGATAAAGCGGTAGAACTTGTAGAGCGCACATAGCTTACATTTGAAAACTTGAGATTTTCCATTAGTGGGTGTGGCATCCACCCACTTCTAAAATCTATCAACTAAATGGCAATTTTGTCGAAGAATGATGAAATTTGGTAGAGTATTAGGGGTGTAGTGCATTGGAAAATTGAAAAATTAGTTTTTTGTATTCAAGGGGCGTGGTATCCACCCACTTCCTCAGAACAAAAACTTGACCAGTGAAATAAAATAGTAATATAAGACACTTTGACAATTCACAATTCACCTATTTTTAAGCATACTTTGTAACTTTTATGCCCAGTTGCACCAAAATTCACTAAAAGCGGTTTTTGCTAAAATGGAGTTAAAATTTATCGGACTGATAAATTTATTTGGGTTGCACCAATCTCTTTCGCGCATTTTTTAGCTAAAATGCAGTTCATGAACCATCCCTGTATTTTATCATATGTTTATTAAACTGAACGAAAAAATGTAACCAGTGCAAGTGAGATAGCAATAAGGAAAATGTGAATACACAATAAACAGAAACAAGGTATTCTGGTATTCTCATTAGATACATCCAATGCGCCATCTTGGTGTTTTTTTATTATTATTTATTATTTTCTTTTTTTCAGAGAAATTATGAAACTATTGAAATAGATACCAAATAACACTTAAAAAAATTTGTACACACTCTTGGAAATTATGAACAAATATTTCAAAGTGACGTCATCAAATTCAGAAAATGGATTTCTCTGTGAACCTGAACAACTCTTCGACGTCTCGCCATTTTTTGGTTTAGTTTGTTATCAGATGAACAGTCAGTCTATAATTTTTCTGGAATAATTTATTTATAAGTAGTGAATTACAAATAGGAATCAAAATGCCTTCACCTGTTGTTTTCGTTATTTTAATTTGGAATTAACAATATTCCGTCAAATTAAATTGAATTATTTTGTTTGTAGGTAGTTAGATATGTTCGTTTAAACGTGTTTTTAAAATTTATCTGGAGGAAAATGGAACTTTAGTTTATTGGTTCGTTTATTGGCCTGATAGATTTAGAAGTGGTTGGTGCAACCGATAAATGTCATTTTAAAATTAAACGAAGCAATAAATATTTAAAAGAGGTCGGTGCAACTGGCCATAAGTCGTTTTCACACACTCTTAAATAATAACTGATACCAGTTTTTTACATACATATATATGTCACACAAGCATTATGCAAACCTATGAAATCAAAGTATAATGTGAGAGTGCTGCTGTAATAAAAAAGATGTTACCAAACTGCAAGATGGTCGATCCAAACTGGTGAAAAATTTAGAGCTTTCAAACCCTTCTTTAATTAATTAAAAAATGAGAATAGACTTTAAAAATAATTTCTTAGTATGTTCTTGGAATAGATTTTAAGTCTACAATGGTTGGGAACCAATTTGAAACGTTTAAGATGTCATGCGAAAAAAGATATTGCAAAAACATGTAAAATCTGTGATTTTTTATTCTACTTCTTATAATAGGTTTATAGTTCTTAATCAATAGCCTATTGAATAGACCTTTTAAAAAGGAACAATTGCGTGCAAAGGTTTTTTTTAATTGAATATGTTTGTTTGGCCCATAAGCGTGCTTAAAACCGAAAATGCTACTAAATTCACCCATGCGTTTCTGAGAGAATGGTCACACTGGCCACTTTTCAGTATTTTTGGTATAGCTCGAAAACTGAGCGGAATTTAACAATTTCAAATATAATACTTTTTGTTCAAAATTAAATTTTCTATCGAAATGGATAGTTTGGAAATTTCTTAAAAAAATTTGAGCAGGAAAAGTAAACAAAAACCAACATAAAAAAAATTGAAAAATCAAAGATTTTTTCATTTTTTTCTAAATTGCGCATAACTTTTTTCGGAGCGAAGATACGCTCAAGACATTCATGAGCAAAGTAAACTAGAGTCTTACGGCTTTAATATGACATGTTAAAAAAGCCATATTATTTAAAAATTGACAGAGATATAGCCATTCAAACTTCACCATTTCTTATCATTTTCCGCAGTTTTTGCCCGAAAGCCTATTTTTTGGTACTTTATGACAAATTTAACGTTCCTAGCATCTAATACCAAATCTTATTTTAATCGGACCAGCCGTTTGGTCTGTAGGCCTGAGAGCATTTAAAAATAGTCGAAAAACGAAATTGCGAACTTATATCCTTCTTATAAATTCTCTATAGTTCAAATGTCATATTATATCAAAATTTTGATTTCGAACAAGGGACTTTCGGGCCAAAACTGAGAAAAATTATAAGAAATGATAAAGTTTGAATGGGAATATCTCTGTCAATTTTGAACAAATATTAATTTTTGAACATGCCATATTAAGGCCTTAAGTCTTTACTTTGTTTTGTCTGTGCATGTCTTGACCCCATCTTTGCTTCAAAAAAAGTTATGCACAATTTATTAAAAAATTTAGATATCCTTGATTTTTTGATTTTTTTTAAGTTGGTTTTTGTCTACTTTTCCTGCTTAAATTTTTTCGTAAAATTTTTTGAACTATCCATTCCAATAGAAAATTTAATTTTGAACAAAAAGTATTGTGTGTAAAATTGTCAAACTCCGCTTAGTTTTCGAGTTATACCAAAAATACTGAAAAGTGGCCAGTGTGACCATTCTCTCAGAAGCGCATGGGTGAATTTAGGAGCATTTTTGGTTTTAAGCATGCTTATGGGCCAAACAAACATATTCAATAATAAAAACCCTTGCACGTAATTGTTCCTTTATACCTCTCATTTTCCGGTCTATTCAATAGGCTACAAAGAAAAGCAATTAAAAGCATACAGATTTTTTATATGTTTTAGTTTATGAACTAAAGAAAAATTTGCGCCCTAGAACTAAACGGTGGATGACGGTGGAAGTAATTAAAACTCCAATCGGAATTTGGCAAAAGCTAAAAAAACATGTGTTATTGAAAAAAATAAATGTATCTAAAATATATATTTTCCAAAACATATTTTTACAAACTCGAATAGTAGTTATAACAAGCTTTCCAAAACCATATAACACTTACACTTTATCATCATCAATAATAAAAAGAAAGTGGTTTCAAAAGTAGCTTCACTATGTCACTCAAACAGTGGTTTTTCTAGGGAGCACTTCAGAAAGGGCTAAATACTAGAAAGACTGGATGTAAACATATTTTTTTTATTAGAATCTGTACTTTAAGTATTTCTTAATTCATTTCTGCCAAGAAATTAATCTTAAAAATAGTTTTGAAAAAACCATTTTTGAGACGCAAACCATCATTTGGGCCCATAGTGCGCCGTGAAGTTCAGTTGTCACTTAGTGCAATATATAGCTCATAAAATTTCATACAAAAAATATTTTGAAATTCAATTGCGGTGCAGTTCCGCTGGAGTGCAGTTTCGTCGAGTCCGCTCTTTTGAATGAGAATGCCTTATTCTGTTTCGAAAGGAAAATTCTCCCGGTGATCATTGGTCCCGCTTGTATAGATAAGGAAAGAAAAAAGTGAAAAACCACCGACTGAGGTAGCTGATGGGTCACCTACCTATAGAGTAAATGGACATCAATGCTCCGGGATAGAAAGCCTTTGAATCCAAGCCAGCGTGGGATGCTGCAGTAGAGGAGGACACCGTAATAAGTGGCGCATGCAGTTAGAAGAGGATCTCAACCAACTTGGCCGGTGAAACTGGAGACAGCTCGCTTGAGACCACGCCAAGCTTGTTGGTTGAGGCCCTGGTCCACCTTTGACTATAGTGACACCTTAAGTATAAATTCGTCGTTTATTCTGCGTTCATCAAAAGATAGAAGTCTCTGCTAACTGATTTGACGAAATTTACTATATCGGATTATCCTACACACTCTCATGATCTCATGGGGCAGTTCGCAGTTGCGATATTTTTGGAAGATCCCATATTTGGTTGACTTAGGTGTAGATCACACGGGAATGCACCGCACGTTTTTTTGCAGAATAAATCCGTGCGAATGAGCAGTGACTTATACATTCTACCTAAAACCTTTCACACGACACGTTTGTACGTTTGCCGTTTTGATTTATACTGATGTGTGGATTTATACTGCAAGAAAACGTGCGGTGCACTGCCGTGTTAACTTAGGTTTAGGGGTATTGGCTGAGTGCTCACTGAACCCGTCGACATGAACACCAAACGTATCCCACTTAATGCAAAAACGAATGTGTTCTGCAGTCAAACCATTTAGAGGCATTGACGAAGTTCAGAATGTTATTAGCCGAAGTTCTAGAAAGTTCCTCTAAGTCGTCATAGAAATGTTTCTTCCTTAGATGACAGAGTGCTGCAGTGCCGTTCCTAGCCCTTACAGCACCTGTGGCAAGCTCAGTGAAGCCGCCTTTGCGTAAACAAATTTTAATACAGAATTAATAAAAAAAAAAAATAATCGTGGACTCAGTGCATTGTCACATTCATGGTATTAATAGTGACTCCACGCCACTTCCTACACATTTCAATATGTTGCGTACGAATGACCCGCAAAAAAATGTCACCTTAACCAATGGAAATGTGCCACCAACTGCAAGTATCGAGAACCAGTGGAAGAATTGGCAGGAAGCCATCAGAGATGCCGCCTCTGACGTGCTGGGCCTTGCACGACTACCACAGCGAAAACCCTGGTTCGACGAAGAATGCCGGCAAGTACATACATACAGCCAAACAACAGGCATATAAAGCGGTGCTGCATTGAAGGACCAAGCTGCTCGCAAGCTCTACGAGCAGAAGAGGAGAGAGGAACACAAGCTTCTAAGAAGGAAAATGAAAGAGCATGAGAAGCATGCGATCGAGGATTGCCATTGCAGGAATGAAGTTCGGAAGTTTTACCAAAAAGTTAAAGGAACCTCCCATGGTAACAAAAGGCCTGAACCGAAGGCTGCAAGGATGATCAGGAGAACATCGTAGTAGAATTGCAGTCGGTGCTGAGGATATGGAGTAATAATTTCTGCAAATTAAATAACGGCGATGACGAACCGAATTCCGCTACCATGTAGATTGCACCATTCAACTTGCACGACGTAGGCCAACAATTCCGTCAACCCAATCTCGACGAAGTAAAGATAGCTATATCTAAACTTAATTCCAATAAAGCTGCTGGAGCTGAGCTGATGTTTTTGCGGCTGCGCTATTCAAAGCGGCTGGCGATGAATTGGTAAGGAGTATGCATCAGCTCATCTGTAAAATATGAATGAAATGGAAACCTTAGTATTGTTTGCCCGATCCTCAAGAAAGGCGATCCTCTGGACTGCACCAACTACAGAGGCATCAGTCTTCTTACAAGATATTCTCTGCCGTACTTTGTGAATGCCCGAAGCCATTCGTCAACAGCCTGATAGGTCCATATCAGTGTGGCTTTAGGCTAGAGAAGCCCACCATCGACCAAATATTCGCTTTACGGCAGATCTTGGAGAAAACTCAGGACAGGAGTTTCAAATCGATACCTTCCACCTTTTCATTGATTTCAAGGCCGCGTATGACAGCATCTATAGAGACGAGCTATAAAAAGCAATGTCTAGAATTGGCATCCCTGCCAAACTCGTCCGTTTGTGCAGGATGACGATGGAGTATGCATGCTGCTCCATCAATGTCGGCAAAGACCTCACCGACACCTTTGATGTCAAAGGTTTTAGACAAGGCGACGTGGTGTCATGCTACTTCTTCAACATCGTTCTTGAAAGAATAGTGCAAAACTCTCACGTCAACACTAGAGATACAATCTTTCAAATGTCAGTCTAATTACTCGCTTACGCTGACGACATTGACGTAATCGGACGAACAAAGCGTGATGTCAGTGGTGCTTTTGTGAGTATTGAGAAGGAAGCCAAGAAGATGGGTTTAACGGTGAATGAAAGCAAAACGAAATAAATGCTGTCAACAAGAAAGGATACCCAACACCGACGTCTAGGACAGAACGTCACTACAGACTATAATTTTTTGGTGGTCAGAGACTTTGTCTACCTAGGATCCGCTATAAACTCAGCGAACGATACCACTGCTGAAATCAAACGAAGAATTACTCTTGCCAATCGCTGTTTCATTGTGCTAAGAAGGCAATTGAGAAGCAAAGCCCTCTCTCGAGCAACTAAACTGTCCCTGTATAAGACGCTTATCATCCCGGTCCTGATGTATGGTGCAGAGGCATGGACACTGTTAACGGTGGATGAGAACGCGTTAGGCTGTTTCGAGAGGAAAATTCTCCGGGTGATTTTTGGTCCCGTCTGCATAGATGGGGAATGGCGAAGAAGATACAACAAAGAATTGGAAGGGCTGTACAGCGACACCGACCTAGCCACAAAAGTGAAAAGCCAACGACTAAGATAACTGGGTCACCTAGAGCGAATGGACACCAATGCTCCGGCCCGGAAAGTCTTTGAATCCAACCCCGTGGGACAACGCAGTAGAGGTGGACAGCGTAAAAGGTGGCACACGCAAGTGGAAGAGGACCTCAACCAACTTGGCGTGCGAAACTGGAGCCAGCTAGCTAGAAACCGAGCCGGCTGGAAGAAGCTTGTTGGTTGAAGCCCTGTTCCACCCCAGACTGTAGTGCCACCTTAAATAAGTATATCGTTCGGTTGGACTTGAATCAAGCGACGATCCCGTTTTTGACAGCTCATCAGCTCCTTCGTTTTCCTGTGCATCACTGTGACCAGGAACCCAGCAGAGTCTGATGATATACTGCATGCCAAGACCCCTAAGCTCTTAGAGACAGCAAGTTACAAGCTTCGAGTGTATCTCGGTGGCAGAAATTGCTTTTATTACTGCTTGGCTATCAATAAAGAGGGTGATATCTGCTTCTGAAGGAGCTTGTTTATCCCAGAGCTTGTTTATCCCAGAGTTCAGAGCAAATTCCTGAACCAACTCAGTGTTTATCTTAGAACCATCAGTGAAGACAGTTACCGTAGATTCGATCATTCAAATACAAAGTTTCATTTTAAATTGGTGAAATATTTTTACTTGTCAAAAATATTCTGAAAAACTGACAAATCTCTTCAGTTTGCAAATTTTGTGAACCACTTCGCACTTTTACTGCTGGAAATTATTTTTGTTTATAGTTTCAAAGTAAAAAATGAAAATTGGCCCCTAGTTCCTACAACGGGTGGCGTAAAAATAATCAGAATAAATATTTTTTTATTAAAGCTCCTTTTAAAGCTTAATTTTTTGGACTGAATGTTCTAAAGACTAAAACTACAAGTAGTCAGGTCAAATGGTAGTTTGAAGTGGAAAGTTCTGGTGTAATTATTTTTAGTGGCTCCCTTTATGTTTTGGGGTCGCTGAACACGAATCTGAAGTTGTCCAACAAAATTTTTCACGGCAAATATGAGAATTCGTCAAAAAACGTCGAAAATTTCGACATTTTTTGTCTTTTTTCCTTATTGCTCAAAAATTATTTTTCTTTTGCAAAAAGCGCTGATGCAAAAATAAAGACAATAAGATTACCAACAATCTACGCTTTCATAATTTTTTTGTACGACTTATGGTTTCTGCGGAAACAGTCGTTGAAAAACAGCCAAAAATCCGTCATTTTTAAAAAATTGCATAAACGATTTTTTTTATATTGTTTTCTTCATTACATGAAAAGTAGGCCATGAGTTATTAATAACATAACTGTTATTAATAACTGTAGTTGTCTATAAAAATATTATATTGCAATAGTTAAGTGTCTAAGTTTCAGTATTCCAAACAGTCAAAATGTCCATTCAAAAGTGTTTTATTTGTGACAAAGATTGGAGTATGATGGTGCAGTGAAGATGATCTTATGGACGCATACTGCAGTGGTACGGCCGATTCTAACATATGGTTCGATTGTCTGGTGGCCCGCACTTAACAAGGCATATAATATCGACAAAGTCAAAAAGGTTCAAAGAACAGCCAGTTTTGGTACCACAGGTCTTGCCCAACGGATGCCTTAAGCGTTTTTCCGCACCTCCTACCACTTGATCTACAAATAAAATATTTAGTATCTTGATGCAGTGCCTTAAGACTTAAAGAATTAAATTCTTGGGTTGCTAAACCTTATGGTCGCTGCAATATCACAAATTTGATTCCCACTGATATATTTTCGACTCCCACCTGACTACCGTGCTCCTACAATGAGCCTCAGTAAAGGTTTTAATGTCTTATTCCTATCCAGAGGGGACTGGGATGATGACGCCGTGATGAGAGACTTAGACACAACTATCTATACTGATGGCTCAAAGATGGAGTGCGGTGTTGGCTCAGGAGTCTTCTCTGAGTCTTTCAACATTTCTAAGTCGTTTCGGCTACCGAATTTTGCTAGTGTATTTCATGCTGAAATACTGGCAATTAGGGAGGCATGCAAGATCCAAACCAAAATACCTAGTAATACAGCCATCCTTACAGACATTCAGTCGGCTGTGAAAGCCATTGATTCGGCTACTGATGAGCTCGCGAAGTCTGGGTTCCTGGTCACAGTGGAATTGAGGGAAATTAATGGGCAGGTGAACGAGCCAGGCAAGGATCAGCCCTTCACATCTCACTTGCGGAAAGAGTCAACATTCGCCTTGGAGTTGTGAAGGGCAATATATTGTCAATTTTCCTTAGGGAATCCAATCTTAGGTGGAGCAGTTTAACCAACTGCAAAATATCCAGTACGATCTGGCCCGCCTTTAATAAATCCCGAACAATTGATGTAATGTGTAGATCCAAGCGGGACATAGCCAGGGTCGTAGTAACCTGCACTGGACACTGGTCAATTGGAGAATACGTGGCGAGGCTGGGTATTCCTTACAATACTCACTGTCACAGCTGTGGAGAGTGGAGACCAGCAAGAAAAGGAAACAGTCCTTCATTTTCTCTGTAAATGTTCAGCTCTAGCCAGAATGAGAGGCACAAATGCTTGGAATGGCTTTTTTGACGACCTAAACGAACTTTCCGAAATGAAGATCAAAGACGAAATGGATCTGAGACGAAAATCGGTTGCGTTCTGCATCATGTTACCCCCCAGATCCAAGGACCGTGAGTAATAGGAACCCGGGTTTCTGCGGGGCTTCATGATGCTCAATGGCAATGATGATCACACGGTCGGATCGATCGCGCTTCGTTGCTATTTTACAACCTACCGAGCTCAGCATAATATAGGAAGCTCGGGCGAGATGCGATCTAATCGACATGCGATCCAATCGAGTGAGTGTCCTATGATCCAACTCCTGTCCAAATACATTTTTTTATTTTATTTCTATAAAATATAGTATCCAAATATACATTTTACAATAATAAAGCATGGCTATATGCCGTCTGCCTGATTGACAACTTTTCAAAATTTTTCATTCTACAATTCTTTTATTTTTTTAAAAATTTCCATTTAGAATTCTGTTTCTATACGCTAACGCTATTTTACAATATTTGTACAGTTTAGGAACTTCCATTTCATTAAGATGATGTATTATAAGTTCTTCTGATAGAAAGTCACATCCAACTCCTGTCTTTTGTACTGACTCACAAGATACCTCAACCATACTTCACAGCCGTCCTATTTCAAAGCAAGGAACGCTTTTCTGGTTTCTTGGGAAAGATGATCTCCAACCCGCACTAGAGGAAATCTCACATCCAACCCAGAAAACGAGACACCTGAGGAATAAGCCCCTCAGAGAATAAACCCGCAAATCCTCACTTTAGACTGCTTTCATACACAGGTTAAACGAGTTATGGTATCAAAACGGCGCAATCCAGTGCCAATTTGTGCAAAGAGCGAGTGTTACGCTCTTGTCACCGCTCAACTACCTACCATTTACCATTTATATAGATTTTTTGGCAAGTTGTATGCACTTTCACTGATTTCTTACCTGCCAAAGAAGCTCCCTTTCCGTCTTTTCTCTTCTTACTGACTTGAAGGAGCGTTTCAATTGCTTTTTCAATCACCACTTTCACTGCACCATACTCCAATCTTTTTCACAAATAAAACACTTTTTAATGGGCATTTTGACTGTTTGGAATACTGAAACTTAGACACTTAACCACTGCAATATAATACTTTTAGACAACTACAATTAGAAAATGCAAATAACATAATAACTCATGGCCTACTTTTCATGTAATGAAGAAAACAATACAAAAAAAATCGTTTATGCAATTTTTTAAAAATTACGAATTTTTGGCTGTTTTTCACGACTGTTTCCGCAGAAACCATTAGTCGTACAAAAAAATTATAAAAGCGTAGATTGTAGGTAATCTTACTGTCTTTATTTTTGCATCAGCGCTTTTTGCAAAAAAAAAAAATTTTTTTTGAGCAATAAGGAAAAAAGACAAAAAACGTCGAAATTTTCGACGTTTTTTGAAGAATTCTCATATTTGCCGTGAAAAATTTTGTTGAACAACTTCAGATTCGTGTTCAGCGACCCCAAAAACATAAAGGGGGCCACTAAAAATAATTACACCAGAACTTTCCACTTCAAGTCCCTTTTGAACACCATTTGACTGGACTAAAGAGTCTGAGAAAGAAGACCATATATCCATCAAATGGGTTTGCATCTCCGCATCGTTGTCGCAAGATAAAGGTTTTATCATTTACACGTGTTCTTTGTATATGAAAACCATAGTACTATCATGGTGGCACTCGAAGAGGGCGACATCTCAAGTCTCCAAGGGGTACCTTGACGTGGAGAATTGTGGAATAAGTGGAAGTGTGGACCTGAAGATTAAAATAAGCACGGGAAAGACGTATACTAAATTTATGAGAGTTAGAGTGAATCAGGTAGAAGGCATTTTGGAGAAAATATTCAATTTTGTTTTGGTTATCGGTTTTGTTTACATTTTTTTTTACTATGCAGATAAAGCTGAAAGACACAAAAAGAACAATTTTGGATATTCTTTTTGGCTTATGGGGTTTTTATGGTGCAAGAGGAAGGGGTAGGTATACATGTGAAGGTGAATTTGTTTTTTCACTGCTGTAGGCGTATTGTCTTCAATATATTTGTGTTTCTATGGTGCAAGAGGAAGAGGTTGTTATACTTGGAATATAGGTATGTGGGTTAGTTTTTACAACTGAGTGGGTAGCGGAGAACCAAAACTCGTCATATCCAAAAATTTCATTTTTGTGCAAATGAAAAAAAAAAACTAATTAAGGTGTAATGGTAGATGTTATAAAAGATTTTGTTTTGTACCTATAATCTTTGTTTTTGAAAATTTTTCATATTCAAAGCTATAATAGATGATTTTTAAATCTATGTTATGATTGAGAGCAAACAAATATTGGAAGTTCCGTTTAAAAGATATTTAGCAATTAAATTTGGTTATGAAGAGTTTTGTTGCAAATGATTCGATATGGCCAGTTTCCCCACCATTCCCCCCTCTCACAATGGCACCCTCTAATATAAAAGCACTCCCCTACTTTCCAATCTTTAATGACCCATTTAAAATTGTTTACAATAAAAACCCGTGAACGTTTTAGTTCCTTCTTATATGTATACCATAATCAATAGCCTATGATAGATAAGAAGAGGTTTGAAAGCAAACCTACTGCTTACAATGGATATGGAAAGTTTTGATGTAAATTGCACTGTGGATATCGAGAGTTTTGGAAACAGTAACGATGTTTGACATCAATATTAAAGGGGCTTAGAGGGGTTAGGCTGTCAAATTTTCCTTAAAAACTATTCAATATGGCCAGCTTAACAAACCTGGATCAAAATCTCAATTTTTGATAAAAGTGGATAGGTATGATGAATTTTCGTTCTCATCTACACAAATGTACGTGTTTTATGTGCAGGATTTTCTACATATGTACATACAAACTTTTCGCACGTTTCAAACTTTTCTTTCGCTTCTTTCCTTAATATATATACATATATTTTAGTATAGGCTACATTGGGGTGGAATACCATTTTCAAAAAAATGGTTATTAAGGTCCAGTGCAATAACACCCGCGGTAATAAAGCCCTTGGGCCGTGGGCGTTATTTCCCAAAATAAAAGGAAAAAATACCCACGGGTTTATTTTCCAACAATAACCCACGAAAGAAAAGAAATAAGAACCGCGGGTGCTATTGCTTTTTGGATTTGGCATTTAAGCCCACACTTAAAGTATAATCTATACTCTGCTTTTAAATACTCTTCTATTTAAAGATCTCAAAATAATAAAGTTGGATATCTTAATATATACAACAAAGTCGGGTTAGTTACACCATTTATAATTTATAACTGGAGAACAGCTGAACGAATTTTAATTATCTATGGTTTGTTGGATTTTTCTCCGCCTCAAATAGGAGAATAACTATTAAAATATCAGAAAAGTTCACGGATAAAAATTATATGCACTTTGGGTAGGTAGGTACCTGTTTTGTTATATAAAAAAGAAATCAGAAAATGAGTTTGAAAACGAATCAATAAATTATGAAATTTTGTTTTGACAAAATGAAATTAAAGAATTATAATCAATTTATGTATTTAAAATAACAATTAAATCTTCCATTGATCCACTTAATCAAAATAGCTTTTTGTTTTCTTTGATGTTTAGTAAAACTTTTAAAGGAATTAAAATAGTTTGATGAGAACTTTGTTTAAAATAATATGTCTGTTCGCGTACCTCCCAAAACTACGAATTTCTACGAATTTAGCCCAAAGTTATGTCAAAGCCTTGGGCCGTGGGCGTTATTTCCCAAACATACAATAACCTGTTATAGCTATTGTGAAAGTCAATATTCTATTTCTTTTTTTTTGTAATGGAGATGTTTAAAAGAATGGTTTTTAGAAATTAAATTTCAAAGTCAAAATGTTTGAAAAAAAAATATATATTTTTTAAGTTAATTTATTTCAAATTTTGCGTAGTTAAGTGCCATGTTGTTCTTGATATCCAATGCTTTTATCAATTTTCAGTTAAAAATCAACAACCAAATGCAAAAATCTTTCTTAATTTTTGAGAAATTAATAAATTAAAGGTACTTTCCTAAAAAACCCGAAAAAGGGTTATAATTATGATTAGTAATTTTTTTGCTTCATGAGCATAAAACAAACAAGCAATGGAAAAAAGTTCCTTTAATTTTTTTTAAATAGCTTAAAATCTATAAGAAATTTATTCACATCCGGGTTTCAGAACTTGACTAAAAAATAATAAAGGCTTTGAATTTTACATACAAAAAATATCACCTAATTGCCAAAAAATCAACTTGATAGGTACAAAAATTCACAATTTTATTTGGCACAATTTACAAAGAAGAACTTTAAGCACGGTTAAAAATTTTGGGGTAGGTACTTTTTAATATTTTCTGGCTTACATATATGACAACACCAAAAATATGTTGAAATTTAATACTTGGCAAATATTAAAATTTGGAAGTTAATTCAAAATAGGTAGGTATATTAAAACTTAATAATATCAGATATTACAAAGGAATACGAGATCTGTATTAGTTTTTATAATAATACAAGGGTATTATAATATAATACTTAATTACCTGCTTAAAATTTAATTTGTAGATTCTTTTCATGAAAATTAATACAAAATATATTACAAAATAATAGTAATGAAAGACATTTTTTGTAAGAGTATTTATCTTCAATTAATAGTGGCACTATTATATTTATTATATTTCACATACATATATCGTCCCCTGATTGCAAGAACTAGGTAACTCAATTTTATATTTAAATAATATATCGGAAAAAACGGTATTATTTTGTATAGTTTTAAAAACTTTTTGTCTAATATTTTTCTATCACAGACAAATATAGGATATTTGTGAAGTTTCAGGATCACATAAACTAAACTTTTCATCGTTCTCCAGTAGCTATATTTCTATAAAGGCCGCTATCTCCAAAATTTATGAAAATGAGTTACCTAGTTCTTGCAATCAGGTGACTATATGAGAACTAAAATCTTACTGCGATTGAAATTTTATCTACTAATTTGTATATTTTACCTTGAAATATTTCAACGCGCCTTCAAAATAATGCATATTTAAATTGTTTATTTTAAATTATTAGGCAGAAAAATGGTTGCTATATACCTACCTAGGTACATACCTACCAACTTATACAAAATAAATCTGTAAAAAGTTCATTAGATAAAAAGTTTATTAGGTACCTACATACATACCTACCTACCTATGCTTACCTATTATACATAAAATTAGTTTTAAATTCAAGGTCAAATAGGTACTCAAAGAAATAGGTACCTACGTACGTACCTAACCTACCCTTGAATTTTGCAACAAAAACCTTAACCTACCGATGAGTCGAAATGAACTTCGACGTTGGAGCCAATAAAGCTAGGAATAAATTTTTTGAAAATCACTGGTAAGAAATTTGAAATTAAATTTGTTTTGACAGTAGGTATTTGGAACTGGCATAGGGATTCCCACTTACAGACTAGTGAATAATATTAGGTTAGTTTTTTTACAAAATTCGAAGAAATTTCAGGTCAAATAAGTAGGTACCTACCTACCTACCTACTCAAAGAAATACATACCTAGCCTCGAATTTTGCAAAAAAAAACAAATACCTAGGTACCTATTAAAAGATAAACCTACCTAGGTATGAAGGTACCTATACCTAAAACCTACCCCCGAATTTAGCAATAAAAACTTTAGTTAAAATACATGTAGGTACCTATACCTATCTATCAAAAATATCTATGCCTTAACCCACCCCCGAATTTTGCATACAAAATTTAATTAAAATACCTACAAATACCTATTAAACATAACTACTCGAAACAATTTATAATATGTAGGTACCTACCTATGTAGGTAATAAAAACTATTAACAAAAAACTATCTAGCAAAAAATTAATAGTAATTGCACAAAAACTTTAATTCAAATATGTACCTACCTACCTACATACCAAAAGACCAATCCTCGCAAAAAAGATTGCATCTAAAAATTCAAATACCTACACACCAAAATACCTACCACCGAAATCATGCAAGAAAATTTCATTCAAAATATCTACCAAAAGATATATGCCTATCCTCGAAACTTTGCAAGAAAGTTTCAAGTCAATTAAAAAAGAAGCAAAAACAAAACCTACCCTCAATAAGAAAATATAGCAACGACCTACACACGTTTGTCTTTTCACACTCACATACAAGAAAATCTCTGCAAATAATAATTTTTCTACTCGTTGCTACGAACTAGACACCAACGACGGGTGACGACGACGCAAGCAGAAGCGACACGATCAACTCGTTCACCACTTCATATAATTTATTTGCTTCTCTGCCTGCAAACAAAATACATTTATAAATAAACCAACACAAATATTCTTCTATTCAAAGAGGAGACGACAATTTTTTTCTTATGTGGTTTTCCATTCAACCATTTCAGATTTGGTGGTCAGATCATAATTTTTTAGTGGTAAATAGAACACAAAATGTGATTTGATTTGCTTTTGTAATTGTGTTAGTGACTATTTTTCTATTGATGAATTTGTCCAACAAACACCACCTTCTTATCGAAAGTAAACAACACTGCGAAATGGCAAATGCAAACTAATACGTTGAGATTTATGTCAGTTTATTTTGGTGTGTGTGCAAATGCGTGTAAATCTTGCTAAAAATTGAGATTTGAAGAATCGACCTGAGGTCGAAAAAAAATCGATTTTTTTGGTTGAATGGAAAGCAAAAGTTGATCTCAGGTCGAAAAAATCAGAAAAAAGTCGACTTTTTTGGTCGAAAGGAAAACCACATTATTTTCTTCACGTTTTTCTATTCTTTGACATTTTGAAAGCAGCTGATTTGCTTATCTCTCTTACTCCCTTTACTTCTTATGAGCATGAAAATAATACTTTCCTCTTGCTCTTACTACTTGTCTTCGATTCTTAATGTACCCCGCATCCACAATTCTCCACGCAATCGAATGCGGTCGAATGTGGCGCCCCCACAAGGTCCACGTTCAACTAAAAAAAATTTTTCATGAGAATACTATGGTTTTCATATACAAAGACGTGTTTCTTAATCGTGTAATTTGCCATTATGATTTGGCATCGGTGATTGAATAATGACAGTAATGAAGGACCCTTCCAAAACAATATGGCCACCGCACAGTAGACTATTAATATTAATCAATTCTCATTGGAAAACGCTTTATAACAGAGATAATACCGCACACCAAAATTTTAAGGTATAGGTAGCCACAAGCCAGATGCTTTTTTTTGTAGAGGTTAAAGATAATTATTGTTTTATCGTCGCGTCGCGTAGCATCATGTGTCCTTGAAAAGTTGGTACTAACTGAGATTGGCATGAATTATTTATCAGAGGCAACATCTGAAGGTGTTTTTTTTTTGTAATTCCTTTTTAACTTTAATTTTTAACCGATTGATGTCTGTGTTTATATTTACAAAATGAAATTAAATTTAAATCTCAGCTGAATTGGTTGTTTGGGTTTGTTTAAATGAGTTTAAACACCCTTCTCCCGTTTACGAGATCGAGGGTATGCCTTTTATCCCTCACCGAATGATATTAATATTAATAATTGAATATGAAGAAAATTTGAAAAGAAATTCTTCTGTTTAAGTGGAGTGACCGAACTTTTAACTTTGAATTATTAATATTAATATCTCACTTAATCGTTTAAAAACTGACAACGAATGAACGACGATTTGGTATGTCCCTTAACAACCGAAATGAGGTTGTTTTCGGCTATTAATCTGACTTTTCATTTATGATGTACTTATTAATCTTTAAAAACAGGAAAGCACGAGGTAAAACATAGCATACATTAAAATATCCCTTCTTAACCTTTATAAAGATATAAGGGTAAACAAAATATATAATGTATGAACATAAGTATACACCTATCCACTATTATTTTTCTATAGAAACTTAAAACCCCATGGCATAATATAACGTAACGTAATATGAACCGTGTCATTACTCATTCACCACCGCATTTCTACGGAAATGAAAATAGAACAAGGCTGAGGCAGCATAACCATAAAAAAGGTATCTAAAAGAACGTGTTCATAATCTTTTTGAAATTAAGGACGAAAAGGGGAAAAGCTTTTTTGTATACAATGCAGGATTAAGGAAGGCTGGGGGGTTTGTAGATCATTTTGTTTTCCCTTACTTCTAGATGGAAAAATCGTCTCGGTCGTATACTCTAATACGCTTTGGTGTTCTCAACCAGAAGATGACATGAATAGAATAAAAACTTTTAATGGAGAAGTTGTTATCGATATGTTGGAAAATTGCCATTGTTGTTTCTTTATTCACACTCGCAGAGAAAAACAATAGCTTCCACACCTAATTATGGAAATCGGATAAATTACATAGAAAATACAATCGAATCCAGAAATTATGTTATTTAGGCAGATACATAGATAATGTTGTTTTAATAATTCCTTAGAAAATGGTCAATACATTCACATTTGATTTCATTGAAAGTCTTCAACGCTGAATAATAATGAACCTGAAGATTGCCTATAACGAAAAACGATTTTCTTTTCAGCAAAGAATAAAATGAAAAACCAAAATATTGGACGTTAATTTTAAGGACGTGATTTGTTTGTATTGTGTTATTTAATATTTTTGATGTCAACAACATCTTGGTATACAGCGTTTATGATGGAAGTATTTTATAATAGACGATTTTCGTAGTATATGTACATTCATTCCATATTAGTAGCAGATTACCGTTAAATTTTGATAATTATTCGAATACTTTTTGAACAATATCATTTTTGAACAAAAGCATGCGAGAAAGGCTTACTTAGTTACTTAAGGTGGTGCTAGAGTCCGGGTTGGAACAGGGCTTCAACCAACAAGCTTCTTCCAAACGGCCCGGTTTCTTGCTAGCTGTCTCCAGTTTCGAACGCCAAGTTGGTTGAGGACCTCTTCTACTTGCATGCACTACCTTTTACGCTGTCCACCTCCACTGCGCTGTCTCACGGGGTTGGATTCAAAGACTTCCCGGGCCAGAACATTGATTGATTCGCTCTAGGTGACCCAGCCATTTCAGTCGTCTGATTTTCACTTTTGTGGCTAGGTAGGTGTCACTGTACAGCCCATACAGTTCGTTGCTGTATCTTTTTCTCCATTCCTCATCTATGCAAACGGGATCAAAAATCACCCGGAGAATTTTCCTCTCAAAACAACCTAACGCGTTCTCATTCACCGTTAACGGTGTACATGCCTCTGCACCATACATCAGGACTTGAATGATAAGCGTTTTATACAGGGACAATTTAGTAGCTCTAGAGAGGGAGCTTTGCTTCTTAATTGCCCTCTAAGCCCAAAGAAACAGCGATTGGCAAGAGAAATTCTTCGTTTGATCTCAGCACTGGTTCACTGTGCTTATAGCAGATCCTAGGTAGACAAAAGCCTCGGACCACCTCAGAATTATAGCTGTCTAAAGTGACGTTCTGTCCGAGACGTCGATGTTGGGTGTCCTTTTTTTGTTGACAGCATATATTTCGTTTTGCTTTCATTCACCGTTAACCCCATCTTCTTGGCTTCCTTCTCAATACTCACAAAAGCACCACTCACATCTCGCTTTGTTCGTCCGATAATGCCAATGTCTTCAAGCGTAAGCGAGTAATTGGACGGACTTTTGAAAGATGAAAGACGTGAGAATTTTTCACTATTCTTTCATGAACGATGTTGAAGAAGTTGCATGACAGCGCGTCGCCTTCGCGTAAACCTTTTTTGACATCAAAGGTGTCGTTGAGGTCTTTGCCGATCTTGATGGAGCAGCGTGCATTCTCCATCGTCATCCTGCACAAACGGACGAGTTTGAGTGGGATGCCAAAACTGTACATTGCTCTATATAGCTCGTGTCTATAGATGCTGTCATACGTGGCCTTGAAATCGATGAAAAAGTGGTGGGTATCGATTTGAATTCTGGGCTTTCTTCAAGATCTGCTGTAGTGCGAATGTTTGGTCGATGGTGCACTTCCCTGGCCTAAGGCCACATTGATATGGGCCTATCAGTTTGTTGATGAATGGCTTCAGGCGTTCACAAAGTACGGCAGAGAAGATCTTGTAGGCGATTTTTAGAGCATTAATACCCCCGTAGTTGGTGCACTCCAGAGGATCACCTTTCTTGAGGATCGGGAAAACCATGTTGAGGCTCCATTCATCGGGCATGCTTTTCTCCGACCATATTTTGCAGATGAGCTAGTGCATAATCCTTACCAATTAATCGCCAGCCACTTTGAACAGCTAAGCCCCAAGGCCAACAGCTCCACTAGCTTTAATGAACTTAATAGCTTTCTTTACTTCGTCGAGTTCTGGTGGACGGAATCGTTGACCTACGCGGTCTAGGTTGAACGGTACAATCTGCATGGTAGCAGAATTCAGTTCGTCATCGCCGTTAAACAAATTGCAAGAATGATTTGTCCATATTCTCAGCACCAACTGCGATGCACCACGATGTTTTCCTAATCATTCCAGCAGGCTTCCGTTCGGGCCTTGTAACCTTGCGAGGTTCTTTTTTACTTTTTGGTAAAACTTCTTAGCTTAATTCCTGCAATGGTATCTCTCTATTATCTCGATCACGTGCTTCTCTTGCTCTTTCTTTTTCCTTCTAAGAAGCTTGTGTTTCTCTCTCTTCTTCTGCTCGTAGAGCTCGCGACTGGTATATGTACTTGCTGGCATTCTTCATCGAACCTGGGGTTTTACTTTGGTAGTCTTTTGAGGCCCAGCACGTCAGAGGTGGCATCTCTGATGGCTTCCTGGCAATGCTTCTACTGGTTCCGAGGGTGCGAGAGACTCGATCGGAAAAAGACTTGCTGATTTCTTGTGACTGTAGTGGTCTGAAGTCAAACTATCTCACAGTATTTCTCTGTTCTAGCATTGGTCTGCATATCCACCGCATTACCTTGGCTACAACGAGGTGGTGGTCCGAGTCAGCGTTGGCTTCTCGGAACGTTCGGACATCCTGGATACTCGAGGAGTGCCTTGCATTGATCGCAATGTGGTGATTGACCAGGAATTCGCTATATGTCCCCTTGTGTATATCAGGATGCGGGATCTGCGTACACTAGCTACCACAAAGTTTCACCCCGCAACAACTTCGATTAGCCTGAGTTCGTTATCGGAGGTGGTGTCGTGCAGGCTGCATCTTCCCATTGTGCCACCAAAGACGTCTTCTCTTCCTAGTTTCACTCAAGACAATTTTAATGTCATAGCTATGGTATTGCTCATATGTCTTGTGCAGGAGCTCGTAAAACTCGTCCTTGGTGTCATCATCTTTCTCCTCTGTGGGGGCATGCACGCATATCAGGCTGATGTTGGCGAACTTAGCCTTGATGCGAATTGTCGTGAGGCATTCGTTCACATAGTTGAAACTCAAGACTTCTTGCCTAATTCTGCCTCTAATAACAAATCCTCATCCAAAAAGGCGCTGCCCTTGTGGTTGGTAACAGTCACCGTAGTAGATATCGCAATCTTTCAGTTTTCTATTGCCCGGCCCATCCCATCGCACTTTTTGGATAGCTTTGTAGCAGCCTAGGTCTTTCACTAAATGTTCGGCTGCACGTGGTCTATAAAGAGACAGAAAATTCCACGTGCAGATCCGAAGTTCGTTGTCCTTATTTCGTTTGCTAGGTTCGTCAACAGTAAATCTGTCCGTATCCTAAGCTTGATGTTGCTTCGCAACTAAAGTCGCCTTATTGTGGCCGGGAAGTCACCCCAATGGCACGACTCCCAACCTGGAGGACCAGACCCTTACAATACAACTCCAAGGGCGGGGAGCCGGATAGACCGCTCTTTATAGGTCTGAGCTCTGAATATGTCGTAGTAGCCCGTATACGGTGCTCACTAAGTGGTTCAGTCTGACTGGAACTATAGACGCCAGTACGCCACCGTTGATTCCATCTGGGGAATTTTTCCACTGCCACCGATTAAAAAGAAGTGCCTTAGTGGGAAAACTCCTCTTGGTATTCTGTCCAGGACTTCAGCTGAATTTTACAGCCAGTTATTTACGACAGAAAATTATAAGGTTTTTATTTTTGTCTTTTGTTGAACACTTGCTTAGTTTGGCAAATCAAGTCCGAATGAAGGAGACCAGTATCCGATGATTACCACTTGGAGGCTCACTCACTGGATGTGTCGCCATGTTGAAGCCAATCAGTGACTTCCCACGTTGTACAACGTCCAATCGTCTTGCAAATAATGCATTATCTATAAAACCAACTCCTCGGCTCAGTTTTGTACGCAAACATTTCGACTCGACTCTGCTCCCCGAGTGCGATCGAGTCGAACCTGTAGCTCATTTCATGTAAACGTATATAGTAATTCACATGTGTATATTCTGCCAACTGAATAAATATCTACAATTAAAAAATTATTATGCGAATCGAAAGCGGATCGAACAAAGATTTGAAAAAGATTGAAAACGGATCGAAAATGGATTAAAATTGAATTGAGAACGGATCGAAATCGGATTGAAAGTGTATCGAAAACGGGTTGAAATTGGGTCGAAACCAGATAGAAACTTTGTTGAAACCGGGTTAAAACTGGGTTGAAAATAGGTTGAAACTACTTTGAAACGGGTTTGAACCTGGTTGAAATTGAGCTTAAACTGGTTTTAAACCAGATTGAAACTGGGTTGAATCCAGTTTGAAACTAGGTTGAAACCGGGTCGTCCACAAACAACATACGATATGAAACAAGCAATATGCCTTACTTCGATTTTTTTCGGCTAATAGCAGTACAAATTGGGTACATTACAGCACCCAACATTTTTTTACAAAAATCGAAATTAGCTAATTTCGAATCTTTTATGTACTTTACGTACATAAAAGATTCGAAATGTCCTCTTAAACGGTATTAAGTTTGAGTACCTATTTACATTCTTTTAGAAAACTGCCCTTCCCACATAAACGGGGAAGGAGCATCTCCCTATCCTTTATCTACGATATGCTTATCGCCTGGACCCAACTTTTTGTCTACACTCCCTGGCTTTTGTTGCATCTTATGCAAATAGCCATCAATAAATATTCTAAACATAGCTATACATACATAATGTACATTGTTCGTAATAGAATCTCATAAATCATTGGACTTATTATTATAAAAGTAAAACAATATACATAGCTAAAAAGTAATAAATCTTAAGAGTATTTGTCATAAAATTGTTCATCTTTATCGACTTAACCTCTCTTTGAACATCAAAAAAATCCATCAAGATGCAAACGTGTAGCTTCACCATCTAACTTACTGCCAGACATATAAAAATCAATTTGTTTGATAAATTATCCTCAATTGGATTTGTATGATGGTGCGAGCTGTTATTAGACTCAAAAGGCCAAACGACATGCATTAAAGATACATATACTTATAAATATACGTATAGTATAGGTATACCTACCATCAACCAGCGAGGTTTTCATCAGCATCTCGTATTTCCGTTTGTGTCTGACAAAAAGTTATTATTAGAACCTTGTTTTTCGAAGGATTCATGTCAATTTCTTTTTATGCTCTTACATCATGCGATAATAAGGGAATGTTTTATGAATGTGGAGACAAATCGAAATCGATATTTTAAACCAGTGGTGATAGGGAACACAAAGAGAGTATGTAAATTCTGATGAACCGACTAGTGTATAATCTTCCTTGCCTGAAAAACCCTCAAACAAAATTTCCGTTTAACTGCTTGAAACAGAATGCAAGACGCAGCTGGAATAGATGTCAAAAATACTGCAGTAAAAGTTGAAAATTATTCAAATCTTGCAGCTCCAACTACTGCAGCATTTTTGACATCTATTCCAACTCCGTCTTACATTTTGTTCAGGCAGTAAAGGGAGATTGAATGTTTTTTAGGTGACGTGAAATAACGCCAAACGAAATAAAGCCGAAATTCAAAAATTTGGTCTTATTACGTTTCCAAAAACGAAATAAGACCAAATTTTAAATTTGGTTTTATTTCATTTATGAAACCGAAATAAGACCAATTTGGCTTTATTTCGTTTTCAACTTATTTCATATTTTCAAATATCTAATTCTGCCCAAACTGAAATTTTTTTCCTGACATGAGGAGGCTAATGAAAAGAAGTTTAATGGTAGGATAAATTCAAAGTTTCCAGATAATTTAAATGCAAAAGAAACTTTGCATACAACCAACCTCGCACCCACCCCAAATCCTATAGTGAGCCCAAGCAGGGGGGTTGCAGCATGCCCCCCCCCCCCCCCCCCAAACATACCTCACTGTTTATTCGCGAACTTTTGAGTTTCACAAACCTAATAAACCCCCTCCTTTATTCGGTTTTTGAAATTTTAAAATTCACGAATAAACAGTGAGGTACGTATAGGGGGGCATGCTGCCCCCCTGCAACCCCCCTGCTTGGGCTCGCTATAGGATTTGGAGTGGGTGCGAGGTTGGCTGAATGAAAAGTTTCTTTTGCATGTAAAGAACCTGTATTTAATGAAATAACGATTTTCAAGAAATATTTGGCCTTAATTCTATTTTCGCATTGCAATAAGGCCGAAAAACTGGTTGAGATAGATTTGGTTTTATTTCAATTATTTTTTTGGTGTTATTTCCATCGGGCATAAGAAATAAAACCAAATTGGCGTTATTTCGTTTTTGAGATGGAAATAAGGCCAAATTCAAAATTTGGCTATATTTCGTTTGGCGTTATTTCACGTCACCTGTTTTTTATGATATTAGTAAGCATGCAGTACAGACACAGGGTTTTTTGAACTAACGAAAAGAAAAAAAAACTACATATCTTAGGCTTATTGAAATAATGCAGAAAGATTCCTTTCTTGAGGATCGGTTAAACAAAGCTGATGAGGTTTCATTCATCACAGACGAACTGGTACATACTTCAAGATAATCACCATCTACTTTGAACAAATAGTGTATTCACCTCTAGGCACATCAGACCATTGTGTCATATCTGCAAATTTCTCGTGCCAAAAAACCTCAGTTAAAGAGAAAACCCCTAAGAGAACCGTTTAGCAATACGAGAAAGCCAACTGGGACGGTCTCAATGATTTCTTCAGGAACTCTAACTAGTCACAATGCTTCCACGATAGTAACGTAGACTCAAAAGTTAATATTTTACGGGATGAGAAATTTTATTCCGAATAGGATAGATAAAGACAAAACCGCGTTCTACACTTATCTTTACTCACTTTACAGGAGAGTTCCGAGAGCCGACATCATAGTCGTTATGGGAGACCTCAATGTCCAAGTTGGTTCAGACAATTAAGGGCTGGAACGCGTGATGGGAAGAAATGGCTTGGGGTCTCGGAATGAAAATAGTGACTTGTGTAACGCGAATTGTCTTGTGATAGGTGGGATGTATTTAAGCATAGGACGTGTAACAAAATTACCTGGGTGCATCCGGATGGTCAAACCGAAAACCAAATTGATCATATCATGATTCAGCAGCGATGGAAGAAGTCAATGTGTGATGTCCGGAGTATAAGAAATGCCGATGTGGGAAGTGACCACCATTTGGTTCTGATGAGTCTCAAACTACGAACCGCTGCCGTACAAAAACCAGCGCTGGATGCAGAAAGGAGCTCAAAATTCATTACGAATGCTTAAAATGACCCCAACATATGTCGAAACAATGTCACCACCCTTAACGACAGAGCCTCGTCATTAAACGGAATCCAACATTCAACAATTGATGAGATGTGGGGTGAAATAAAAAGTGTTTTTATGGAGGCTTGATGCGAAACTTTACCCAAGCGGACGAGAGTTAGAGACTCTTGGATATCACAAGACACCTGGGATAAGATCGAACTTCGCAAATCGTTGAAAATCCAAATAAATGCCGAAGCAGATATTCAACGAAAGGCTGATTTGTGAGGCGAGTACCGCATTGCACATAAGATGGTCTATCGCTGTGTGAGACGTGACAAGAGGGTGAGGTTAGATGGACATCCGTTGATACAAATGCGGAAATCGCTGCCAGAAGAGGGGATATCCGGGAACTGTACCAAATAGCAAAAGATGTTATCGGGAAAAAAAGCAACACCAATCATCCTGTAATGGATGTGGATGGCACACTTTTGGTACCAATTCAGGATCAGCTTCGTAGATGGAAGGACCATTTTTGTTCCCTGCTAAATGAGGATTCAGTTGAGCAGAGTGCTGAAGTGCCCCAACTTAACGACATGCGCAGGTCCTATAGGGGTATTGACATCGAACCCCCGTCTGAATCGGAAATCCATACATCAATAAATCTCCTCAAAAACAACAAAGCAGCTGGACTGGGCGGAGTACCAGCTGAATTCCTGAAAGCCGATCCCGTAACAGCGACTAGTATTTTACATCCGTTGATACAATGCATTTGGGAAAACGAAAGCTATCCCAGGGACTGGAAGGATTGTGTGATTGTTACGTTGCCAAAGAAAGGTGACCTAAAGAATTGCAAAAATTGGCGTGGTATCATCGTTTTGTCCGTTTTCCCAAAATTAATGGCGAGCGAATAAAATATAGAATTGAGTCTACACTCAAGAGGCATAAAGCTGGCTTCCGCAGTGGTCGATCGTGTGTTGACCATATCAACACCCTGCGTATCGTCCTCGAGCAGTCGATGGAATTTCAATCACCGCTTTACCTCATTTTCGTGGATTTTGAGAAGGCCTTTGATCGACAATGGGCAGCTATCCGACTCCTTTCTCTTCCTGCTGGTGATGGAAGACGTATTGACGGCCAGTGCTGGTACAGCTGAGCGAAATGACATTCAATGGAGACCGTTCGAAAGGCTCAGTCATTTAGACTATGCCGATGACATATGTCTACTGGCAAATAACATCTGTGGGCTGAACAGGATGTGCCAAACACTGCAAGTGAAGGGAGAGTCGAGTGGTCTAAGAATAAACAGCAAAAAGACAAAAATAGTTGAGGAGAAGTTTTAGGTTTGGGGGGCCTCCCTGAACCATCCTGAGTTCTGAATGAATTTCAGGATGTTCTTTAGTGGCAAGACAGATGTCGCCCAGTTCGTCGAAGAAGTATTCTCCAAGGGCTTCTTTTCTGGATGTGGACGTTAGAAGTAGAATAAATAAAGTTCGTGCTGCCTTCGGTACTCTGTCCCCAATCTGGAAATCAAGTCAAATCTCCTTACGCACTAAGTTGAGATTCTTCGAATCCAATGTCAAATCCGTGCTGTTTCTATGCATGTGAAACCTGGAAAGTCACGTCTATCATTTCGAAGAAATTGCAGGCTTTTGTGAATCGCTGTCTTTGCCACATCCTAAAGATTCGCTGGCCACAAATAATATCAAATGTGGAATTATCGCGCAGGACAAGTCAAGAGCCGCTGGAAGTCGACATAAGAAAGCGTAAATGGCGAAATTGCAAAGCAGTCCTTTGAATGGAATCCTTAGGGTGCACGGCGGCGGGTTGGAAGACCAAGAGCAACATGGAAATCAACTGTCTTAGCGGAAGCAGAATCCCAAAGAAAGACGTGGCCACAGCTAAAGTACCTTGCAGCAAACCGTGAAGGATGGAGATGTTTTATTGACGCCCTATGCCCCAGCCGGGGTTACAGGATACGATGATGATGATGACATCTTTTAATTCGACGCTGCCAGAGACAATTCAGATTTATGTTGTAGAGAGCTGCAACCTACAAACAAAGGCTCATCATAAGTGCATGTGTAAGTGGTTAGTAAAATAGTAAAATAATGCAAACCAATACATGCTTACAAACAAAAAGTATACAAAGCTAAACTAAATTACAAAAAAAAAACAATACTTAATATACAAAATTTAACAGTAATAAGAAAACATTTAAAGTATCTTAGACAGTAGATAGGACAGTCAAGATCGTGAAGCACTGGTTCGAAAAAATGTTTTCAATCCCATTTTACCTACGTTAAAATCAACCGAGGAAGTGTTTAAATTAAAAAGCTTACACATACGGCTTAGAGGTTCATGTATTCCGTTGTTAGTTCGATGAAAATCGACGTGTAGAAGTTCAAGTCCTCGGAGGTGGTGAGACTTTCCGCGATAATGTCATGTCATGCATCATGTCTCCGCCTGTACTTGAGAGCGCAAATGACTTTATGGGACAAATTTTCCTTCGCACTCATGCAGTAGCAAGAGTTTTAAAAGGCCTCGACATACAAAAATCCGCTGGCCCGGATTGTATCCCTCCCATTTTTCTGAAGAGGTGTTCTTCAACGCTGGCAAAACCGCTGCGTAAGCTTTTCCGTCTGTCCATCTCTAGAGGTCTCTTTCCGAGAGGATGGAAAACAGCATTTGTCCAGCCTGTCCCTAAAAAAAGTGAATCTTCTTCTCCCTCTAACTATCGCTCAATAGCACTTACGTCCCTTCTTTCCAAGGTCATGGATCAAGCTCTTTTATTTAAAATGCGTGCATTTGGTATCCATGAATCTATTCTTCTTTGGATTAGAAATTACTTTTCGGACCGTTCAATACAAGTCGTCTTGGATGCTTACAAGTCTGATATTCTTAAAAAAATGCTGGTGTGCCCCAGGGCTCCGTTTCTTATTTTCATTAATGACCTCTTGTCTGAAACTTCTAATCCATTAAATTTGTTTGCTGACGATAGCACCCTCAGCTTTTCATATTCGTTTTAAGATTCACATCCCTGTCCTTCGGATGTGGAACTTCAACGGCAACGTATGATAAGCTCACTAAATTCTGATCTTGACAGCATTGTTCAGTGGAGAACTAAAAACCGTGTAGAATGTAATGCTTCAAAAACTCAATGCTGTCGCTGAAGCAGACGGCCCCAATGCCGCTTTCCATGAGCGGTACTTTAATCGAGGAAACTGAACTGAACAGCTCTCATTTCTGGGTATGTGCATTACAGATCTGGCTGTAATCTATAAAGCCTTCATTCAAACTAAGCTTGAGTATAACTCACACATTTGGGCAGGTGCTCCTATAACTCACTTGATTCACTTGAATGGAATACAAAATAGAGCCTTAAAAAAGATAGGTGATACTCAAATAATTACAACTCTGAAACATCGCCGCGATTTTTCATGTCTCTCATTATTTTATCGCTATTTTTGCAAGCAATGTTCTAGTGAAAATAGCCAGTTGCATTCTTCCCCTTAAACAATTCAACCGTAATACTCGCGCTTTTAGGAATGCGCATCAGTTTACCCTTGAGCCCAACTTCGGACATACTGTCAAGTACAGGGATTCTTTTTTTAGTCGTACAACACGAATGTGGAACGCTTTACCAGGCTCTGTTTTTGCCTTCCATTTTGATATTCAGAACTTTAAAACTAATGTGCATCGGTATCACCTCTTGAATCCTTCCCCCTATTTTCCTGATCGCTCGCACTGTGTCTCATTAACTTAAGGGTATTCAAAATCCCTTTAGTGCGCGCAAATTATTAAAAAAAAAAAAAAACGGTGACAAAACCTTCATCTCCAGCTGATTTGTAAGACTTATGTCGTTTTCGATTGGATTTTCAGACGGTTCTACATCTTTTTGATTCCATTCCAATCAAATATGAAACATCGTGTTGTCAAATTTAAACCGAATGACATCATTTTAAAAAATGGCTTCTTCAAACATTTATGACAACAAGCTGTGTATGTATGCGTATCGGGAACAGAAAAGGTCAGAAGACTTTTGGAGAAGGTAGGAGTGAAAATGGAGCGCAAAAGGAGTACTCCGAACGTTCAATTGAAAATGAATTTAGGCTTAGCAACGTTGTGAGTCAATCCTTGAGGTCAGCTAGACAAAATTATTGTTTAACGTCTGGTTGGTCATCAAGGTTGAATGGTTCAATCTTCCTACCAAAATAACTCAATTCGTCATCTCATCACTTCTGAAAAGTATGCAGAAATCATCCTTCCAAATCATTAGCATTGACTGCGACATTTTTCCACGATCTTTCTTGCTGGCTTTGGTGGTATTTATTTCGAAAGCTGGAAACTCAAGCCACACACAAGCCAGATGATCTCGGAGCTTGGACGACTATAGATCAAAGTATCTTCTTCCAGAGGGCCCCTAGATCTAATTATACAAGAATCGGCAGCCAATAGCGCACTTCAGCTTAGCCAAACTGTTAGCTGAAGGCACAGTGCCATAGTTTATTCGCAGATTCTTCAAAAACACACGGGAAATAGGGAATGCACTAACTGCATAACAACCCATTTAGACTTTCACTAGCCGGTTCACGATCTACTAGCAGAGATTGCTGGCAGGTGAAAGAGCCATCAACCTGCAAATAGATGATAACAGTACAAACCGACGGTTCTTAGATCAATACAGGTGTTGGTGCAGGGTTCCTTTCAGAAACCCTTTGACTAGTTAGCTCATTCAAACTTCCCGATAAAAGCCGTTTCTTCCAAGCTCAGGTCCTGGCAGTGACGAAACCTGAAAGACAAATCTTAATGGCTATACTACAAGCTGATATCCTTTTTCATTGATAGCGAAGCGATTTCTGTCATTGAAATCAAATTAAAGCTTGTAACTTGCTGTCACGTAGTAAAGGGGGAGTAAAGGGGTCTTGGTATACAGCACAACATAAGGCTATGTTGGGTTCCTGGTCACAGTGGTGTCCCAGATAGTAAAAGCGCTTACGATCTGGTAAGAATAGGATCAACAATATTGATATTAATCAGGCAGAAACAATAGTGCAGGTCCCACCCTATAATATTTAACAGACAGTTGAGAGCAAAGTTCAACAACAACCTGAGTTATAATCTTCAAATTTACTAACGCCACCAAATGGCTTGAAAATAAGAGAAATAACAAATTACTAGGGCGACAATGATAGACCAATCGAAAATGTATAAATGACACACGTGTTTCTTGTAGGAGCAGCAACAAAGGGAAAATGTGCACCTCGCTTATACACCTACACCAGTGATTGCCACTTCACGAGCATCCGTGAGTTAATGGGGCCCCCTCTTTCTAAGATTGGTAAAAATCCTCTTGAAGAAAGGGACAGCCCTATCAACTTAATCAGAAATACTGACCAAACAAACGGGCACATACACCAAACCACTGACCTATCGAACTCATCTACCAAACGTTGCAACGAGCCCTAAGGGCCTGGTGGGGGGATGATTTCTCAAGTGGGAGGACAAGAAATGGTCACGTCTTTAAAAAGCGTTTATGTCTCCTTAACTAGGTGATTTATATGTAACGACGGGCATTTCTTCAATAACTTAGAAGTACCCTCCAACATTTCAGGCTACAGCTTGCTGAACCTCGCATAAACACCCTTAACCGGCTTAATTGACATAGGATTTATCATAAGTTTCCTTACATGTAGGAGTCACAATCTCTATAATATCACAACAGTTCTACATTGATCAATGTGTGATGGTAACAAGATCAACTATCAGTGCATTAACCTATAACATATCCTTGCAAGGTTTTGGTTCGGCTTTCATAAGCTTGATAAAAATGTTCTATTTCAATAGCCGTCCTTCCTCACTAGCAAATGCATGCGACCCAAACCATGCACTCTATTTTAAGCGGATACCTTCTCTCAAACTTTAAGTTTTAAAATCGTAAGAAAAATATATAAAAGTAACTTCGGGAGTCAATGGATATACGGCCAGTAAAAAATCTGATTAATTTACGCAATTTGATTTACTAACCAAACTCACACACAAAAAGCACAAAGAACAGAACATGAATCGCAAGGATTTCTTCATGTAATTCTCCCTTTCTCTTTTGGAATTTTTACAGAGTCAATTTTTGAGATTAAATAATAGTATGCGACAAGCAAAAACAGTGCAGTTAAGGGAAATCCTTTTTTAAGGAGGACTTCCCTCTATAAGACGATTAAACTTTAAGCAAATGTGACGTGGGCGTGGAATGGATAAGTGAAAGATAACAAAGGCATCGTTCAATAAATAGGTAGTCGTAGTACCTACATTTGGATACACTTTTGGCAAATAAAACCTTACGTTGGCCATACAAAAGTTTCTTTCCGTTTCAATTTGATATTTATTTTGCTTTCTCTGCAATATCCTTTTCACTGTTGGATTATTCACTGAGCCGGAAAAAGAAGTAGGTTTAGGTGTAGGTACCTTTAGAAAGATTATTTTCGTTTGAAATTCATATAATTTCCGTAGATCTTCTATAGTGAAATGGATTCTTGTGTTATTGTTAAGGGATGGGTCGATGGATTCAAAAATGGAAAACATGTATGGACTTTAAGTGAAGCATGATGGAGCTGGTGCTTCCCTCTCCTATATAATATGTACCTTCTTCCAGGTAGATAGTTTTTTATGTTATCTAAGCATTCAGATTGCTTTGGTAATTTCATTCAAACTAAATTTGGTGAGTTTCAAAGAAAAAGTTCATTTGGATTTATTAATGTAGATTTTGCTGTCAGTACAACAAAGCCAGATAATTTTCAAAAACAAATTAGACCTATAGCTTAGTGAAAACGATTTATTCTAAGAGACCTAGCTTCTCTGCAGTTTCAGCGTTAATTAAACCAGCACATTTTAACTATTCATTAATTTTTGGAAGATAGAAATTTATTATAACTTTTCTTGACTTGAATTAGGTTGATCAAGACTTAACTGCTGTGGGTCAGTGTCTCAAAACATTAATATTTTTCACATCATATTGGACCCTTGCTAAGAACACTATATTAGAATCTAGCGGGTTTTTTTTAAGTCAGGGAAATGAAACTTGTATTAGAGGAATGACAAAAATTAAAATTTACTCCGGTGATTATATGGATATTTAATTTTGCGGATGGTTTCAGGAGAATAAAGACAAATTAGAACAAATATACTAATGTGAAAAATAGCATGCACGATTATGTCGCACGAACTTGCTGTTAAGGAGCAAGGATTTTGCGTGACTAATAGGGCTGTGTCAATCAGGATCGATTCGATGTTTTTAATCCGATCATCGAAAAGTATTTATGATTGAAGTCACAAATTTTCATTTAAATCGATCTCAATCTTAATCATTTCGATGAATCTCGATTTTCCATTCCAATCTCAATCTAAATCATTTCGATGAATCTCGATTTTCTCTTCAAAAACTTGTGATTTCTTGGATGTTTTTCAATCCATCGACACCGTAGCCATCCTTTAATTGAATTTGACAGTTGATTGCTTGAAATAAAGAGGACGAACTATATTCTGATAGAAAAAGTATATTTTGATCCATGTATCATACAATTGCCTTTAAGTCACCTTTTTATGGAGCACTAAAAATTCGTCAAAAGTATCAGATTTCTTAGAGGTTTTTTTAATCCATCGACATCTTAGCCATCGTCAATGGAATTTGACGATTGATGGCTTGCAAGATAGAGAATGAACTGTATTATGAGAGAAACTGTGTATTTTGTTCCAAATGTAACCCAATTGCCCTAAAATCGGAAGGTGCAGTAAAAATTATTCAAAAATTTGAGTTCTTAAGAGATTTTTTAATCCATTGACATCGTAGCCATCCGTCATTGGAACTTGACAGTTGATATCTTGACAGATAGGGGCCGAACTATATTTTCACATAAAATGTCTATTTCGATCCTAATTTCATCCAATTGGCATAAAATCACCTTTTTCCGGAGAAGTAAAAAATTGTGAAAATTCCATATTTTTTGAGCTTTTTAATCCATCAAAATTGTATTGTTTCGGATTCGATCAAAATCGGAAGAGTTTTGAATTGAATTCGTCAAAATCGGTGAGATTTAATTCCATTGAAATCGAAATGAAAATTGAACCGAAAATAAATTCAGTGAAATGAAAATGATCGAAAGATCGATTGATTGAAATGATCGAATTCTTGAACGATTCGATCATTTGAAATGAACGGTTTACACAGCTCTAGTGACTAAACATTTTATAAGTACAAAAACCGAACAACCTATGCAAAAAGAGCAGCTTGGCAAAAATTTTCTAAAGACATTGGGCCTTACTAATAATCAAACACTAATGTCGACTATTAGTTAACTTTAAGATTAAAGTTGAGTGTGGAGTTTTAACAAAATGCTACCAATAATCAATTTTACCCTTTTGCTAACAAAATCCTCCGACTTTCCTTTAATCTACTACAATATCCATCAAACTCCATCAAGCATGCTCTAAAAAAAACACACACTACAATAACTCAAGTAAAAACAAAGAAGAAGAAATAAACAAACACAAATGCAATGACACAGGGTCGGCGTGCAGTTACATGGCTAAATTATGGGGCGCCCAAGGAAAGCAACATTTCAAAAAAAAGAAAAAAATCATTGAGGTGCTTCTATCATTTTGCCGAGCTATAAAAAGTGTTCAGACATTTTATATGGTAAGAATAGTAAAAAAAAAAAGCTTTTTAAACTAAATAAAAAGTAAAATAAAAATACAATGAATATTTGCCATTCTTATTTTTAAAAAATATAAAAGACAACATGCGGCATTATACAATGTAAAAACACCTATAACGCGGAGTGAACAAATTTTTGATATCAATTCAAATTATGTGAAGTGGTGTTTTTAGGTTAATACACTATCAAAGAATACTTTCAAACTGACTTCTTGATTAAAATACAAAACTGATATGATATATAAGGCCAGGCCAACAGTAGAAATCCCTTTGAGAATATTTCATTCAAAACGTTAAAAATAACTCTGCAAATGAAGCGCTAATAGGATTTGAGTGCCTTGCCATCACCAACAAAATTTAATCCGTCCCTGCTGGACGAGAATTTCTCATTTGACAGATGAATCTCAACTAAATCACTCGAATGAAGTATATTTTAAATTGCAACAAATCAGATTCTTTTAAGCAAAATTTCATGAAATATCTCAATTTAAAAGTATTCTACGATCATATAATAACTTTAAAAACATCACTTCACATTACTTTATGTAGAAATTATAGGCATTTTTACAGGATTTTTCGTAGTTGTTTTCTTTTATATTTTGTTTAATAAAGTATTTCTAGTGTTCATTACACTAATTATATTACACTTTTTATTTAGTTTAATAAGCTTTTTTCACTAGTTTAACGATTTGAAATCTTAATACAATTTCCTCTAGCTCGGCAAAATGACAGATGAATTTCGATTTGTTTTTTTTTTTTTTGTTCAAAGAGTGAAGATAAGAGTATTGCCGTATTGTTTTTTAACAGCAACTTTTTCAGTACTAAAGTATTCAATAAGTTCAAAGGGTTTGGACGGTTTTAATTTTATTTTATGAACATAGTTGATTAACATTATACAAGAACATGCATATTTTGAGTTAACTTCATGGTTTTTGACATATGCGCATATCAGTACCTACGAAATTGCAACAAATTATTTTCTTTCGGGATTTTAAGTGATATTTCTCTTCCTGCCAATCTGTTAAATATTTTTTTAGGGGTCAGAGTTCTGTTGTTTCCACTGTTTTTTTCTCGCGTTTTATTCTTTTCAATTATAGTAAAATATGAAACGAACGCCTTTCTGAATTCATAAATATTTTACCAAACCACGCCATTTTATGCTTTTCAAACATTTATTTCTCTGACAAGTAGTTCGAAGAATGACTTTAGGTATGTTTACGTGTAAAGGTGTGCTCTATATATACACCTGAAAAAATCTTAAATCGATTGCCGTTCAACACAAAAAATTACTTTTTAGTTATACGTAATTGGGTATGTAAATATATTAAACGGAATAAACAAATCAACCGCGTATTTAACGTAAGATCCAGACGTACCAAATACTTTCGAAAAAACTAAAAAATCTATTCCTGTTGCAATACATAAACATACAAAAAGTAAATAAAGTATATACGTCTAACTCAAGTTCTTCTTTTTCACTGTAAAACTATAATCTGAAGATATAAACCAACCCATCAATTCAATGCCTCGTGGCATGATGGTTGGTGCGTATAGGACTGTCATGCCGAAAGTGTAGGTTCGATTCCCAGCCATTTCACCTAAGCACAGAAATATTTTATCCGAGGTACTGCCTGTAGCGAAGAACTGACAAATCCTCCAAGAGTATGTTTGTCATTCAAAAGTGCTTCTCATGTAGACGTTCAGAATCTATATAAGAAGGTTTTATAATACAAATTCTATATACTACTGAAATAAATCAGCCAAGTAGAAGACTTAGCATTAAGGATTGGACTTGTTGAATTATTGATTCAAAATAGCTTTTTATGGCCTTTAGTCCTATAAATTGGCGTTTCGTTCGGCTTACTCACTTGAACTCATCAGTGACATAGTGAGGAATCGGCATAAAACTGTAGGTCCCCTCCATTCCTGCCAAAAACACGCACACAGGAATGGTTGAGAGTTGTAAGTAACTAGGCCCTGGTTCTCCACGAGCTGTTGTGCCACCCAATTTATTTATTTAGTATTTATCAATACCTATACCTATTGAAATCAACCTGATAACTTGGGAACAGATTTAAAAATTAATACACATTTAAATACCATAAAACAGTACTAAGGCAACACTTTTTATTTAGTGTTCGACTTTAATCATGGATTTCTATGTATTAAATTTTGACATATTGCGAACGACTAAACTGGAGATTAAATTCGTTATTGGTATGTGGATTTTCTTAAATCTGGAGATTTCCTTTTATGCTTAACACTAAATTTGATTATTAGTAAGTCAAAGAATGATACTGCTAGGTTCAGTAAAGTCATGTCTAAGGTTCATACTCCTCTGGGCTTCCTAAAAAGACCGGACAATACCTGGACAGACTCCTGATCTGAAACCTTGGAGTTACTTTTGAGTACTCACTTCCCAGGATGTACCACCACCGATATATCTCCTGTGAAATCTTTAACATAGGTAACCAAATCGTATATAATAAAAACGTAGCGTGGGCCATTGACAATAATTGACTCATTCTCTGCATACAATCTGCAGGGTCTGATCGAATAGTTCCAATAATGCTCCAAAGGTCCAAAGATATAATTGTTCCAACTCTAAGTGAATATTTTTAGGAGTTGTCAAAACATCACTATATATTTCCTCTAGTTGGAGTGAAGTCAATGTAATCTTCATTCCGAGAGCTATCAAGCCCAACCATGCTGAACCGAAAGATTTCAGGCCTATAAGCCTATCCTCGTTTCTTCTCAAGACCTTAGAAAGATTATAATTGAAACTCATATACGCCTAAAACTGAATGATTATGTGCTCTTACAGGCCCAACATGCATACATGAAGGGAAAATCTGTTGAGACAGTCTGCATGAATTTGTCGGCGCAATCGAAAAATCAATCCATTTCCAAGAGTTCACTCTGGTCGCATTCCTTGATAGAGAAGGGGCTTTTAATTATGTTGATAATAGTGCAGTCCGACAAGCCCTAAGCTACGCCAGCATTGATCCGATACTGATAAAATGGATTGACTCTATGCTCCAAACGAGACTTAGAAATGTTGAAATGGGTGATAGCAAGTTAAAAGTTAGGACGTGTAGAGGTACTCCACAGGGCTGAATTTGTATCTCCATTGCTTTGGCTCCTTGTCGTCAGCCAGATTTTATAGTCCGGCTAAATCAGAGCTGTACCAAAGTCATTGCATATGCCGATGACATCGTGTTAATGTAAAATGGAAAATTTGTCCCTACTCTGTGCGAACTCCTACAAACAGCTCTTGACAAGCTCAGCAATTTGGCAAGCAGCTGTAGACTCAACGTTAACCAACTGAATACAGAACTGATATTGCTTAAAAAAAAAACATAATATTCCCAACATTTATCCGCCAACCACTAACGGAACTCCACTCCAGGTTTCAGGAACTGCCAAATCTTGGCGTTGTACTTGATCGTAAACTAAACTGGAAAGAAAATATCAAAGAAAGAGAGAAAAAAACCTCAGTTACATTCTACACAATATTTAGTAAAAGATGGGGTCCCAGCCCCAGAACCATTCATTCGAAATACACAACCATAATAAGGCCAATTCTTACATAGGCGTGCATGGTCTGGTGGCCAGCCTTAAGCGTGGTACACATTATCAAACCTGAGTGTCACGTGTGTTGGATATCAAACCTGCGTGAAAAGTTTCGCGTACACACTTATCAGTTCTGTTGGGCGTCAGGCAAAGAAATTCCACTACTCTCAGAAAATTATTTCTTTTTATTTCGAGTCTATTTCCGCCACGAATCGTATTAATTCTTTTTTTTACATGACACACACGAGCTTTTTCCTATTTTGTTTGCACTTTTTCCGCTAATTCACTATAATATTTCGTGTTTTGTTCCGTGAATGACGGCTCATGAATGAAATTGTGTATACACATCATCGAGCAACCACCCAACAAACCGAGGGTTGTCACGCAGTATCAAAAAATTTTGTGAGAGGGCAGTTCTGAGTGTCAAACCATCACTCAGCGTGTGACCACCCTGGTCCTTATATTGGGTTTTTTTGAAATTCCAACTTGGATAGTCATCAAGTGACTCTAAATAGAGAAAACAAATTTTCCTAATTTTTTAAAATTTTTATTTCACCCCCCTGGTCTCCCTTTTTTCACTTCAAGGTACAAAAAATGGAGTTAGGGTGATTCATATAACACGCGAATCAAAAATCATAACTAATAGACTAGATTCAGACGAAAAAAAAATTGTACTGGAGGGGGGGTCTATTTCCCCCTGTTCAGGCGGGAGGGGTTTTTTTTCTAAAAATTTGACCCAAAATAGAAAAAAAAATTACTTAAAAACAACGGGACTACTTACAATGGCATGCTATAGCTTTTTTTAAAGCCATGAGTCCAGTCTCTAATAAATTTTTTAAATAAAGTTTTTATTGTAAATAGTTTCTGAAAAAAATAATTTTCAAACGAAAAAAATTGTTATTTTTGTTTTTATTTTTGAGTTTAAAAATTATTTTTTTCAGAAACTATTTACAATAAAAACTTGATTTATTTTTATTTTTGATGTGGATGGAACACTTTGGTATTGAGGATCAGCTACGCTGATGGAAGGACCATTTTTGTGCCCTGCTAAATGAGGATTCAGTTGAGCAGAGTGCTGAAGTGCCCCAACTAAACGAGATGCGCAGGTCCTATAGGGGTATTGACATCGAACCCCCGTCAGAATCGGAAATCCATACATTAATAAATCTCCTCAAAAACAACAAGGCAGCTGGATTGGACGGAATACCAGCTAAATTCCTGAAAGCCGATCCCGTAACAGCTGCTAGTATGTTACATCCGTTGATAAAAAGCATTTGGGAAAACGAAAGCTATCCCATGGACTGGAAAGATGGTGTGATAAGCTGCCAAAGAAAGGTGACCTTAAGAATTGCAACAATTGGCGTGTATCACCGTTTTGTCCGTTTTCCCAAAACTAATGGCAACCATCATTATCGAGCAAATAAAGAATAGAATCGAGTCGAGCTGGCTTCCACAGTGGTCGATCGTGTGTCGACCATATCAACACCCTGCGTATCGTCCTCGAACAGTCGATGGAATTTCAATCACCGCTTTACCTCATGTTCGTCGATTTTGAGAAGGCCTTTGATCGAGTAAACCAAGAATGTATATGGAGATCGTTGCTTGGTAGAAGAATTCCGCCAAAAATTGTTGCCATTATTAAAGAGGCCTACAACAACGCAAAGTGTTTTGTTTTACACAATGAGCAGCTATCCGACTCCTTCGTAGTGCAACAGGGTGTGAGGCAATTCTCTTCCTGCTGGCGATGGATGACGTACTGAAGGCTAGTGTTGGTACATCTGAGCGACAGGGAATTCAATGGAGACCGTTCGAAAGGCTCAGTCATTTAGACTATGCTGACGACATATGACTACTGATAAATAACATCAGTCAGTGGGCTGAACAGGATGTGCCAAACACTGCAAGTGAAGGGAGAGTCGAGTGGTCGAGAATAAACAAGAAAAAGACGAAAAACATGCGTATTATTCTACAAGAGACGCCGCCGCGCCGTCGGTGGAAAAGAAAGAACAGTTTAACAACCTTGGCAGTATGTTTCTGCAAACGGTGGTACGGATCCGGACATTAAAAGTAGAATTAATAAAGCTTGTGCTACCTTCGGTTTTCTGTTCCCAATTTGGAAATCCAGTCAAATCTATTTGCGCACTATATTTGTCAAGGAATGTTGATAGAACTTACCTTATGAAAACAGAAATAGAATAAAAGAAAGTAAATAAAAGAAAATAAGAGAAAATAAAATAAAATAAAATAAAATAAAATAAAATAAAATAAAATAAAATGAAATAAAAAAGCAGAACTCTGGCCTTAAAACATATACAATACATTTTTAAGTTTTTCACTGTAAAAATCACTTAATACATTTTTTTTATAAAATCGCCCAAGGAAAAGGAGGATAGTTAGACCCCTAGTTCTAAAGTAAGAAAGGGCATCTATTTTTATCATCTGTGCAACAGTTCTTTATTTTTTTTTTTTCGTCGTAAAATTAAATAAAAGTCCTGCACATCTCCTTATAAAACTTATCTATGTACAACAGTGATGGGACTTCTACCACTTAAGTGATATTTCTACCACCTTTTTTTGTTTTTAAAATCCTACCACCTCCAACTCAAAATCTACCACCTTTTACCATTTTGCTTCTAATAATAATAATTTTTCATTTCTATCATTGTATTGCTTTGGATATCACATTTTACTCATACACATTATACACACACTTTCACCACCAATTGAAAAATTCCAATGTTCCAACCAATTTCCAATCCAACTCATTTGGCCAGTTTATATTTCTGAGATCTCAGAGGGCTCAGAGGACTCTGATATATAAACACGATTCCTCACAAAAATTCCTCACATTTCCCCTTAAAATCTGAGACTGAAATTTTTTGGATTCGCTTGCTCAATTATATTTTGTCGCAGTTAATTACACAAGAAGAAAAGAAAAAGAGAGATGTTTTGACTTCTATTTGAGGAATCCTGTTTATATTTTATCCTCCGGCTCTGTCAAAGAAAGGAGAAAAATTACTGAGCGCTCAAGAAATATAAACTGGCTAATTGAAAATTAAAGTATTAAAATATTTAGATCCGAAGAAAATCATTGCTGGAACCTGGAACAATGCCAACACTCATTGGACTTATGCCGGATTTACACGAATGGAAAACTGCCAGTATAATGACAAAAGCAACAACAAAAGAATGGACAATTTCATTCTTTTTGTCATTATACTGGCAGCTTTCCATTCGTGTAAATCCTGCATAAATCCGGCATTACAAAATATTTTCCGCAAAACGCTACAAGCATTGAAACGCTCAATGTTGAGTGGAGAAAACTCATCGGCGAATTTAAAATAGTAGAAAGTTTCAAAACTGATGACTTTTAGATTTGTATTAAAAATTTGAAAGACGGTACGGGAAATTTAAGGCCAATTTCAAAAACAAACACTAAAAATTACTTTTATCTAAACTCCTTCTAAATTTTATCAGACATTTAAGGCTTGGTCAAACAGAGCGCGGTCCGACGGGACGGTCAATACTTTACTGGGAAAGTAAGAACGCGACGGTCAAATTTTCCTTGTAATTTTTTACAAAGATCGCCGGACCTCGCTCTGTTTGAGCAGGCTTTTAGGAATATTTTAAATTGACTGAGTTTGCTTACATCCCTGGATTAGAAAAAAGAGGTTGTTTCCCTCGCTCATGCCAAGTCTATGAGAAAAAGTGAAAAAGCATTATGGATGAGGGACAATTATTCTGACAGCAAAATATCAGTTTTTGTTGACTGGAATGGCTTGAAAAAATAAAAGACTTTTAAAATTTAACGAGACAAAAACAAGCTTTTAGCTAACAAGACTTTTAAAATCTTCTTAAATATAAAAGCATTTGGTGAAACCAAAAAATATCATTGAAATATCATGAAATCGGTCATTAATGTTTGAAAACCTGTCATCATACATGTTACAACTTTGTTGTCTACCTTCTACCACACAGTAGCGCAGCAGCTGAACGTAAATTTTCACAGCTCAAAAATATAAAAAATGATAAAAGAAATAAATTAAACACAACAACTGTTCACAACATTTTAGCTGCGAAAGAACTTTTGGGCAACAGGGGAACATTTTGATCCCCCAGAGTTGTTGGTAAAATATGCTTCTAAATACAAATTCAAAGACGGGTGGTTTAAAAAATAATAATTTTAACGATTGTGAATTACATGTGATTTATACTTTTTAATTTAAATGGATTGATTTTGTTTTTGTTTTTTGATTTAATTGTTATAAATAAATGATTTATTTACCATTAAAACATTTTTTTTCTACCACCTTTCTACCACCGTTTTTTTTTATCTACCACCACTTTAGTTTTCCGAAGTCCCATCACTGATGTACAATATACATATTCACGCCAATTACAGAATCCGCCGAATGAGCTGCGGAGGGAATCTGACTCAATTTTGACATTTGGCTCATAGTAAAAATGTCAAAATTGAGTCTGATTCCCTCCGCAGTTCATTCGTCGGATTCTGTAATCGGGGTGATTATATACTTGAAATGGGAAATACAAGTAGGAGGGGTTGAACTGAGTCATGAAGTTTATCGGTTTGTATCTCTTATAATTCTTGGTACAAAGATAAAAGTTTAAAAACATAAAATTAATGAAAACAGTTGATAGTTGTACTGTTCAACATTCGTAAATATAAATTTAAAAATAAATGGTCATATTATAAAAATTTATGTGGAATATGGTTTTTTATTGAATATCATACAAGAAAATATGAAAATTTGCATTATTTCCTTGTCATTGAGCAATGTAAACAGTATGTATACGAGTAGTACATATATTCAATGGACATAATTTTCCTTTTCTTTTTGTTCCTTAATGGAAAATATGGTAATGAGGTATACATGGAATACTTACATATTAACACTGCTGAAAGCGAAGCGAACCAAAATTGATTCTTCATAAATTGTATCTTGTACCTACATTAAATTCTTACATAAATAATGATTCAAATTAAAGCTTTTTTTTAGAAAATAAAAATAATGGGAAACTTTAGGTTTATTTAAAGGAAATAGCAATTAAGTATCAATGAATTTTTTTTTTTGTTGGGGCATAGCATCACCGTTCAGTTGGAGCCACATGTCCTTCACCTTCATTTATCCTCCAATTCTGGTTAGAAGAAATTAATTATCATCGATTTGGCAATTCCATCATCTATTTCTAAGGAGTAGCGTGTAGGAACTATAAAGCTCCCGGCAGTCCTGTGAAGTTAGCAAAGCAATTGTTTTAAATTGAATACAAACATTAGAAAACAAAGGGTTTAGAGTTCCTCATACTTTTTTTCAATAGTTTTTTTTGCTAACTTCACGCAGCAAGGACGTTCTATTTATTTATTTATTTATTTATTTATTTATTTATTCCATCAATTGATATATATATCTGCTGATTACAAAGGATTTAATTAATTTATAACATTTTTATATTTTTTACATACAAAACAATACATGGGTAGATACATATGTAAATTTTTATTAAAAAGTTATAAAACATATCTAGATCTTTAAAAAAATTATTGATTTAAATGTATCTCTTTGCATACAAAGGTCAACTTCACTGCAAACTGAGTTGAATAATTTCAGAGAACGTGCTATGGGCTCATTAAGCCCATAGTTTGTCCTATGTGCGGGAATATGAAATAATTCATTACGATTTCTTAATCGCCTATCTGGAACATAAAACGAAATAGAAGAGAGAAGCTCACTAGAATTCACTCGATTGTCAAAAATGTCTTTTACAAACAAAATACATTGACAAATCCTGCGGGATTCAAGAGTTTTCATATTAATCAGAGCACATCTCGACAGATAATCTGGCAGACAGTCATTCCAATTAAGATTTCGTAGTGCAAAGCGGGTGAACCTTTTTTGTATTCTTTCGATTCTAGATATACTATTCTCGTAAAATGGAAACCAAATTACTGAACAATATTCCAGAAAGGGCAGAACTAAACTCATGAACAAAGTTTTAAGAGTATACACGTCTTTAAAAACTGTCGAGTTACGTTTTAAAAAGCCAAACATAGAGTTTCCTTTGGCAACTATGAAATCAATATGAGCCTTAAAGCTAAGTTTCGAATCAAAAAACACTCCCAGATCCTTAATTACCTCAACTCGTTGTAATTGTTCGTTAAAAAAAGTGTAATTAAAAGTTATTGTGGAGGTTGACCTTGTTGCGCTAAAAATTTTGCACTTTGAAAAGTTCAACTCAAGATGGTTTACATCACACCAAACTAAGAAGTTTTGAATATCAGATTGCAAATTGAAACAATCCAAGGGAGAAGATATATCAAGAAAAATCTTAACATCATCTGCATACATTAAGCAACAGCTATATTTAAGAATTTCAGGTAAATCGTTTATGAACAGGATGAATAAAAGAGGTCCCAAATGACTTCCTTGGGGAAGACCTGAAAGAACATCTATAAAGTTAGAGTAGTAGCCGTCAATCTGAACAACTTGCTTTCTGTTACATAGATACGAACTTAACCATTTTAGGAAATTATTTCCGAACCCCAATTTTTCCTGTTTTTGTAGAAGTAGACTATGGTGTACTCGGTCGAAGGCTTTTACAAAATCTGTGAATAAAACATCAATTTGTTTACCCTGTTCAATTTTATTTAAACAGAAACTGGTAAAAATACAAAGGTTTGTTTTAGTCGAACGACCCGTAACAAATCCATGTTGCTTATAAGTGATTGCATTCTGAACAGAAAAGAAAAGCTTTTGGGTAACTAATTTTTCAAAAAGTTTTGGCACAGCGGACAACTTAGAGATTGGTCTATAGTTTTTAATCAAATGTTTTAAACCAGATTTATAGATGGGATCAATAAATGATATTTTCCACTCTCTTAAAAAGCAGCCAGATGAAATTGATTTATTAAAAAGAAGAGTCAAAGCAGGGGCAAGAGAATTAGAGCAATTTCTTAATAATATAGGGGGTATAGTATCATAATCAGCCTTTTTAGAGATATCCAAACTATTTAAGCCTTTTAAAACATCATCTTGAGAAAATTCATCAAGAGAAAAATCAGTTATTGGCGATAAATTTAAGTAACTATTACATGTATTTGAAACAATGTCGGAATTATAAGAAGTTTGAAAAAAATCTGCAAAGAGATTGCATGAAGATTGCAAATCATTAGATTTATGAGTCTCATACTCCATACATTGAGGAAAATTTGAAAATTTTCTTTTGGAATTAATGAAAACCCAAAAGGCTTTACTATTACTTTTTATATTGGATTCACAAGAGCTAATATAAGTATGGTACAAAAATTTATTGAGAAAAGAAAACTCTTTTCTCAATCGAAGAAAGTTTTGACGGTCTTCTAGGTTTCCTGTCAACTTAGAACGCTTAAAGGCTTTATTTTTTGCATTTTCCAGGTTCTTAAGCCTTTTATTGCACCACGGAAGCTTAAAAGATTTTTTCCTATTAGATACTGGCACAAAACGTTTTATACCATCAAAAATAATTTTTTTAAAGGTGTCATAAGCGACTTCTAGTGAACCACCCTCTAATAACGCATTCCATTCAAAATTTCTATAAAAACTATCTAATGCAGTGAAATTAGCCTTTGGGAAGTAAAAACTTTCATTTTGATTGTGCGGAGCTGATGCAAAAGAATAACAATCAAAAACTAAGCATAATGCCTTATGGTGTATGGAATTGTTAACATATGGAAAATCCGCCAATTCTAAATGATAATTGAGATCATTTCTGATGAATATTAAATCAAGTATTCTACATAAATCATTCCTAACATAATTTACTTGACTTAAATCTAAAGAAGTTAATGAATCAACAACTAATGATTCAACATCTCTTTTAACATTAAAAGGAACCAATACCTCATCATCATCAACACAACTCCAGGCAACGTCACCAATGTTGAAGTCACCGAGTATAAATGGAAACTGATTAGTTTTTTATTCACTTACTAAATGAACTATATTAGAAATATGGTTAGAATAAATTTCAAAATCACTTCTAGGACGAATATAACTAACTACGAAAAATAAATCCATATAAATTGAGGAATTACTATTATAACTTATATTAACGCAGAGTTGTTCGAGGTCATCTGGATCGTTCTTCAGATTACAGCGTTTACTGTGCAAAGATGACTTTACAGCAAGTAAGACTCCTCCACCCAAATTCATTCCAGATAACACAGATCTATCTTTACGATAAACTGAAAAGGATGAATCAAAAAGCTCAGAAGATGAAATGTCAGAGTTGAGCCAAGTTTCAACAAGAACGATAACATCATACTCATGTAAAGAAGACGATGAAAAAAATTCCTTAGTTTTGGTTCGTAGACCACCCACATTTTGGAAATAAACACGTAACTCTGACAGATTAGCCGATGAATCTCCTACACTTTCTGTACATCCTTTTCGTTCTAAGTCAATGGGCACCTTAATTTGCCCTTACTTTTCCTATTTTTGTAGAACTCTTTCTAACACCCATCAGGAACTCTTGATTTTTAGTTTGCTCAGAACTCTTTTTCTCAAAAAAGTCCTTGCTGCGTGAAGTTAGCAAAAAAAACTTTTTTTTTAATTTTAACACTTCATTCGCCAGAACTATTGAAAAAAAGTATGAGGAACTCTAGAACTCTTTATTTGATACCGGAAACTCTCATTTTTTTTCAATTTTAAATAATTGTTTGCTTCACAGGACTGCTTCCCGCCCACAATCCAAATCAAAGAGCGGCTTTGTGATCCCCCAGTTTTGCCTGTCGACGTACCGGTCATCCAAAAATGAGTTTCGCCTCTAAGAATGATTTTTTTGTTGGCTGAAATTGGGGCCGGCTTAAAACTGCTTGAAAGCGCAAAGTTTTATGATTTAAACTTGCCGTGGTGGTTTGTTTTTATTGTTTGAAGAATTCAAATCAGAGAAATAAAGTTAAGTTTTTTTTTAAGTTTTAAATGATTTTTATTTCATGAAATTTTCAATAGTTTTGTCTAGCTTTCATTATATGACATGGCCTACGCCGTCTGCCAGTCAGCAAATAATACTTAAATAAAAATGTAATTTTAACAATGTTTTTTTTTTTTTTTTTATGTATGTATTATAATTTGTTTTAGAAGAGTTCAGTGAAAATTCGTGTTCTATAACTCAATGCTATTTTAACGTATTTGTACAAATTCTCCCAGTCAGATCCTCCATTAAGGATATCGACAATTTCAGTCTCATTCAGATAGTTCCTTCCAAAAACACTTCGCTTAGTTTCTACAAGCATAGGACATCTACCCACAAAATGAAACACGTTCTCTCTTTCCCTAAGGTTGCACAAGTCGCAGGTTTCTTGTAAATCGCTCCTGTGAGGTATATGATTCAGGGGGAGTAATTTTCCTCGTGTTTTTAAAACAAGTGACATGAGGTCGGTTGAAAACTCCTCCCTGAAATAATTATTAGCTGCTAAGTTATAGTCAAGCTGCCCATAAATGTTTCTGTGAAACGAGCTTCTGGCTTTCCAAATAAAATCTTCACGTTTTTTTTCATCCACTAAGCTGATTAGGTTGTAGAGTTGGCTTTTCCACGTGTCAATCGATTCATCTTCAAGAGAGAGTGAGAGTCCACAGTACTCGGCTAAATTACTCCAAGACTCAAACCAAGAAATTTTCTTCCTGATCACCAGCATTGTAATTTGCTTAGGCAATCGTCTGTCATCCATTTTTATAGTCTTAAGTACATAGTCAACCTGCATTTTAAGAGTTGAAATAAACAACGGCGAAAGACCTGTTTCCAGCAAAAGGATATGGTTAGCCGTACTGTTGGGTAGTTTCAACGTGCGCTTCAAAAAGTATCAAAGAACCTGCTCCACTTCTTCGAATTCTTTGTGTCCCCAAACTTGTGCAGCGTAGAACATTATTGCTTTGGCCGTGGTTTTGAAAATTTGATATTTCGCTTCATATTGAACATCTCTGCTGTGCATCACACTTCTCCAAGTCGCATTTAACGCATTTTTCGCCTTAGCTAATTTATCTGTCATGTGGTTCTTAAGGTTAAGATTTCTACAAATCCGCATACCAAGATAGTTATATTCACTAACGATTTCAATGTTATGCTCTCCAAACTTCCAATTTTCGCTGCGACAATTTCGACCTCCTCCGCTGCGAAAAATCATAACTTTTGACTTGTCGAGGTTCACCTGTAGTCTCCATTTATTGCAGTACTCAAACAATCGATTTATCATTAATTGGAGACTTCCAGTTGACTCAGCAAGCACAACGATATCATCTGCGAACATTAGCACTTTTACTAGAAGGTCTGGTGAAACTCGAGCTCCTCCTTGTAGAATTTCTTCGATGTCATCAATAAACAAAGCAAAAAGTAAAGGGCTTAGGCAGCAGCCTTGCCTCAGCCCTATCTCTACTAGAAACTGATCAGATACTTCGCTTCCAAGGGTCACTGCAGAAGTAGTTGAGTCGTATAACCGTTCCAAAATGTTTCCAAACTTTGTCGAAATTCCTTTTTTATAGAGCTTCAACATCAGTGCTTTTCTGTCTATAGTATCGAATGCGGCTTTGAAGTCTATAAAAAAAGCGTAAAGTTTCTTTTTTGATCCCATAAATACCTCAGCTATATTGGTAAGCGAGTAAATTTGGTCAATTGTAGAGTAATTTTCTCGAAAACCAGCTTGTGATTCACTCAGCAAGTTATTTTCCTCTACCCAATTATAAAGTCGTTTGTAGAGTAGTTTTGCTAGGACTTTCATCGATGAATTCAGCAATGATATACCTCTGTAATTAGCAGATACTCTATTGTCGCCTTTTTTGAAAATTGGACAGATGATAGCTTCTTTGAAACAGCTTGGTATACTAGCGCTCTCATATGCGTGGTTTAAGGCTATAGTTAGGTATTCTACGAAGAGAATTGTGCTGAATTTGTAGTACTCTTGAGGGATTCCGTTTGATCCTGGTGATTTGTTGTTTTGTAGCTCATTCAACACCGTTTGAACTTCTAAACAAGAAAATGGTGAATCAAGCTTATCGTTCTGTTGACAAGGGACGGCATACTGAAAAGATGAGGAAAAACTATCTTCCGTCAGCATTCGAAAATGTTCTTCTAAGCTATCAATATTGATTGGTGGGGCGACTTGTTTGTTTGATTTTTTGTTAATTCCGCGAACAATCTTCCAGAAGTCAGCTGTATTTCTACAGCCTGCAAGGTCTCGAGCAATTTTCCTTGAGTAAGTTTGTCTTTTACTCTTTAGTAATTCTTTGTAGGTTTTATTAGCGGTTAGATATTGTTCTTTGAAATAGATGTTGTCGGGGTATCTTCTAAACAATCTAAGCCAGGCAAACGATCTTCTGCGTGCATCCATACAGTCTTTATCGAACCATTTTTCTTTGTAGTGGTTAGTGTTGATATTACTTGTTTTACATTGTACTGGTATCGCTCTTTCAACAGTTTCATCAAGATCAGACAAGAGAAATAAATAATTGATGAAACAAGATGGCCACATTGAGCTGTCAAATTATACTCGTCCTTGTTGGAAGACTCTTTAAATGGTGGGCCATTATAAAATTAACTCTTTTCGGCGGGAACGTCAACTAATTCCGATTTTGGCCTAGTTGTACAAATATTTAACTCGTGGTTCAGCAATTTTAACTCACTGACTTTGGCGAACTAACTGAAGTTTAACGATGATTCAGGCATTAAATTGGCTATTATAAAATACTTGAACCTTGAACTATCGCTGAACCCCATTAATTTCACCGAAATCAGCCAGTAAAAATATCTGAACCACGGATTAAAATTTGAACCACGTTTGTACAACAGGTCCTTAGGAATATAAACCTAAAATGTAAGAACACTTTAAATGCGTCAAGTTCGACTCAAAAGTTTGAACCAGGAGATACGTTGGATAGAATCAGGTTTGATGAAGAAATAAAATGTACGACTGGGTCGCATGAACTTGCTCTTATGTTAAAGACACTGCGGATTGAAGAAAATTGTATATAAAAACATGGAAATTATGAGAGAAAAATGTAGAAATGCATGAAATACGACATTTAAATTGGCTAAAACAACTCCTTTGACAGAAGAATGCAATCTTAATTCTTGAATATGATTGTATGGGAAAATAAATTAAAATCGTTGGTGCGGTTTTTTAAGAAAATATTTTTGTATATACCTATAAAATTCTTAAAACATTTTTAAGAACAAATTTTGGTATTCAAATAATCTAAAGTATATATTTATGTGTATCTATATAAAACAAAATTTGAAAAAAACTGTTAAGCCGTTTTTGAGATATCGAATTTTCAAAAATAAAATTTGAAACTTTTTTTAAACATTCAAAAACTTTTTTTTGAAAATTTTGATATGCAATATAAATTAATCTTATCTGAAATTTGTATATAAAAAAAGTCATCTAAATCCGTTCAGCCGATAACGAAAAAAAATTCAAAATAAAAAAAATGAGTTCTATGACAGGTACTATAGTTGCTAAGTGTGAAATTTTTAAATTTTTGATAGTAGATCGTACTAATTTTGGTATATGGAAAAAGTTAAATCAAAATAGTAGGAGTCGTTTTTAAGCATACAAATATTTTCCTTTACTGTTTTTTTAATTTTTGTGTGGAAGGTACCGTTATTCTTTCATAAATGTAAATTTTTTTCTAAAAATATTAAAGAGAGTACTATAAAACTTTTAAATATCGAGTTTTAAAAAAATCGATCATGTTATTTTCGAAATATTTGATTTTCCAAAAAAAAAATTAAAACATTTTTTAAAAATCCAAAAAATATTTTTTTTCAAAAATGTTGGTACACAAAACTATTTATATTTTTTGGAAACTTCTGTATAAACAAAAAATTGAAATCGGTTATACCGTTTTGAAGAAAATCAAAAATTAAAAAAATGGTTCTTTGGGTACCATTAATAACCATTTTTGAAAATGGTTTTCCACCCAATGGAAGCCTTTAATTAAATAAGTTCATTGATTTTTTTTTTTAAGAAAAGTTATCGAGCCGTTTTTGAGAAAAATACGGTTAAGTAAAATTCCTAAAAAAAATTGTATGTCAGGTACCGTTATTTTTGGTTCTAAAAAAAATGAAAAAAACGTGTGGGCATAATCACCAAAAACCACTAAGTACCAAGTTTTAAGAAAATCGATCGAGTCGTTTAGGCTGTAGACGAACAGACAGACAGATAGAATTGTGCCACCCACTTTTTGGTGTTCTCTATTATCGTTATATCATGTTTGATTGTTATCTCAAAAATTTTTTTTTGCACGAATCCAAAACTTGCCCTATAGAACCTATATCGCATGTAAAAAATTAAGGCATTTAATTAAGCTGCGTTAAAATTGCATATTATGTTGGTTGCATATGTATCGGTGGAAATTGACTTGGAATCAAAGGTATTGACTATCAATCATCAAACGATCACCTGGGACCATTTTATGTTACTATCGCATCGATAAAATTAATCGAGAAACGTTGAAAAATAGAATGAAGCTCGTAGGTTTTCTTTCAATTTGTATCATTAATTTCCTTGGATCCTTGCCGTGCTCCACATAAAAGCTACTTTCCAAGCTAAAAGCCTAAATCAAACTGAATGACCTATCAAGCAAGAGCCTTATGACCTCATAAATGGAAACTTGAGCCTGTCTGAAGTTGGATATCAAAGTTATTCCTAGGAACTTTAAAGCCATCAAAGCCAAAAAAAGAAGACATCTTCAATTAACTACACTAGTCAACAATATTAAAGGAACACATTTTTTTTCAATTTTTGTTAGCGTTTTTTGAAGAGCTGTATCTTTGTGACGAGTGGTCGAATTGAGTTGAAATAAAAAACATTTTACAGCTTTATGTTTTTTGTTTTGAGATTTGTTTGCAAACAAATTTTTTTGATGTACCGTTATTGCGTTATTGCAAAAAATGAGACGAGACAACAAAATTATTTTGTTTTTATTTTTTTTTTGAAGGTCCTCATTTCTATGGATACATTTTTTTGAGTCAATTAAATGTCATGATCAGATACCTTGTTTATTCGGCTTCAATTTAGTTTTTTTGTTGTTTTCTTACGATTTTTTTGACATGGTTTATCTGACTTTGAATGAAAAAAGATACTTTTAGCCGTGATTACCAATATCTCAGCAAATAATGACGTTATAAAAAATTCAAAGACAGTTTTGGAAATTTAAAAAAGCGTTTTACAAGATTTTTTTATGATTTTGTAGAAATTATTTTTTTTTACCGTTCACCGTTAGTTTAAAAAAAGTACTAAAAACCGACGTTTTGTGGTCTTTTCGTAAATCTTTTTTTTTCGTTGCAAATATTGATTGCATGGCTTGCGTTGGTATGCAAATTTATAGACTTTTAAATCATCAATATTCTTGTAAATTTTCAAATTGATTCATCGAACCGTTTTTCCTCATCAAAACTTCAAAGTCTTACAAACCAGGTAAAGGAACAAATTGTGGTGTTCCTAAACAATGCGAAGTTGTCATCAAAATGACAAGAAAACCGCAATTCCAGTAGATTTTTTTTCACAGTTTTGCATTAGTTAGATACTTTTTTGAATTATTGAAATGAAATAAAAAGTACATTAAACAAAAAAATAAAAAAAATTAATTTAAAAAAATTTTCAAACAAACAAACTTGATTTTTTTTCATTTCCATTCAAAAAAGTATCTAACTAATGCAAAACTGTGAAAAAAATCTACTGGAATTGCGGTTTTCTTGTCATTTTGATGACAACTTCGCATTGTTTAGGAACACCACAATTTGTTCTTTTACCTGGTTTGTAAGACTTTGAAGTTTTGATGAGGAAAAACGGTTCGATGAATCAATTTGAAAATTTACAAGAATATTGATGATTTAAAAGTCTATAAATTTGTATACCAACGCAAGCCATGCAATCAATATTTGCAACGAAAAAAAAAGATTTGCGAAAAGACCACAAAACGTCGTTTTTTAGTACTTTTTTTAAACTAACGGTGAACGGTAAAAAAAAATAGTTTCTACAAAATCATAAAAAAATCTTGTAAAACGCTTTTTCAAATTTCCAAAACTGTCTTTGAATTTTTTATAACGTCATTATTTGCTGAGATATTGGTAATCACGGCTAAAAGTATCTTTATTAATTCAAAGTCAGATAAACCATGTCAAAAAAAATCGTAAGAAAACAACAAAAAAACTAAATTGAAGCCGAATAAACAAGGTATCTGATCATGACATTTAATTGACTCAAAAAAATGTATCCATAGAAATGAGGACCTTCAAAAAAAATAAAAACAAAATAATTTTGTTATCTCGTCTCATTTTTTGCAATAACGCAATAACGGTACTTCAAAAAAATTTGTTTGCAAACAAATCTCGAAACAAAAAACATAAAGCTGTAAAATGCTTTTTATTTCAACTCAATACGACCACTCGTCACAAAGATACAGCTCTTCAAAAAACGCTAACAAAAATTGAAAAAAAATTTGTTCCTTTAATATTGTTGACTAGTGTAGTTGGTAAGTAAAGTCTCCATGAAATTATAACAGCTTACCGCTTCCGATTAATAGATTTTGTATCAGCTAGAAATACGGTCGAGAGTAGAGCACTAATAGGTTTCCAAGGTCAAGGATTCAACTAAACTGTCTTTGGACTAATCGTCCACGTGCGTTCATTTCAAGGCCCAAACTTCAAATCGGTCTAAATCATTTTTGTGGTTAAATTCAGTGCACCAGCTTCCAACGAAAAAGAAATTGCAAAAAACCAAAAAGAAGAAATGTGACGTTTTATACCTTAGAATACCTAGAATTTCCAGAGTGCTTTGAGTAGAGTAAAGTAAAAGGCTCTACGTTAAGTATTCACCTACCTTCCAAGGACGCGAACAATCAGTGGTCCCAGCATCAGGAATAACATCAAAGAGGCACTCTGAACCAAAACCGTTTTTCGTGTTCTATAATCGTAGCTGTAGTTTGTTGTGTCTTGCGTTCTAGTTTTGTACCACCCAAAAACATCCCTTTATTAAATTAAGTGAAGAGTACATGCACATTTGAAGTAAAAATGGTTCAATTTACAAGCCCTTATTGCAGTAAGAAGAAGATGAGATTTATGTTGCCATACATACGAGCTTTGAACTTAACTTTTATTAATTTTTGTGTCTACTGTGCTGAACGGTTGCTTCAAACTTTTCTGTTCCATTTTGCCCAACATAAATATGTATTTGCTGAAAGACCAATAATATACAATAAACCTAAACAGCAGCGTTTCTTAGTCAGTCAGTGTGCCAGCGGTAAGCGTGAGAATTTATTTTTTTTATTATTAATAAACCTCCAATTTTATAGCCTTCAACCATAAAAGATCATTGTGATGCAATCGTGTATTTTATTTATTGCTTGCTTTTATTTGCTTTTTTCTAAACCCTGTCAGTGTATTCATCTTAAAATATTACAAAATTTTCAATATTTTTATTAATAAATCTGATGAATAAATCAAATGATAGCCGGTGTTTTTTGCGAAGTTTATCTACGAGTACCTAGGACTTTTGGTAAGACGATGTTTGCGAACAAAAAAAAACAAATAATCCTATTGTTACATAGCTACATATGTATGTGTTTATGTATGCATGTATGTGTGTACAACAATATATTATTATCCAATCCTTCAAAAGGCACAAAAAGCAGACAAAAAATGTATTGAAATTGAATTATTTATAGGCTTTTACAGGATGTTGGATAGTATCTAACTTTAGTCATCCTTATATTTCCAATATAGTAAATCTTTTAGACCATCCCTTCAGATTAAGAATGATAAACTATTGTATTCTTCTTTTCCAAATAATTTTGATAGCTGGAATGTTTGTTGTTTATTGGATATAAAATTGATATATGTATGTATTTTGGTCAGGGCCAAAATCTTTGTTTGTGAATTAGTACGGGGTAGTTAGACTTTTGCTGGGAAATAATTCAAACATGCAGTTTGACTTTGATATTTGAAAGGGTATTAGTACACGAACCGAAAACCAAATTTTTCACAATTGCACCTAGAGTCATTTGGCCGCCATTTTGTTTTTAACGGCTTTTTTTGTTATCAGACGTAACTCACGCATTTTTGACGCTACGCAAAAAAATTGTGAGACAAACTTGTAGAAAACTTAATTTTCTACAAAATATGTTAAGTAACTTTTTTCGATAAGTGCTTTTTTTAAAAAGTTATACTGCATTTTCTTAAAAAAAGTAGGGGTTGATTTTGGTATATTAATCATCTTATTTTTTTGTTCTAAAAAAAAAAAAACATCGAAATAAAAGTTATAGTCCCTTCAATTATCTATATTTTTTGCCTTTACAGTTATGTTATACGGCTTACGGTTCTCACTCTGTAGCGCATATTAGTAGTAGAGAACTGTATAGAATCATATATTTTTAACTACTTGACGTCTGCTGGTAAATAGAAACCTCGAGGTTCGAAAGTAAATTAGTACTCGAGCCGAAAACATCATTCTTCAAAACTGCCCGTAGAGTCATTTAGCCACCATTTTGTTTTAACGTTTTTATATCTTCGCAAGTAACTCACTTTTTATTTATGCCAGACAAAAAATTTGTAGAACAAACTTGTAGAACATTTAATTTCCTACAAAATGTTCCTTGTAACTTTTTTCGATAAGTACTTTTTTAAAATTGTACTGCATTTTTTTAAAAAAAGGGTTTCTTTTCAATTTATTTTTTTATTTTTTTTTTATATAAAAAAAATCATTTTAATCCGCTTAGCCAAAAACGAGAAAATTCAAAATAAAAAAATATGTTCCATGACAGGTACTATTAATAATTGCTATGTGTGAAATTTTATAATTTTTGGTAGTAGATCGTACTATTTTTAGTATATTAAAAAAGTTTAATCAAAATCGTAGGAGTCGTTTTTAAGCAAAAAAATATTTTCCTCTGTGGTTTTTTAACTTTAGTATGGAAGGTACCGTTATTTTTTCATAAATGTAAATTTTTTTCTAAAAATATTGTAGAGAATACTAAAAAACTCTTAACTATCGTGTCGTTTTCGAAATATTTGATTTTCAAAAAAAAATTGAAACATTTTTTAAAAATCCAAAAAATATTTTTTCAAAAATTTTGGTACGCAAAACTGTTTACATTTTTTGGAAGCTTCTGTATGGAAAAATAATTGAAATCGGTCGTATCGTTTTGAAGAAAATCAAAAATTAAAAAATGGTTCTTTGGGAGGTACCATTAATAACCATTTTTGAAAAATGGTTTTCCACTCAAAGAAAGCCTTTACTTAAATAAATTTACTGAATTTTTTAAAAGAAAAGTTGTCGAGCCGTTTTTGAGAAAAATACGGTTATGTAAAATTGTTAAAAAAATTGTATGGCAGGTACCGTTATTTTTGGTTCTAAAAAAAAAATGAAAAAAACGTGTGGGCATAGTTACCAAAAACCACTATGTACCAAGTTTGAAGAAAATCGATCGAGCCGCTTAGGCTGTAGACGAACAGACAGACAGACAGACAGAATTTTGCCACCCACATTTTTGGTGTTCTCTATCATCGTATTATCATGTTTGATTGTTATCTCAAATTTTTTTTTTGCGCGAATCCAAAACTTGCCTTTGGTACGTTCTTTTTCTAACCATAGTTAACTATAGTTAACTATAGTTAACTTTCATCGTTCCTTTAATTCAAAAAAGTTACTTTATTTAACTCTATGACGTCATTGAGTCGTTCCTAAATTCAAAGTTAAAGTGTCAAAAAGTAACTTTGAGTAACTTTTTCCAACTCATCTCCTTGATATGAGTTGAAAGGGTTAATCTGTCAAAAGCAGCTGCAATCACAATGTTTTCATTTTGATTTTTTTTTTGTTTGCTTCTCGATCGTTCGGTTTGGAATTGATTTCATTTTTGTAATAAATATTTTTAATTTAATTGATTTAACCGTCGATAGTGAGTTTTGAAATAGTTTTTTACGTTTTGCGACATTTTTTATGCAATTTGATCGATTTATTATAAAGAAATTTGTGCTAGTAGTGAATGAAAAAAAAATATTGCAAATAATTGCAAATGTTTTGCTAAAATATTCCATTTTGTGCTTGAATGATGTAAAATGAAATTTAATTTGAAAGAAATATGTATTTTCAAAGTGCTAATAAAAGTTCTTTTCAATAAATCTCGTGGAATCACAATTTATTCTTGATTTTTAATTCCAAATCTATTTCGATTTTTTTTTCATCCATTTTTTTTGACAGATCAACCATTTCTAACTTTGGTCGTTCCTAAATAAAAAGTAACTCAGAGTAACTTTTTTAACTATGACATTGCAACTCTTCTTTTTGACACATTAACCATAGTTAACTAGAGTAACATAAAAGAACGCACCACTTATAGTACCTATAATCGCAAGTAAAAATATTGAGGCAAAAAATATAGATAATTGAAAGGTCTACCTACAACTTTTATTTGACATTTATTTTTTTTATAAAAATAAATTGAAAAGAAACCCTTTTTTAACAAAATGCAGTTCAATTTTAAAAAAGTACTTATCGAAAAAAGTTACAAGGAACATTTTGTAGGAAATTAAATGTTCTACAAGTTTGTTCTACAAATTTTTTGTCTGGCATAAATAAAAAGTGAGTTACTTGCGAAGATATAAAAAACGTTAAAACAAAATGGTGGCTAAATGACTCTTCGGGCAGTTTTGAAGAATGATGTTTTCGGCTCGAGTACTAATTTACTTTCGAACCTCGAGGTTTTTATTTACCAGCAGACGTCAAGTAGTTAAAAATATATGATTCTATACAGTTCTCTACTACTAATATGCGCTACAGGGCGAGAACCGTAAGCCGTAAAACATAACTGTAAAGGCAAAAATATAGATAATTGAAGGGACTATAACTTTTATTTCGATGTTTTTTTTTTTTTTTTTAGAACAAAAAAATAAGATATGATTAATATACCAAAATCAACCCCTACTTTTTTTAAGAAAATGCAGTATAACTTTTTAAAAAAAGCACTTATAGAAAAAAGTTACTTAACATATTTTGTAGAAAATTAAGTTTTCTACAAGTTTGTATCACAATCTTTTTTCGTAGCGTCAAAAATGCGTGAGTTACGTCAGATAACAAAAAAGCCGTTAAAAACAAAATGGCGGCCAAATGACTCTAGGTGCAATTGTGAAAAATGTGGTTTTCGGCTCGTGTACTAATACCCTTTCGAATATCAAAGTCAAACTGCATGTTTGAATTATTTCTCAGAGCTCCATATAATGAAATCTAATTACCCCGTACTAAATCATTTCGGAGCAGCTTAGGAGAAACCAGGTTAAAATTATCTCATAAGAGTACAATTAGACTTTGAAAAATTGCAAATATTCTTGGAAAAATTAGTTCATAAAATATTAAAATTAATACCGACATAGAATTGCACCGAGTATCTTTAAAACCATAATCAAAGCAAAAATTTTTAAATTTAAAAGCTCGAAAATAAAATTTAAAAATAAAAAAATATCAGAAACATAAATAGGCGTGTTTTTTGGGATCTTACATATTGTACCTACAGTGAGAAATTTCCAAAAAAAAATGCATCCGCAGCACACTATATTTTTGTATTTGCAATATGGTAGGTACGCAGGAACGCCTGGAACAGCTTACTTACCTTTAGTCTAAGAGCCGACAACAAATTTTGGGAGTAAAAAGGTAACGGGTGATTTTTTAGCTGGTTTGGTTTTGGCAACACTGGTTTTGACAGCTGACGTGTGTTTAGTACCTTGTGTCACTGTCAAACAGCTTCAGTTTGGTTTGCAATTTAACCATGGATCGTCTTACAAATGAACAACGCTTGCAAATTATTGAATTTTACTATCAAAATTCGTGCTCGGTTCGAAATGTTCATCGCGCGCTGCTTCCATTTTATGGTCGGCATTCTCGACCTTCTGAGCAGTCTATTCGGAAGATTGTGACCAAATTTCGCACCAAATTTACTTTGTTGGACATTAAACCACCAACACGTTTACGTACTGTGCGTAGTGAAGAAAATATTGCGGCCGTATCAGCTAGTGTGACAGAAGACCGCGAAATGTCGATTCGGCGCCGTTCCCAGCAGTTAGGCCTTTGTTACAGCACTACGTGGAAAATTTTGCGGAAGGATTTGGGCGTAAAGCCTTTTAAGATACAGCTGGTGCAAGAACTAAAGCCAGCCGACCTACCACAACGCCGAATTTTTGGTAAATGGGCTCTTGGAAAGCTGGCCGAGGATCCGCTTTTTTATCGAAAAATTGTGTTCAGCGATGAGGCTCATTTTTGGTTGAATGGGTACGTAAATAAGCATAATTGCCGCATTTGGAGTGAAGATCAGCCAGAAGCATTGCAACAGCTACCAATGCATCCCGAAAAAGCCACTGTTTGGTGCGGTTTATGGGCCGGCGGCATTATTGGGCCATATTTCTTCAAAGATGATGCGAATCGCAGCGTTACTGTCAATGGTGAACGCTACCGAGCGATGATAACAAACTTTTTTTTGCCCGAAATGGAAGTTCTTGACTTGCATGATATGTGGTTTCAACAAGACGGTGCCACATGCCACACAGCACGCGAAACAATGGCGCAATTGCGAGGCGAGTTTGGTGAACAGTTAATTTCACGTTTCGGGCCGGTCAATTGGCCGCCTAGATCGTGCGATTTGACACCATTATTTTTTTTTTTGTGGGGGTATGTCAAGGCTAATGTCTATAGGGACAAGCCCGCTTCGATTGACGCACTGGAAGCCAACATCCATGCATTCATTCGTGAGATACCGGCCGATATGTGTGAAAGAGTATGCCAAAATTGGACTCAGCGGATGGGCTACCTGAGACGCAGCCGCGGTCAACATTTGCATGAAATTATCTTTAAACATTAAATTGCAAGGTTCAAACTATCGATTCAAATAAATATTTCATTCATTTTTTTTTTTGTTTGTGTTTTTTTTTTTTTTAAAGTTCTAAACCTCTTAAGAAATCACCCGTTATAACCAAAATCTCGGATATAGGTACATGTATCGTGATATCAAATACCAAAGTCTGGCAGGTTTTGTTTTCAGCCTTTGGGAGGGGTGGGTGGTTAAAAATATCTATCCCTATTTTTATTTTCAAGGTTATAACCTCTTTAATTCATTTTTAAGAAATCGGATATGATTCCCTGTTATTTTTTCTAAGCATAAACGCCACTATCTTGACAGTCCAATTAATAGAACTCAAGATATAACCACTTAACGTGAACCTTATCATTCCTTTTTTGGAGATTTTAAGCAAAACAAAAAATCAATCTTCACAAAAACGCCAATAAGGTTTGCTTAAAAAGGTTAGATCATATTTAGGGAAAATGACAGAGCATCACATCCTATTTTTTAAAAGTGAATTGAAATGTTATTGACCCTACCCTATAAATAGGAAACCAAGTAGGTTTTAACCCCCCACCCCCACCAAGGCTGAGAAAAATAGCTGCCGACTTTTGTATTCCATACACGATACATGTACCTATAATCTCTCATTGGAAGACTCGTCGGGCTGGTGCTTCGGTTTCCATACGCTTCACGTGTCCCAGCCATTTCAGCCGTTGTATTTTCTGCTTTTAACTACGTCAACGTCACTGTAAAGTCCTCAAACTCATCTCGCCCATACTCCATCCATAAAGACTGGACTAAAGATCACCCGAAGAATTTTCCTTTCAAAGCACCCAAGCAGATTCTCATCCCTTTTTGACAGGGTCCATGCTCCTGCCTCATACAGCAGAACAGGGATGATTAGAGTATTATAGTATAACGTCTCTTTGGTTCTTTGAGAGAGGGCTTTACTATTCAAATAAATTTTTAACCCGAAGAAACTGCGGTTGGCAAGAGTAATTCTTCGTTTGATCTCTGCACTGATGTCATTTTGTAGACAAAATCCTTGACGACTTCGAAGTTGTACCTACCCATCGTGCCGCTTTGCCCGAGTCGACCATGTTGAGATTCTTTTCTCGATGATAGCATATACATATGTACTTCGTCTTGTCCTCATTAACAGCCAAGCAAATTTTCACTGTCGCCGATTCAATACTTGCAAATGCGCCGGCAACTGCTCGCTTCGTTCTTCCAATGATGACAATATCATCTGCATAAGCCAGTAGTTGAACGGACTTTTGAAAAATTTTACATCTTCTGTTGACTTGCGAGTTGTGTTCAAGTTCTTCAAGTACGATGTTAAAGAGGTTGCATTATCATCGCCATGCCTCAACCCTTTCTCGATATGAAAAGGATCGATGGTGTTTTTGCTGACTTTGACAGAGCAGCTAGATTTATCCATCGTCATTCTGCACAAATGGACGAGTTTGACAGGGATGCCGACATGCGACATGACTCTGTTAAGCTCGGCTCTGTCTACGCTATCATATGCGACATCGGTAAAGAGATGGTGTGTATCGATTTGAAATTGCTGTGTTACTTCCAAAATCTGTCGGAGTGTGAATATTTGATCGACGCACGATTGATTTGCCGGGCCTTAAAACACACGGATAGAGGCTGTTCAGATCGTTGACAAACGGTTTTAAGCGACCCCACAGTACAGATGATAGGATTTGTAAGTGACGTTGAGGAGACTTATACCTCTGTAGTTGGTACAAGTCAGAGCATCTCCTTCTTGTGGATGGGGCACACTATACCGAGGTTGCACTCATCGGGCATACTTTCATCCGACCAAATTTTGGAAATAAGTTGGTGTATAGTGCCTATCCCTACCAAGTAATTTCCCACTGCTTTGAAAAGCTATCGGCTAGCAGGTCATCTGCATCAGCAGCCTTGTACGATTTAAGCTTGGCTATCGCTAAAATTTTGACCATCGTTGTCCAGGTTGAATGGATTGTTCTGTCTGACAGCGGAATTTTGGCCATCTTCTCCGTTTAGCTATATAGAAAAGAGCTGTTTTTAGATCCTCATCCTAAGCACCACCTGAATAGCTGTCACAACACAAAAGTGACTTTTATGAAAGTTAAAAGTAGAAAAAAAAAACAAAATTATTAACAAAAACTAACTTATGTTCAAGCAAAATGGGATATATAACTGTATATGTATTTATATAATTTATGATATAAATTAAATGCTGATATCCCTTTTTTCTGTGTTTGCCATTTTCAGATACGAAAATTGATTAAGCAGCCTTAAAAGAAAAAGAAGGTGTAGGAGTTTGTTGGTAGACTATTGTAAAATTAAAAAAGACGTCCTTTAGTCTGCTAATACACGAGGACTTTTTAGTCGACTTTTTTGAAATCAAATGAGTGTGAATGTGAAATCAGATGCTTGTTTTCTATTTTGCACTCATTTTATTTTGAAAAAAGTCAGAGCTCGTATAGGTATAGTTAAAATAGTAGACACATAGAGTAGATGACGTTATTAGTGTTACTTTTATAATAGATATAACAAGGACATGATTGTATTGCTAGTTTTAATATATTTACCAAGTTTCCCATTGGATATTTCTTACTCACCAATTTTATCGGATAAGCGGTGGTTCAACGATAGTTCAAGGATGTGAAAGTAGCCAAATATGCTGGAACCATCCTTGAACTTGAGTTATTTTCATTTGTACAAAGGTGGTGTCCAGCATTTGTAATTCATCTATTTCGGTGGATCTACTAAGATCACCGACCGACGGTTCAAGGTGCAGGTTTGTTGTAATAACAATTACAAGCTTGAACCTCAGTTAAACCGCTGTAATCGGTGAGTTAAAATTATTGAATCCACGGATCAAAATTTGAACCACGTTTGTACAAACTGCTCCCTATAGGCCTGCAACTCGCCTTCATTTTTAAGGCTTTACTGGCACACGCGAGCTTAAAGTTTCTAGCAAAGATTATTCGAAAATAAATAAAATAAGATTGGCCTCAGCCAAAAATTACTAAGAATTACTGTGGCGGAACATAATCAAATCGTGCTATAATGGTCCGTGCACACTGTTTTCTTATGTTTTATTATACTCATTAAAACTAGAAAAATAATCCGAAAAAGATGAGCTTGTATCAGGCGCGAATACAGAGGGAGGGCAATGGGTGCAATTGCCCCCCCCAATGAGCAGGATCGAGCGAACGAAGCATAAAATAAGAATTCAGTGAAATGTAATCAAAAAATGATTTTTCGTTTATAAAATGTATTCTTGGCAGTCAAAAGAGGACTCCATGTTTTCATTTTCCGATGTATCTCACTTCTCCCAGCTGAGCCTTACCTTTATAGCTACGAGTAAAACACACGTGCAGCTTTTTTAGGTTCTAATGGGAGCAGACATACTCAAGAGCTGCATGTAGCCCAGAGCTGTGCACAATATTTCTAAATTTGCTGCGCAATGTTGCAGCAATGAGTGGTTGTTCGCCGCTGACCAAGTTCAGTGAAGAAAAGTACCACTATGCACAAAAAGGCATCAAATCGACCGATTGGAAAGCTTATAATTTCTGTTTTAGATGTCCGATCTTCAAAGCTAAGGTCCTTAATTAAAAGATCAATGTCAATGTATAACATTTTTTGAGAACATTTTTTCATACTAGAAATCAGATTGAGTCCCAAATCAATTTCATTTTCACTTCTCCAAATGCATGTAAATGAAAAGTTTAAAAATTTTGAAAAATAATTTTTTAAAAAGTTGTTGCCCCGACTCTCCTCTACAAATTTGTTAGTGGGGCTTAATAGTTAAATGTAAAGGGAGAGGTGGCAGGGGCACTTATCAAAATTGTCAACCTTAAAATTGATTTTAATTTAAGAAAAAAATAACAAAATCCTAAAAATACGTCGATTTAATAAGCTGTAAGAAATCTAACAGGATTAGAAAAAGCTTAATCAATAAACTACATTTGTGAAAAAAAATTATTGAGAAATATCAAAAAAATTTGGTTGATTGAGTCATGTGCATTTACATTTTAGAAAGTTCTTTCACTAGAAAACTCTCGAGAGTGACTCTTGGATATTTGGTGAGCGAATTTCATGACTGTATCCTCGAGTTTTACTCTCGAGAGCTTCTTCAGAGCTGACCGCCGTCTTTTTCCTCTCAAATGAATACGCACCTTAAAAGTATGCAAAGTCTTTCGAGAGCGGCAATGTTTTAGCCACAAGATATGTTTCTGATGGTAGAATTTGTGAGGATTTTGTTTCGTGGATTCGTTGTAGGAACATCGATGTTCCGTGCTATTAAACCTGCGAAGAGTACGAATCCGATAAAGAAGATTGGAGAGAAACCAGGAAACAATGACAGCAGTCACTGCCAAAGAGAAGTTGGATGGAACTTTTAGAACTAAGGATAGTTGTTATTGGCCGTTTTTACAGACGTCATGTCAACGGCTGTTTTCGAAGAAGTCATTTGCGTCAAAAATGCATTTGCAGATTGATATTGAAGGCAAATTGCTAAAGCCACATCTTTGAAATCATCACCTTCGGTGCAGCTTTGCAGTAAAAAAAATCGAGTTGAAAGTAAAAAATTGAGAAACAAGAGAGCGTGTTCGTAAACATCAAATGCTTTTGCGAGCAAGGTGAATGACGTTAGTCAAACCAATTTTGTGCAAGCAGGACAATCGCATATTACGATTGCAATCTGCGTCAAAAAATGACGATCATTTGATGATCATATTGACTTTGATTTGACCTTTTCGAAAACGGCCAACGTCAGTTCGTATGTTAAATGATTGTTATTTTTTTACGTGAATATTGCTTTTGTTTGCACAAAGTCTTTTTTATCAACGTCACTCAATTTTCTTGTAAGTGCATTTGACATGTTCTCTGTCTTCTTAATATTTTTGTCGTCAGCTCAATTTTTACTGCAGAATTGCACCGCAGATAATGTTTTCTAATATGTGACTTTTGCAAACTGTCTTATCGAACACAATGTTTATGCAGAAAAACTTCTATTTGAATTTTCGAACAAAACGACATTTGAGAACATTCTGAAATTGCGTTTAACGCAGATAGTTTTTTTCGAAAACGGCTCTTACCTGCAAAGCCATTTGCCAATTATCTTGTCACAGCTAAAGAGGAGGCTAAAACTTTCACTCGAACTATGGTCAGCAAGTTATAATAATTGGTCAGCCATAGTTTTTTTTAATGAATATTTAAATTATTGTTAAAGGTCAGGCGCGATTTTTGCCACCTCATTGATGGGAAATTTCCAAAAATTTAATACCACCCGTAAGGCCCTAAGATCTTTATAAAAGGTCAGCTAGTTTCAGTATTTGGCCATCATAGTGATGAAACTTGATCCACATATTTTATTCCTTATATGAAAATAAAATGAAATGAGTATTCAAAAATATTCGTAGGGTGTTTTTATCAATGAAAGGGGATTTTTTTGAATTACAACCTACCATGAAACCCATCTCAAAACTTGTACAGTAATGGAAGTTGATGGAAATGTTTTATTATTCATCGGAACCAAGAATCAAAAGAGACCATATAAATATCCAGGGTCTGAGGGTGTTTTGGTTATATACAGAGTTCTCCAAAATCCCGCAATGGCTTCTTGTGTAGGCGCATTTAAAGATGTGGAGAGGGGGAGTGTATCAAACTGAAATATTTTGTTTGGTACAACCTAATCATATTGAACATGTTTTTAAGGTACTTACCTTTAAACGAAGAATCTAAATAAGACCCAAACTGAAATAAAAGACTACCCATAAAATAGTTATTATACATACCGAAACCCCTTGGAAAATAAAGGTATGCTAGTGAAACTTGGAACAAATATTTCATTCGGCATACGAACAAAGAATCAAGAAACATATCAGTATCCGGGGTGAAAGGGTGTTTTTTTTTTAGAGGGAAAGGCTAGTGTTGGATTAATATCATATTACCCATGAAAAAACTCTTGCATTCATAAAATTAACCAAAAGTTTTAAAATTTTGTCACATGTCACTCGATATATTGATCAAACTTCTAATTGCTATGATTAAAAAGACGAAAAAACTGGGTCTCACAACTCTATCTGACTGTCTGTCTTTCTGTCTGTTCGACTAGGTACATCCTAAATGGATTGGAAATCGATATTCTTTCAACTTGATACAAAGCGGTTTTCGGTGATTCTTCCAACAAGTTTTTTTTCACTTTTGTTTTTAGAACCAAAAATAACGGTAGGGTAGAGTGGAATACTTAAGTCAGTGGGGTCACTTTTGGTTTTGGCGATTATCGAAAGACAGTTGGTTTTTACAGTTACTCCCTTAGAAAACTATTTTTGATTTTGAATTATTTCATTATATTTTAAACAAAAGAAATATTTTGTAAATTTAAAAACTAAACGAAAATATCTTTTGAAGTTTCGATAAATATTTCAAAATCGGGTTAGTAATTTTGTTTTTTTTGGTAATTCAATTTTTATCTTTATGTTTTCAAAAGAATTTAATAAAAAGTAGATAATAAACCCAATTTTGAGATACATATCGAGATTTCAGCAAAATATTTTGAATTTTTTGTATCTATTCACAAAACTTAAACTTATTTTTATAGAAACACGCTTCAACGATTTTCAAAATTTTACCCGCATAAATTCATATTTATTCAAGAATTCAGATGGCATACCCTTTCTTTACTTAAAACTATTAAAAGAGTTGTTTTAGCATTTAAAGAAGGAATGCTATGCTTTTAAACTTTTTCTCATAAAATCAATGTTTTTATATATTTTTTTGAAAATCCAAGATCCTTTGAACACATGTACACGTACGTGCAACTCGGTTGTGCTTTTATTTATTTTTCTTTTTTTATAACACAGAAAGACAATTTTTTCTTCTATTTAAAGCATCTCAAAGCTAGATTTTTGTATACTATTTTTTGAATGAAAAAATGGTACACCCAATAGCTTAATAAAAATTGAAATCAATATAAATTAAAACTTCTCATCTCAATTATTATGATAATGATAAAAGATTTAAAAATCTTCCTTGAAATTGTTATTTTTTCATAACTTCAAATGTTTGTTTCTTTTAATATACTAACGCTCCAGAAAGATAATTCGAATCAAAGCATTCAATAACAAAAAGATTGTTAAGATTAGTCATAAAACTTCTAACGAAAAATTTCCTCAAATATTTATTTATTTATTTATCATAAACATGAAATCACATTTTATGATACCTTCTTTTTTATATATTGACACATTGGCTTGGAATTTTATTTTGTTTCCTTTCTTATCATATTAAAATAAAGCTATAGCAACGTTTATTTTTAATTCAGCTACTTAATTTTTATAACATCGTTATGTTATCCAACTGGTATGGTAGTAGAAAACACAATATAAAAGCACTGAGAGTAAATGGCCAATAAAAGGCTCGCTCTCTATATAAAGAAGAAATAAAATTAAGGTATTTTTGTTGTTAAAAACAATGTCTAAACACCTCACTGATGATGCGATAATATGTAAAAGTTTTTGTTCAAAATGATTATTGAGAAATTTTACATTTTCCGATTATTTTAAAAAGGTTTAGGATAATAATACTAAAATACCTATAACATTATTTTACTATGGTGATGGCTTTAAATTCTATGATTCATCCTAAATATCCAGTGTTCACAGAAAGCATTTGGCTGTCAGTAAAAAAAAAATATTCAACATTTTCCTTGTAACCAAGGGTAAGGTAGGTAGAAATGGTGGCACGGGCGTCATACTCGCTTGGTACCCAGTTAGCGCTGAATTGCGCCGTTTTGATACCATAACTCGTTTGACCTGTGGCTTAAAGTAGATTAAAGTGAGGTTTTGTAGACGTCCACAACAGAGGGACTCGGGAAAGTGGTTTGTTCAAATGATTCCTTAGGGGGTCTTCCAGGTACATGATTGGATGCACTTCTTCCGGGGCCTCCTTGCCCTGCTCACTCCGCATGACGGAGGTTTTCAGTGAAGTTCAGCGTCCATCATGAGACCAGATATGTTCCCTGGTTTTCATTGGAACGGGCTTGGGGTATGGCTGTATAATAAGAGAACAAGAGACAGGAGGTTGGACATGAGACACTCACTCGATTGGACCGCAACTCGCCCGAGGCCAGATACGATAAGCCAAGCTAGGCAGATAGCAGAATGGTACCGAAGCGCGAATGATCCAGCCGTATGATCATCGTTGTCATTGAGCATCATGAAACCCAGTGGCCTTGGAGGGGGGGGGGGGGGGACATGGTGCAGAATCAACCGATTTTTGTCTTAGGTCCATTTCGTCGCGTTTAGAAAGGAGAGCAAATTTTTGATGAAAGTTCATTGAGGTCGTCAAAAAATGCAACTCCAAACGATTGTACTCTCATTTTGGCAAAGAAAATGAAGTACTGGTCTCCACAACTACGACAGTGCGTACTGTAGGGAATACACAGTCTCGCCGCATGTTCCCTTACTAGCTAGTGTCCAGTACAGGTTGCAACGACCCTGGCTATGTCTCGCCTGGGTCTACATATCAGATCAATTGCTCGGGATTTATTATAGGCGGGCCAGATCCTTTTCGATATTTTGCAATTGGTTAAGCTGCTCCACCTACAATTTGATTCACGAAGAAAGATTGTCAACATATTGCCCATCACAACTCCGAGGGGAATGTTGACTCTCTCCGCGAGTGAGATGTGAAGAGCTGATCCTTGCCTGGCTAGCTCATCGGCCCCTTCATTTCCCTCAATGCCACTGTGGGCAGGAACCCAGATTCTATTGGGTAAAATCGAAGAGTCCCTGTGGTGTCAACGCTAGTTTTTCTTTGAACCTTTTTGGGTTTATCGATGTTTTATGCTATGTTAAGTGCGACCTACTAGACAATCGAAACATAAGTAAGAATTGGGCGTACCCCGGCTGTATACGTCCACAAGATCATATTTGATTGAAGGCCTCACTTTTTACCAAAGGTTTTACTACAAGTGTTGAAAACTTTGCAGGCTTTCCTGACCCGTTCTTCGATATTTATTTCCCAGTTTAACTTTGGCTCCAGGATGACACCTAGATATTTTACGCTGGTTGATAGTGAGAGTAGTTGGCCGTTAAGTCGGGGTAGAGTGAAGGGTTGTACCTTAGTCTTGGTAATAAAAAGTCAGTTCCTTTTTATTCTGGTTAACTCCTAGACCACAGCTCATAGCCCAGCTGCTAACTTTTCTCAAAGCTATTTCTGAAATTTCGCTTATCACAGGAGTAAACTTCCCTGACACTAATAATACCAAGTCGTCCGCATACGCCACATCTCTCCAGTTTTACAAAGATTTTGATCATAACTAAAAGCCATAGAAATGGTGACAGAACACCACCCTGGGGTGTTCCTCTACTGACGTGTTTTGTCGAGTTTGCATTACCTAAGGTGCCTAAGGTGAATCCTTCTGTCGTTGACCATGGATATTACCCATTTCCTGATGTAGTCCTCTACCCCAAAGTCAACGAGTGCCTCCAGAATAGATTCGGTTGGTATGTTATTGAAGGCCCCTTCTACATCTAAAAAGGTAGCGAGTGTATATTCTTTGAAGTTGAAGGATTTCTCAATTGTTCGCACTACCTCATGAAGGGCCGTCTCCGTGGACTTACCTTTGAGATATGCATGGTGGGAGTTTACGAGGGGACATTCCACAAACATATCTCTAATATGGGTGTCTAGAATACGCTCCAAAGTTTTAAGAACAAAAGACGTTATGCTAATTGGTCGAAAATCCTTCGCGGATTCGTGCCCTCGCCGTCCTACTTTCCGGATGAAGATCACTATTGCTTGTCTCCAAGACTCTGGCACATGGTTGAGGGAGATGAGTCCTTTGAAAATCATCTCTAGTCGGGGGATTACCACATCCTGCTTTCTGCAGCTTTTGGAGCATGATTGGCAGAATTCCATCTTGGCCTTGAGACTTGTATGGGGAGAAAGTATTAATCATCATCATCAAGTCCTGTAACCCCGGTTGGGGCATAGGGCCCCAACAAATCGTTTCCATCCTTCTCGGTCTGCAGATAGATATTTTAACTGTGGCCACGTCTTTCTCTGGGAGTCTGCTTCTGCTAGAACTGTTGATTTCCATGTTGTTCTTGGTCTTCCAACCCGCCGTGCACCCTGAGGATTCCATTCAAATGACTGCTTTGCAATTTCATCGTTTGGTTTCCTCAGTGTGTGACCAATTATCATGCCGTTGACCGCCACCTGCAGTTCATCCGTCTTAAGGGGGCTTTTAACCATCCCAAGGACAAGTTTGTGCCCTGACCAGCAAAGCTGGGTTGTCTGCTTATCCCGGCATCCATTCGGTCCCCCTGCACGTTAGCGTTACCCACCCTCCACCACGCGGAGGTGTGCATAGGGATTTTCCTATCATTGAGCCTAGGGCCATATGGCGTCCTAGCACTCTCAAGTACTTTTGGAGGGCAATAATATATTGCAATTAATAGCCCAGGCTATCTTTTCTTTTGTAATAACGGTATTGATTTGCTATACACGAGCTAAATGTATGTTATAAGTTCTATGCGTTTCGGGGTTGCCATTCTCGCAGCGCGGAAAGTTAGTTAGGAACATCAGCAATTCTAAGGATTTAGTTGAAGAAACTGTCCACGATGCATCAGGCCTTTTCAAGAAAGAAGGATTACAATGTTGCTAAGAAAGAACTTTGCTAAGCCTTGCGGAATCTTTTAAGCTCCCAAAAGAATGGCAGTTATCTCTCCAACCTAGTTTCTTAGCTGATCTGATGTGAGAGAACACTTGTAAACTTTCAAACAGACTTTATAGGGTTGTTTAAACTTATGTTTGTGGCAGATATTGAAGATTTTCCAAGTCATTTTTCTCCGACTGGACAGGTCTTCATTCCACAATGGAGGAAGGGTCCTACGACTAAAATTAACTGGACAGTGTTCATAAGACGATTCAATGGTTTTCACCATTGACTCTAGACCTGCAATCGACTCAGAACTCAGATTCGGTATATTGCACAGTTTGGAATTTACGATTTGGTTGAACTTTGTCCAGTTAAGTCTTTTCGGGTTTCTATAGAAAAAAGGATCCACCTGCAGTCCGAACCGGAATTAACAAGGGATAACTCTCGGATTCTCCACTGATTGCTTGCAATTATTATTCAAGCTAAAATAAAATATTTGTTTCTAGGGATACTGGACTGGCTCTTGCGATGGAGTGCTGCCCACTTTAGCCGTTTGGAGTTAGCAGAAAATTAGTAAAGCGAAATTAAGCTTGATTTTTAATTTTGAAACTAGGCGTTATTTTGCTAGGCGCTTCGACGGCACTTGCCGAACATGGTTGGCTTTTTTAAAGACACGAGTTCCAAGATCGCATAGCTCTAGGTTTCACCGTAAGCCACTCCTATGGTGGGGTAAATCCTGATAAGGAATAAATAATGAAAAAAGTATTTCCAGAAGAGAAGATACCAGCAAAAGCCAGTCATTTATCTAGTAGGGATTGAATGAATATAGAAAACTTAATGGAGTGCTCTTAATGACAATAACAATAGCTTAAAAGCGGATTTACTGTAAATGGCAAAATCCTGTTTTTAATGGTGTGTGAATAACTTAGCCATGAGTTTTGATATTTTAAGTACCTACATGAAGCACCAAAGTCATGTATGATGGTTTCTTATTCCTTATGGATTAGCCCCTAGTAAATGGGTATCTCTTTGCCAGATAAACATTTGATTAACTTCTTCTATATCCATCATTATTCATAGGATCTATTTTATTTATAGGTTCTCAATCGAAAGACAGTTAAGTTAAATCAATCCACCCCACAACAATGTCCTCCAGTATCTAATGTCAGGCTATCCTTTACTATATGTCCACTTTGGAGTAAATCATTATTCATCATCCAGCTTAGATTAGGATTTTTTTGTATGCTTGAATTCAGCATATCCAGCTTTGAAAGCCCATTCCACCATCTTTACCTAAATTACCGACTCTTGCCGAGGACAAGAAGATTAATGAGCATTAAATGTTGATCCATTTCAATATCCTTCAACGCGCGCACCCTGCATATTGCTGGCTGCTTGATGATGGTGGGTTGGTTAATTCATCGTGTTATTTTTGGCAGAAGAAATCACTTGTTTCAGGACAATTTGCGTGCTAATTTATTATTCGCATATAGATTATTCCAAAAGATATGACTTAAAATATTTTCGAGGAATAGCTTAAGATAAGTTGTTAAATACCCTTTCAATTTAGAGATACATATATGAATAACAGTTTGCTTTAGTAGGGGACCTAAATCAAGGAAATATAAGTATACCTATCTTTTCAAATGAATGAGGATTGCTCCATTTATTGTAAAAAAAAACAACATAATTTTTATGTTATAATAAAAAGAATGATTATATATTAATAAATTTTTTTTTATCATTTATTTTCAGCAATTTTTTAATCATGACTTTCCGAAAAGTCATGCAACAACTACAAGGCGTCGTATATACAAAAACTGTCTTGTGTGCGAAACCTGCATACGGGAGCTGATGGTACTCGATGTTCCACCCCAGGTTAGTAGTCACAAAAAATCAATATTGATTACTTTGTTTGTCATTCAAAAAAAGGCTTAGTTTCAAATTATTTTGCATCATTTTTGAACCATCCCCCTTAAACTGTCATTACGATGTCTTTTGATAATAATTCAAAACTAGGAGATTATTAATTAATGCATCGATACACACTCACTTAACGATGTGAAGATGCCATTGTACAACATAAATAAAGATATAAGTCATATGACTTTTCATGTGCGTGAAGTTAGCACCGCCATTTTGGATTTTCAAAAAAAAAAAGTTGTGCTGTAATGTGCGCAACTTGTGCTGCTATGTGCCGTATTTAAAAAAAAAAATCGTACTAAGGGTTTGGTTTCTAGAGGTAACCCATTCTTTTAGCGTGAAGCTAGCACTGCCATTTTTGATTTTCGAAAAAACAGTTGTGCTGTACTGTGCTCAACTTGTGCTCGCTTGTGCCGTAAATATTTTTGAAAAATTCGCAAATTTGCAAATTTTACGAATAAAATTTTTGCGAAATTTCAAAATTTCGTAAAAAAAAAGTTGTGCTGCATTATGCTCAAAAAATGCTACTAAGAACCAAAAAAAAAACACAAAAATTCGAATAATTGCATCTATCTATTATGGGCAAAACTTAACTTTGCGAAGGGCTGTAGCGTGAAGTTAGCACCGCCATTTTCAATTTTCAAAAAAAAAAAGTTGTGCTGCTGCTCAACTTGTGCTGCCTTGTGCCGTAAATATTAAAAAAAATCTCAAATTTGCAAATCTTACGAATGAATTTCTTGCGAAATTTTGTATATACTAAAAAATGAAAGTTTTGCTGTTTTGTGATCAATTTGTGCAGCCATATTTTATGCCAAAAATTAATTAATAATTTTTTTTTCGTAAGTTCTACACTTTTCTTAAAAACTAACATGTGCTGTTTTGGGCTCATTTTGTGCTGCCATATTACGAAGAGATAAAAAAATCGCATATTTGTAACTTTTACGGCCAAAAAACAGTTTTGCGAAGCATGAAGTTAGCACCGCCATTTGCGATTTTCAAAAAAAAAAAGTTGGGCTTTATTGTGCTCAACTTGTGCTGACCTGTACAGTTAATTTTTTTGAAAAATTCGCAAATTTGCAAATTTTACGAAAGAATTTTTTGCGAAATTTAAAAATTTCTTAAAAAAAAGTTGTGTTGCATTGTGTTCAAAAAATGCTACTAAGAACCAACAAGAAAAAAACAAAAATTCGCATAATTGCATTTATTATGGCCACAACTAAACTTTGCGAAAGGCTGTAGCGTGAAGTTAGCACCGCCATTTTCAATTTTCAAAAAAATAGTTGTGCTGTATTGTGCTCAGCTTGTGCTGCCTTTTGCCGTAAATATTTTTAAGAAATTTGCAAATTTACAAATTTTACGGAATATGGCAGTACAAATAGCGCAGAAAACAGCACAACTTTAATTTTTTACAAAATTGCAAAATTTGAAAAATGTTCATCCGTAAAATTTGCAAATTTGCAAATTTCTTAAAAATATTTACGGCACAAGGCAGCACAAGTTGAAAACAATACAGCACATTTTTTTTGTTTTTAAAATCGGTGCTAACTGAACGCTACAGCCCTTCGCAAAGTTTAGTTTTGGCCATAATAGATGCAATTATGCGAATTTTTGTTTTTTCTTTTTGGTTCTTAGTATCATTTTTTTAGCACAATGCAGCACAACTTTTTTTTTACGAAATTTTGAAATTTCGCAAAACTTTCATTCGTAAAATTTGCAAATTTGCGAATTTTTCAAAAATATTTATGGCACAAGCCAGCACAAGTTGAGCACAATACAGCACAACTTTTTTTTTCGAAAATCAAAAATGGCGGTGCTAACTTTACGGTAAAAAAATGGGTCTGTCGGACACCCTTATGTACATAATTTTTTTTTTTTAAGTTCGTATACTTGAAAGCTCGTTTATGTAATTTTTTTGGGCCCTAAGCGCCAGTTATAGCTATCATTGAAACTCATTATTAGACATGAACATTTTAATGATTGCTTTTGAGACGTTGAAGGTTTCGATGCCAAAATACAGCTCTTTAAATTGAGTTTAATTTTTTCAAGGATTGAACTACCTTAAAAATGATCATTAAATACTCAAAGTCTTTATATTTTGAAGCTTGGGCCTATTGAATTTTTTTTGGCTAGAAATATTAATTAAGTCTTGAGCTTTAATTCTCCATCAAAATGATTTTGTTTTCTTAACACCTCAAAAAGGAAAAACGAAATTTTCAATGATAGCTATAACTGTGGTTTAAGGTCTTCCGAAATGATATTCCAGTTTTATTATAGTTTGGTTTTTCATTCCATTCCATTCCTGCCAATAACACGCACACAGGAATTGTTGAGAGTTGTAAGTCACTAGGCCCTGGTTCTCCATGAGCTGTTGCGCCAACCAATTTATTTATTTATTTATTTATAGTTTGGTTTTCCTCAAACTAATTTATCTTTTAAGCTTCATTTAACTTTTCTATAGATACATAATATCAATATGCATATTAAGTTAGTACTGATGTAGGTAAGTAAAACGTAACCTTCATTTTACCAATATCTTTAAGGCTATTTAATGAATGTGATTTATTCAAGACAATGCAGACATTTTCTTTATGATATCCCGACCTGAAATATACTCTCCTACTTAAATTGTTATTATTCAGGACAATGTTCCTCCTCAAAAATCAGGAAGAAACAGAGGCTAAATCAAATTAAATCCTTTTTAATTGGGTTGAATCTCATTTAATTTAAGGGTCATAGCGAGCTGCCTAGAATATTATTACTCTAGGGTTTCCCTTTTATACGTTTATACATATTAAATTTGTTGTAGAAGGACAAAGAATGAGAGTGAGGATGTAGTTTAATAATAATTGTGTGAATCTGTCTCTGTTGAGTTGATATTTGTTGGTAGAATAATAGGGAATTGCAAAAGTATTGTGTTAAGTACATTATTTATATTTGAAACACTTTATGAATTTAATCCTTCTTAGCTTAATCCGTATAATTGAAAAAAATTAGATGATCGAAGAAAAAACCACAGGCTTTAATTTTGATGGTAGACATTGCATTTCGAGGTGAGTCTGAAACGACAATTCTTTGATGCAAGTGATACAAAAAATGAGAAATATAAAAATTCAAGCCTTGTTTTTTTCCACAAAATGCACTTATCTAATCTTAAACAATCGCCAAGCAATTCTACAAAATATTTGTTTAGACAATAAGGCTTAATTCACACTTTTGTGCCGATACCGATAAAGTCTCAAAACATTCTCGCTCCGATACAAAACCCTAATGTTCACATTGTTGTTTCAATACCGAGACAGCCCCAATATTTTGTTTGTTCATATTTGTTTTTTATTGCAATTTGGGATTGAGATTTGACTTTCGGAAAGAAGTCTAGCACTTATCGGATAAAGAATTATAAAAGAAGAATTTGGGTTTATCAAGGCTGCGATACTCTGAAGGCAAATATTATATCGCTCACTGCATTTTTATTTTGGTAAGCTAGCAACACACGAGTCAAGAATAAATGAATCAACGCACTAACGCAACCGTCTGACCGATACCGACGCAAAGTAGACAAACGCAAACGGAGTAAAAACACACGAAACGTACATAGAAAGCTAATTAAAATTCAAAACATGTCACTAACTACTTAATAATTGAAATAAATAGGTAAGATGGTGTAAGAGTGCACGGTCGATAAGAGTGCGCATAGCGATCTACTACAATTTGGCAGGGCGTAAAAGACTGAACGCACTCATTTTGGATGTATCTTATAGCCATTCCACACTATCCCACTGAGTATTAATACATGTCAAAAAAGTGTGAAGAAATCATGTATAATAGTGTGGAAACAAAATATGAAATTTCATTACACACAACTTGACAGCGCATCCGACACGATTTGACATGTGTTAATACATCGAAATATTTAGGATCGGTTCTAAAACCATCACACTTTCTATCCCACTTGGGCGTTTGAGGTTATGGTGAAACTGATTTTTTGATGCAAGTGTCGAAGAAAAATATGAAAGTTAGTTACATCACACAAATTTGGCAGTCGTATGAAATTTCTTCTCACTTTATTTTGACGTGTTAATACTTTGTGGGATAGTGTAGAGGCACTTTTAATGAGTTTAAGTATCTGTCAAAATTCCATGCAAATCGGATTATAAACGGAGATGCTAGGTAAGTTTTTATTTTTAAGCTCTTTTATTTTTACTATTTCGTATTAAAAAAAATTGAATTTTTAGCAAGGTTAAACCATAATCCTAGTACGGGGTATTGAAAAGTTGCCAAAAACAAAATATTTGAGTGGCAGGTAAGTTTGGTTATAAGTGTGGTGTCATATACATATATATTTTTGAAAACATGTCTGAAGATGTAAGAGTGTGCAACATGATGAAGTATAAGAGTGCGTGTGCGCAGTGTTGCCATAATCTCAAATTTCATTATGCTAGATTTTCAATTTTATAATGCTAAATCGTATGGAAGCCCAAAAAACAGAATGCTAGATTTCAAAATCTATTTAAAAATACGTAGTGCACAAAATATCAAAGTTTATTTTTTCAGAAATGCTCTTAACATAACAAAAAATATAATTCATTCGAATTTTAGTAGCTTTGGCTAGGCATGTTACTGCTTGATATTTGAAACATCTTTGTTTACACTGAACCGAGTCCCCATGTATATTTGAATTCAGCCAATGATGGACTTCTGCGGGCCAGTGAATAGACATTTATATGCAAATAAACTGTTTGTTAAACAACCAATTTTCATTTTTTTTTCATTAAGCCTCTGAATTTATTTCATAAATCAACTATTACATTTATTTATAAAACAAATTTATTAACTCAACGAAAAATTTGGTGGTGCAATGAACTACTTCACCAACGACTATTCTGTGGCCCAAGGAAGTCCATCATCAGCTGAAATGTTAATGATCACATTTGGAGTTCATAAGATCAAAATTCTAAGAAAATTAACAATTTTGCGCTTGATTGTACATAATTGAATAATTTTTTAATCAAATCTAGCATTCAAGAATGCCAAACAAAGACAGATAATGCCAAAAAAGCATTTGGCATAATTTTAAAATTTCAGAATGCTTTTCACTGCTGTATTATGCAAGATTTAGCATTTATAATGCCATTATGGCAACGCTGCGTGTGCGCACTCTTGTACGACATGCTAAGTTATTTGGTTTAAATAATTTAAAGAAGGGGAAAGCAAGAGGTCTGTTGCTCGATCACTTCAAATAGCAGAATCTACGCTCAGAAAAAGACTTAAATGTTTGAAACCACCTACAACACTAGGAAGGTTTGACAACACCTTTACAAAAGAGATGGAACAAGAGCTATGTAAATATATCAGGATGATGGATGGAATGTTTTATGGTTTGACAACAAAGGGTCTCAGAACACTGGCATTTTCTTTCGCTGTAAGCAATAATATTACTCATCGTTTCAACACTAGTATTAAAATGGCAGGGAAATATTGGCGAAGAGGTTTTATGCAAAGACATCCTGATCTGTCACCTAGACAGCCCACCTCAACGAGTGTAGCTCGAGCCATTGGTTTTAATAAGCCTCAATGTGATCGATTTTTTAAAAATCTTTTGGAACTGATGACAAAGTACAAATTTTCTCCACATGCCATTTACAACATGGATGAGACGGGAATATCAACTGTTCCAAATAAGCCATCTAAAGTAATTTCTTCGACAGGAAAGCGTTGCGTTAATAAGATTTCAAGTGCTGAGAGAGGGCAGAATGTGACGGTGGTATGTGCAATGAGTGCTTGTGGACATTTCATTCCACTTACCTTTATATTTAAGCGCAAGAAAATGAAAGATAGTCTGTTGGATGGTGGGCCACCTTCTTCCTTTGGTATGGTTTCTGATACGAGCTTTATCAATTGAGATATTTTCCCAAACTGGCTCTTACATTTCAAAAAACACGCAAGGCCTTCAAAAGAAAATCCGATTCTTTTAATAATGGATAACCATGTGTCACACTGCATTCTTGAAGCTGTGGAATTTTATCGGCAAAATTAAATTCATGCCTTGACGCTGCCTCCTCACAGTTGCCACAAAACACAACCTCTTGACCGCTGCTTTTTTAACAGTGTTAAGAAATTTTATATTTCTGAATGTGAGAAATGGCTTTTAAATCATCCAAGTTGTGTCATTACAATGGATCCAATTGTTTCCATTTTCACCCCAGCTTACTTAAAAGCAGCAAACGGAGCCAATGCTAGTCATGGCTTCAAGGTCACTGGTATTTTTCCATATAATCCCGATGTGTTTACAGAAGATGATTTCTTACCTACTACTGTAACAGAAAGACCGCTTCCCGAAGAGCCTACAACATCTGACCCCGACCTACTTCCACAAATATTGGAACCAGCTGGCATGAGGACCTCTGCACCAATCTTAACATCTGAAAGAGGGAGTTCTTTACCAAGTCTGGAGCCAGCTGAGACAGACCCTTTAATGTCAGCTATGGAGCCACCTACCAGCTGAAACAGGGACTTCAGTCTTGGAGCCTGTGTTTCATATACCAGTTGAGTGTTTGCATAGTACTGCACAAAAACTAGTATCAGAATTAGCCACTGCTGACCCACTTGATAATGACACTAGTGGATTCAAATCACCGAATGATTCGTTTTTATCGGTATTTGATTTAGCACCTCTTCCCCGTGGTGAAGTCACAAGGTCAAATAAAAAGAAAAAAAGGTCGGACATAATAAGCCGCTCCCCAGCCCCGGATCTATGGGGGGGCAAACCGGGGCCTGTGCCCCGGGCGGCAGCTTACAGGGGCGCCAAATCCATGTGACTGAAAATACTGAGAATTTCGAAGCTTAATGAAATGAAATTAAATGAAATGAAATGAAACGAAATGAATTGCGGCAATGGAATATCAAATTGTATTTCTCCGTCAACCGTTTGCAGTTTTTACATTATTATTTCTCCATTTAAAATAATTTAAAATTAAAAATTATAAAAGAAACGAGCTATAATACATTGTATAAAGTTTTTCTGATGTTTTTTAACAATAGTTTTTTGCATTGTATGTAAGTGTATTTTTACAAAACTTCCCCTCCTCCCTTAACTGTAGGAGATAGATCCTACTTCATCAATAATAAAACATTTGAACTGCGTCGCACCACGCCGTATAAACCCTAGTCTTGCCTAAAGAATTATTTGCTGGATACTGACAACTTTATTACACTGTATTTGAGATCTTTTTTAATTCACAAACAATCTAAATACCCATAAAAATGTAGGAAATCAGGTGTTTAAAAAAAAACTGCTTAGTAAAAATGTTTTCGTTCAGATGAACAAAAAGTGAGATAAACGCTGAAAACCGACAACAATTTTTATGATGTCGATAATTTTTGGAAACAAAAGATTGAAAAGATATTTTAACTTACAAAATCAAATAAACAATGCTACTCTCCGAGAAAATTGGATTTACCTATTTCAACACCCTTTTTCAAAATGGCGGATAACACAAAATTTCCCACCAGCGAGAGACTGCTCTCGCGCGTATCGAAGAACCAGCCAATCTAAAATTACTTGTGTTTTGACTTTGCTTAGCTCTCGTACTACTAAGGTTTGAAATTGTGTGTGTCAATTGCATTGAAATCGTTCAAGGAACAACAAAGTTATAATATGTTAACATTTTTTGAAAAATCCTGTAGTGAAAAATTTTTTCTTGTTACAATTCTGTATCAGCTATCCCCTGAGTAAATTTCATTGCAATCTCTCAAGAAAGAACGAAGTTGCAAAACGTTGACATATTTTAGAAACATCCTATTTTGAAAACATTTTATTCTGCTATAACTCAGTCTCAGCTATCATTTCTGTCAATTTCATTGAAATCGCTCAAGGAACAACAAAGTCCCGAGGATTTAAAAACTTTTTTCGGAACTTTGTGCTTCGATACTATATTTTGCTTAACGAAAAGCCAATTTCGAAATTGTGTCCCGTCGTAAATTTACATTTTTCTTTCTCCGGTTCAGGGAATGGATCTTGAATAGATTTCCCATGATAAATTCGGGAAGGAACCATATTTTACAGATCCTTGCAGATTTGATTCGAATGAAAACGAATCTTATAAGGAACCAAAACATAAGATTCGTGATCGAATCAAAAATAAAATTCTATTGAATTGTTCACGACAGAACGAATCATATTTTATCGTTCTACGGACCTTGGTTGTGTATCGTCTTTGTTAAGGCATTTGCTAATTTTCTTATCTATAGTAATAAGTTGCTGAATAAGTATGGGCTGCACATCCATTAAAAAGTTTTATTCTCCCAGTGACAAAAATCCAACCAAGCAGATATGTGTTTTTTTCATTTTTATCAAAAACGGCAAGGGCGCCAAAATCAAGTTTTGCCCCGGTTCGGAAAAATCGTAGGTCCGGGGCTGCCGCTCCCCATTCAAACAGAAACTCGAAGAAGCAATACCTACCAAAAAGAAAGTAAAGTCCAAGTCAACAAAAAATAAAAAGCCAATCAAAACCCCAACAAGAACTGAATGGAACTGTCCAGGATGCTATGAAATTTACTCGGAGCCATTAATAGAAGAGTGGATAGAGTGTTCGTCATGTAAGGAGTGGTGGCATAAAAAATGCAGTGCTTATTTTAATGTAGGCACTTTCACTTGCGACCTTTGTGTCAAATAACTCATGCGCACTCTCACAAATCAGGCCGCGCACTCTTACAAGATCCGTTGGATACTACTTACTTACTTATCCGGCTCCCGGTCCATGAAGGGTCTCTGCCTGAGATATTGCGGTCTTCCATTGGTTGCGGTCCCTCGCACGCTCCCTCCAGTCGTCGAGACCAAGCGCTCTTGCGTCTGTGACCGCCTGGTCCCTATAGCGGAGGTTCGGTCTTCCTGGTCGTCTCGAACCTGAGGGCTGGGATTCGAAGGTTTTCTTGGCTGGAGCGTTGTTGTCCATTCGCTCGATGTGGCCGAGCCAGTGTAGTCGACGTGTTTTGGCTCTTTGGACTACATCCACATCTTGGTACAGCTCGTACAGTTCACGATTGAATCTTCTCCTCCAATCGCCCTCTTCGCATATAGAACCAAATATCCGCCGAAGAATTTTTCTCTCGAAAGTGCCCAGTATCAATTCCCCTTTTTAACTTATCGTCCAGCACTCGGCGCCGTAGAGTAGAACTGGTACAATTAGCGTTTTGTATAGCGTGCACTTTGTCTTTCGAGAAAGGAGTTTTGAACCCATTTGTTTGGCCAAACCGAAGTAGCAGCGGTTCGCTAGGGTAATTCTTCGTCGGATTTCCACTAAGGTGTCGTTCATGGAATTGATGTTTGTTCCGAGGTAGGTGAACTCCTTGACTACCTCGAAATTACTGCTACCAACAGTGACGTTTTGTCCTAGGCGATGGACAGATGAGGCTTTGTTTGTTGATAGCATATACTTTGTTTTGTCCTCATCCACTTCAAGACCAACGCGTTTCGCCTGTTCATCAATAGCAGTGAATGCTTCAAGTACAGCTCTCTTGGAGCGGCCGATGATGTCGATGTCGTCCGCATAGCCAAGCAGTTGAGAAGACCTGTTGAAGATAGTGCCTTCCATGTTAACACCACTCTTGCGCACTATCTGCTTCAGGACTAAGTTGAAGAAATCACATGATAGCGCATCTCCTTGTCTGAACCCTGTACACGTCTGGAATAACTCGGATGAGCTGTTACCCATTTGCACGTTGCACCGCGTATTTTGTAACGTCATGCGGCATAGCTGGATCAGTTTGTTCGGGATCCCGAGTTCCGACATCGCCAATAGAAGTTCTTGGCGACTTACTGCCTGAAAAAATGCTGCAGTAAAAGTTAAAAATTGTTCAACTCTTGCAGCTCCGGCTGCAGCATTTTTGACATCTATTCCAGCTCCGTCGTGCATTCTGTTCAGGCAGTTATGCTATCATATGCGGCTTTAAAGTCGATGAATAGGTGATGGGTCTCGACTTGAAATTCGTGGGTCTTTTCCAGGATTTGCCTCAATGTGAAGATTTGGTCTATCGTTGATCTGCCTGGCCTGAAGCCACACTGGTACGTGCCGACCATAGTGTTGCAGAAAGGTTTTAGACACTCACATAGTACGTTGGATAGGATCTTGTAGCCAACATTAAGCAGGGATATGCCTCTGTAGTTCTTGCAGGACGATACGTTGGATAAGAGTGCGCAAATCTCGTTATGTGATTTTTTGTTTATAACTAATGAATTAATATTTTTTTTTTTTTTTAGTTTTAAGAATTTTTGTTACTGAAATAATAAGCTAAGAAATACACAAAAAAAATATGGTTAAATTATCTTTGTTTTTATTCTATTGGGTGTGTTGTCTAAAGTGCGCACTCCTATACCATCCTACCTAAATATAATTGACAGATATGACATCGAGAATGTGAAATATATTCACACTTTCGATTTCGATACCCTCTCGATAAAATCTCGCTCCGTTAAAGTATTCTTTCAAATGAATCGGAACCCGAATGAGAGCGTATCGGTATCGGAGCGGTAACGATTGTGTGAATACTTTCATTGTTTCTCGTTTGAGAATACTTTATTGTAGTGAGAGCGTAGTGAGGGCGTACTGATACTATATCGATATTAGAACTATAGTGTGAATCAAGCTTAAAAGGAGAATGGGCAAAGATGGTTCACTAACTCAACACGAAAGTGTCATACATACATACATCGCTAAATAGGTTAAAGTGAGTACTTACATTAATTTATTATACAGCTATTGAGCTCTAAGTCATGGGGTTTGCGAGATATTTGGCTTCAAAACACCGAAAGGAACAATAATGATATAATTCCTCATTTGATGTTTGTCCTCCTATTCAAAAATGTTTTATTCTACGTTTTTGCTAAATATCTCTTGAACCCCACTATTTAAACCTTAATTGTTTTATCAAAGTAAAGTACAAGAAATTGCCTTTTCAACGGTGTATGACACAATACTGTTGAGTAAGAAATAAAGTACCAAATGAGGAATTACGTTATTGTTCGTTTCGGTATTTTGAAGACGAATATCTTTTGAACCCCATGGCTTAGAGCTTAACGGCCCAATAATGGATTGATGTACTTGAAATAACCTTTTCAGCGATGTATGTGACATTCGTGGATCGACGTCCTAAAAACTTAAATCCGAAATCTGATGTGATCAACGATGTGCAGATCGAGGTACAAACAAACAGACAAGCAGATAGAATTGCCATATTCGCTTTTTTCAAATTTTATCCTACTTCACCAACAAGACTTAATGAAGTGGCCCTCCCAATGAACGTCCGCTGCTCCTACGTATTCCTCACAGTGAGAAAAGTTAAATGAGCCGTACGACATAAAAAAGTAATAATAATTAAATTTGCGTTTAATTGTTCCAGCATTCTTTTTGTTTTAACAGATTATTCCACAGAGTTTTACATTATTCTTTGAACACTCTAATACCTTTAAAAGCTTCCTACAGCAACAAAAACAAAAAAGCTACAATTAAATGAAAAATCGCTTTAGTCCCCCTTGACTGTTTCCATCTCGCACTTAGCACACACCCTTGTCTTATATAGCTTAACTCAATTATTCGGACATAACTCTTTGAAAGCGTCCACATCCTACAATATGCCTCAACCCTAGTCTTCAAATAGGGTTTATTGTAATCACCACCCTCTTTCGCTTGGACAATGTTTGAAATGAGCTCCTTATTCAAGGACGTGATGGGCTATTATTGCTGGCACTCATCTTGGAACCGGAAGCGAATATAGCACTAAAAAAAAAAGAGAACGTGTCTATACTGTAGGCGATGTGATGATGAGAGTAACTCTTTGTCGCAAAATCCTTTTTGTAAAATCTGTTCTTTTTTTTTTTGTCTTCAATTTATCCCTAAGAACCCAAAGCAAAGCGCAAACAAAAGTTTATGAAGAAAAGAAAAGAATTGGAATATGGATTGAATAGAGACGAAGGAAATGGCGCGTATAAAAAGACTATCTATAGAATGAATTGCACACGAAAGAGTTCTATGATTGTACATGCATACATTATCACCCTCATCAACTTCACCATCCTACAGTGGTCTATGTGACCATAGAATATGATCAAATTACTTTTTGTTTGCGATTTATGTTTCAAAGTACCAAAGAGCAACTTAATTTAACTCGAAATTTTAGTCAAAGTTTATATTATTATAATGATATAAAGGGTGTTCAAAGTTCAGGTATTTTTTAAATTTTAAATAAAAGACATAAATTGTGCGAAATATTTATTTTTTGTATTGGAGAAGCGCCATCTTCTGGATTGTAACTGATACAAGCCCACCTACGGAAAATTTTCTTGAGCTTTAGGGCTTTAGTGCTGAATGTCAAAATAAAAGCTTTAAACAGGAAAAAGCTCTAGAAGCAGATACCAGAACATTCCAGCAATATCCATAGATTGTCAAACAATTATAAACGGCACATGTTTGACCAGCAGTTGAGAGTTTGTTTTTAATCGTGAATGTGAAGTGGTTGTAACAAAAGTGTAAAGTAAAGTTAGTGGAATTAATTTCAGTATATGTAGTTCAGTGGTGAACAATACATTGATTTATAATAGAAAGGAAAAGTATTTTATTTTGTAAAATAAATAAGTGGACGTTTTAAATAAAGCAAATAAGTTTTGCTATATCTTTAATTTAAAAACTGATGTCTTTGGGTCTACAGCAAAACTTTGTCTAACAACTGCAATATTTATCGAACTTGAACGACCACCTTCATGATTAAGGGGCCAGTTTGTTCACAATCATCAATGATTATTGTGACAGGTAAATCCACGAACATGGTTGTAAACCTAAATTTTAATCAATGAATTCATAGTTTGAGTTCTTTATTATCGAAATCGCTTAATAGCCAATATTGGATGATTAGCACGATGAAAGCAGAACCTGTTGAAGACCTTAATACAGATTTAACCCAATGTGAATAAACTGGCACTAAGTATTCTTCAAATTTATCAATGAAAAGTTTTCACTGTTTGTCAAAACATTTTTCCTTCGTGTTTTGGACGAAATTTTCTTCTCCTTATTTCTGAATAACTTTCACCATTATTTAAAAAGAGTTTTAATAATAAAATCACATTGTTCACTCTCGTAGCAATTCATTTAAAATAACCGGAATGCATTTACTTCATGCTCGAAAAAAATTGGTGTAATTAGAAATAATTTATAGAAAAAGTAGAAAAGCAGATCCCTGCCTACGAAAATATTATGACATTTGCATTAAAAAAATTTCATAAGCCCACTAAAACTGGGTTTGAGAAACCAACTCTGTATTGCCGAACTGTAAAAGAACATTATTAATTTATAAGATTTGCGTACATACGTACATATGTACATAGTACGTCTGAACTATGATCTGAAGATTAAGCCAAAACGATGGTGCAGAAACTTGGGCTCAAGGTGTTGAGGTCGTTGGCAAGACGGGACACTGAACTTTTTTAATCTCCAAATATAACGGTAGGTACCATAAAACTGCTGAAGCAATTTTCTTCACACCCGACCTCAAGGTATTAATGTCTAGGTATAGTGGGCTCTTATGCACTTTTAAAGTTATTAATTGGCTTCAACTCCAGATTAGAAAATTATTCAAAAGCGAAGTTATCGAAAAATAATGTAAAATTAGAAATGTTCTAGCGTTCTTTTTATATGAATGTGAAAATTTAAGCTTAAGTAATTAAACACAAAAAAGATTAACATACTTTTTTCAATGCAATCAAAAGATTTAGAGACAAATGCACAAGAACCGTGTGCAAAAAAAATCTATGTAAATATTCAAAAACAACTGAGGTGAAATGCAAAATTAATTGTTTGCATGATTGTTTCACAATTCCATGCAAAACAAAAATAGCTCTCCTGGAATGTCATGCAAAAAAAACTGGACTGGCAATTGTTTTGCATGCGAATAAAATATTTTTTTCTTGGATGGTCTGTTTACACTTCAAAAAAAAAAAAGTATTCACCTCAAGGCATTATTTGCATGCAAATGATTTTTGCATCCAAAAATAATTATTTTCTACTTTTAGGCCTATATTTTATTAATAAGGGGCAAATTCATGACTCAATGGGTGGCCAAGCCACACGTTTTTGGAATTGAATACTATACAGTTAAGTGCACAGAATACACGGAAAATTGTTTTGAAAATTTTAATTTTTATTTTTGCTTCGGAACTGTAAACTATGCTTCAAGCAAATAAAGTATAAAGTACCATATATTTTGTCCAGGGTGGTGTTCAGCTGATTTCTTTATAACTAACGCGTTTTTTTTATTTATGAATGTTAAACATTTTTTTTTTTTTCTATTTATGAATGTTAAAATTATAGCTTGCACCCGCTGGTTCTACAAAACAGCCAAGCAACTGGCATCTGATTATAGGACTGGCACGCAAGCTCTTCGAAACAGCGAAGGGAACCTAGTCACCGAAGCACAGGGAATTGTAGACGTGTTTAAGCAGCATTTCCAGCAGCTGCTTAGTGGGCATTATGTAGAGGAGGCAATAGAGGAACAAAGAAGCATAAGACCAGTCAATGAAGATCCAGTCCCAGCGCCCAGTACTGAAGAGGTTAAGAAAGCCATCCACAAGCTTAAGAACAACAAATCCGCCGGCTCGGATGGCCTACCTACGGTACTCTTTAAGTATGGAGGAGATGTCCTGGTAGGGTGCATGCACCAGCTCATCAACCAAGTTTGGGAGGAGGAAAGTATGCCCGACGACTGGTCAAATAGCTCCATATGCCCAATCTACAAAAAAGGCGATCCTATGTCCTGCAAGAACTACAGAGGCATATCCCTGCTTAATGTTGCCTACAAGATCCTATCCAACGTACTATGTGAGCGTCTAAAACCTTTCTGCAACACTATGATCGGCACGTACCAGTGTGGCTTCAGGCCAGGCAGATCAACGATAGACCAAATCTTCACATTTAGGCAAATCCTGGAAAAGACCAACGAATTTCAAGTCGAGACCCACCACCTATTCATCGACTTTAAAGCCGCATATATGATAGCATAAGTCTCCAAGAAATTCTATTGGCGATGTCGGAACTCGGGATCCCTTAAAAACTAATCCAGCTATGCCGCATGACGTTACAAAATACGCGATGCAACGTGCAAATGGGTAACAGCTCATCCGAGTTATTCCAGACGTGTACAGGGTTCAGACAAGGAGATGCGCTATCATGTGATTTCTTCAACTTAGTCCTGGAGCAAATAGTGCGCAAGAGTGGTGTTAACATGGAAGGCACTATCTTCAACAGGTCTTCCCAACTGCTTGGCTATGCGGACGACATCGACATCATCGGCCGCTCCAAGAGAGCTGTACTTGAAGCATTCACAGCTATTGATGAACAGGCGAAACGCGTTTGTCTTGAAGTGAATGAGGACAAAACAAAGTATATGCTATCAACAAACAAAGCCTCATCTGTCCATCGCCCAGGACAAAACGTCACTGTTGGTAGCAGTAATTTCGAGGTAGTCAAGGAGTTCACCTACCTCGGAACAAACATCAATTCCACGAACGACACCTTAGTGGAATTCCGACGAAGAATTACCCTAGCGAACCGCTGCTACTTCGGTTTGGCCAAACAAATGGGTTCAAAACTCCTTTCCCGAACGACAAAGTGCACGCTATACAACCATATACCAGCCCCCAGGTTCGAGACGACCAGGAAGACCGAACCTCCGCTATAGGGACCAGGCGGTCACAGACGCAAGAGCGCTTGGTCTCGACGACTGGAGGAAGCGTGCGAGGGACCGCAACCGATGGAAGACCGCAATATCTCAGGCAGAGACCCTTCATGGATCGGGAACCGGATAAGAAGTAGAAAAGAAAATTATAGCTTATGTGACACACAAAAAAGATTAACATACTTTTTTCCATGCAAGCATAAGATTTAGAGAAAAATGCGCAAGAATTCCATGGTTTAAGCCAAGTTTACAGTTCCCATGTGCAAAAACAAATCTGTGCAAATATTCTTGCATGTCAAAAATAATTAAGGTGAAATGTTAAATTAATTGCTTGCATGATTTGTTTACAGTTTCATGCAAAAAAAAACCATTGCTGTCATGGAATGTCATGCAAAAAAATGAACCGGAAATTGTTTTGCATGCGAAAAGAAGTGTGGTTAAAACATTTTTTTTTTGTTGATGGTCGGCTTACACTTCTAAAAGAAATATATTCACCTAAGGGAATTATTTGCATGCAAATGGTTTTTGCATTCAAAAATAATTATTTTCCATTTTTAGGCCTACAGTTTATTAATTAAGGATTAATTAATGACTCAATGGGTGGCTAAGGCGAGGCAAATTTTTTCCGCCTGGAATATTATTCCATTTGGTGCACAGAATAGGTGGAAAATCGTTTTCAAAATATTGATTTTTTATTCGCGTGGGAACTGTAAACTATGCTTTAAGCCTAGTTTACAGTTCCCGTGTGCAAATAAAATCTATGCAAATATTCTCGCATGTCAAAAATAAATGAGGTGAAATGAAAAACGAATTGTTTGCATGATTTTTCATGCAAAACAAAAATTGCTGTCATGGAATTTCATGCACCGGCAATGGTTTTGCATGCGAAAATAAGTGTGGTGAATAAAATATTTTTTTCTTGGATGGTCGGCTTACACTTCCAAAAAGAATTTATTCACCTCAAGTCATTATTTGCATGCTAATGGTTTTTGCATCCAAAACAAATTATTTTCTATTTAAAGTCCTATAGTTTATTAATTATTTACGAAAATCTGTCAGATTAAAATCTCGCATTCGAAATCTCGCATAACGAAATCTCGCAATTACAAAATTCCGCTTTTCATAATCTTGCAATAATGAAATCCCGCAAACTAAAACTCGCAAATAATAATCTCGCAAAACTTTATTTCATTGCAACAAATACATTTGTTAAATCAAAATCTTACAAATTTTAATCTTACGTGAGATTTTAATTTGCGAGATTTTGATTAAAAACATTTATTTGTTGCAATGCAATTAAATTTTTCGAAATAACCTACCTTCCGCAAAATAAGAAAATCAAGACCACACTGTTAATTATTAATTGTAAATGTATATTTATCAATTGTTATCTTGATAATAAGAGAGAGAGAGAGAGAGAGAGAGATAGAACATAGAGATTGTATATTCAGTTGCTATGAGTTATGTTTGTGCAGGATAGGATTTTGCTAACTTTGACTTTTGTGCGTTATTGTATGAAAGTATTGGCTTTATACAAATACGTTTCATGTCCTCCTGATTCCAAAACTCCTCGCGTTCCAATGTTTATTCGCTATACCTACTATCTAGTTATCCCAAAAATGTTGAGATAACTTGAGTTGTTGTTGCGTCAGCGGTTATCAGCTGTTTTTAGCAAGGGATTACAACAACACAAAGCTATCCAGATAACTGAGAATAACCATCGGAACGTGTCCAATATATAGTTTATTTTGCCTTTTTACCCGTTAGTGCCTTTTCTTACCTTTTTGGTTTTAGTGTCTATATTTTTTTTCGCCTTTTTTTCCTTCAAAAAATCATTGTTTTTCAAGATAAAAATCTTAAAATACAATAGAAGGTATTTTTTAGTGTCTTTGTTCGTACTTTTCTTTATAAATTTACCTACATAAGCTTTTTTTAAAACATTGACGAAAAAGTTCAATTTTACTATTTTTCAAATTTGTGTTCCACACTTCAATAATTGGTTTGTTTTGGGCAGAAGATAGTGCTTACCAGAGATAAAGATATTTATCCTTCCTGATAAATTATTCTACCTCAAAAAAATTTCCTTGAGAAGAAATTTTTTGGTCTGTCAAATCCCAGGTTGACGTACGTCAGATGTAAGGTACAGAAAAAAACCTCGCAAAATGTTGCCACAAAACCGTTCCACACTAATTCGGTTATTTGCTTTTCTAAAATAGAATTTCATCAGCATTTGATAGACTGCCAATTTTTGCCCAAAAACTCTGGACCAAGGTCAATTTTAAAGAAAATCAACGAAAATTTGGTAAATGCTTTTGGTTTTAAATGCAAATAAAAGACTTACAACTGGCGACGTCAAATCCAAACAGTCGTAGAAAGTTGTTACCTGAGAACTTTAAAAAGCTGTTTGTATTTCAATACAACTATAATTGAACGTTTATTTTTGTTAATTTTGGTTTTATTTAATAAATGCCTTTAAGGATTTTATTTTGCCTTTTATAATATTTTCAAGTCAACAAAATCCTTTCCCTGGTCATGTGTAAGTTGCATTAATCGTATATGAACTATAGAAAATATTTTTAGTTCCTTGGTAAACGCATAAAAGGCAACTAAGAACGTTATGAATATGGAAGTTGTTTACAATTAAGGTGGTAAAAACTTTTTATTGAGTCCTCACTTTTAAAGAAAAAATTATGCAAAATACTCTAAAAATATTTTTTTTTAAGCCGTGTGAGATTCGTTGCTGTGCAGATTTTGATGTATGTATATAAAGTTAGCAGGAAACTTTTGGAAATACATGTTAAACACTATCCTATCATTAGTTGCTACTTAATTGCCAATTAGTTACGCAAACAAAAATTAATTGCTTTTTGGTTTAAGAAAAAATGGGTGTCCTGCTAACTTCATATGAACTTAGCAGGACACCCATTTTTTCGCAAACCAAAAATGCAATAAATTTTTTTTTTGCGTAACTAATTCGCGATTAATTAGTTCTCAATAATAAACTTCTTCAGCTCGATTATCTTTATTTTTGAGAAAGTTGTCCTGCTAAGTTCATATGAAGTTAGCAGGACACCCATTTTTTCTTAAAGCAATTAATTTTTTTTGCTTAACTAATTCGCAATTAAGTAGCAACTATTGATAGGATAACCTGAATTTCCAAAAGTGTCCTGCCTACTTTATATACATGAGATTTTGATTTCCGAGATTTTGTTTGAAATTTGCACATTTGTGCTCATTTTTCTCAGAGTTTGTTGCTATTACAAGAAAAAGTGTTAAATTTTTTTTATGAAAAATTTTTAGAACTATTTATGATAATAACCAGAAATTTATGTTTTTAAAAAAAAATTGTTTTTGAGATTTTTGTGTAGAATTAAATCACAACAAAAACATAAATGTTAAAAAAAAGCCAAGTTCTTATATGTATACAAGAAACCTGTGCGTAAAAAGTCTGCCAAAAAAAGTAATGAGATCTAAAATATATGCCAAGTTTTAAGTTCATGAAGTTTAATATCAAATATCTTAAGTACAGAAATATCGAAACAATTCCAAATCATGACAGGAATCTGGTATTTAATGATTACTGATTAAAATATGGTGGGTTCACTTGTCAAGTTTTCATACATCTTAGATAAGTAAGTAATTAAGTAAATATTTAAGAGAAAACTTGCCAAGTAAATCCACCAAATTTTAATCAGTAATCATTAAATACCAAATTTCTGTCATGATTTGGAATACTTAAGATATTTGATATTAAACTTCATGAACTTAAAACTTGGCATATATTTTAGATCTCATTAATTTTTTTGGCAGACTTTTCACGCACAGGTTTCTTGTACATATAAGAACTTGGCTCTTTTTTTAACATTTATGTTTTTGTTGTGATTTCACTCCTTTTTGCAAAGATTTATTTTGCCAGGTGAAAATCAAGCCTTACCGCTCCACATAGTTTCATAATTCTACGACAACCGAAAGTACTCCATATAAATAATAGCAATTCTGATAAAGTGGGTGGATGGCACGCCCCCTGAATGGAAAATTCCAAATTTTCGATTTTTTTCTTTTTAAGTACTTCAAGCCCTACCGACCAACCAATATTCATCGTTCTACAACAATCGAAAGTGCTCCATATAATTTATAAGCATTTTTAAGAATGTGGGTGGGTGCCACGCTCCTGAAAGGCATATTCCAATTTTTCAATTTTTGTCTTTCTAAGTACTTCAAGTCTTACCGCTCAACCAATTTTCATCGTTCTACAACAATCGGAAGTGCTCCATATAGTTTATAAAAATTTTTGAGAAAGTGGGTGGATACCACGCCCCCTGAACTGAACCTTCCAATTTTTCGATATTTTTCTTTTTAAGTACTTCAAGCCCTAACGACCTACCAATTTTCATCGTTCTACAACAATCGGAAGTGCTCCATATAATTTATAAGAATTTTTAAGAAAGTGGGTGGATGCCACGCCCCCTGAATGGAAAATTCCAATTTTTCAATTTTTCTCTTTCTAAGTACCTACTTCAAGCCCTACCGACCTACAAATTTTCATTGTTCTACAATAATCGGAAGTGCTCCATATAATTTATAAGAATTTTTAAGAATGTGGGTGGATGCCACGCCCCACAGTGTGGGAATTCGCTCATCTAGCGGAATTTAATTCAAAAAATGACTGCCACAAACTGATGTAAAAACTTGTTTTGCTTGCAGCTTAAAGCTTCTTCTAAGCGATTATGAAAGAAATTTTACGTGTGAGTTAAGTAAAATAAAATGAATTGTTCTTAAAGTTGCGATTGGTGATAAATTGAAAGAAAATTGGCTTGAGAAGGTAGTTTGGAAATATTTTTTGTATGAGTGTTTGGTGCATTTCTTATTGAAAGTTTTTTTATTTAATAGATGCTATATAAGGGAATTGAAAATTAAGTAAAATTACAATCCTTAGGGTGTAGAAATATATCTGTTGGTGGATGGGATTAACAAAGTGGCCATTTTTATTCAATTTCTGTATTCACGAGATAAAAACTTTGAGTATTCAGTGTTGTTCGGATAAGAGACGATATGCATTTGAAAGCCTGATATGTAAGCTGTCATTTAGCGCTTTAAGTTGCTGCGCGTAGGTGTGACACCCATACATTTATTTTTCATTTTCGAACCGGCTTTGAAAAAATTAAAACGGGGACAAATTATACTTTCACTGAGAAAAAATTCCGACAAAGTTGAATTTTGGTGGAGAGCTTTGTTTTGACACCCTAAGTTTTTTCTGAAAAGTACCCTAAATTTGGGCTGGGGCTAAAATATTTAGGGGGGGGGGGGTGAAAAGGGGTAAAATTAATTTTTTTGATAATTTCTTGGAAACTAATTTTTTTTTGAAAAAATGCAAAGTAAAAATAGTAGCTCATATGATACTACATAGTTGGGATGGGCATACTCTTTTTCGTATAATCAATGGATTAAGAGTAAAATGAATAAGAACTTCATGGTGTAGCAACTTAGGCCGAAAAATGTACCTTTTTAAAAAGTATTTATCGGCTGTAATTTGTAAGTTTAACAATATTGAAGCTATAGCGGTTCAAAATTAATCTCTTGGTTTTGTACAAAGTTCAGTTTTTTTGTAAATTCCTCGAAAACAATTAATTTGTTCAAAATCAAAAATGAAATAATATTTTAGCTCATAGAATTTAACACAAAATAGACCATAGCACTTTTTTCGAAGAAGCAACCAATTTTAAGAAAAACCTAAGTGCATAAAACTCGTATTTTCAGAGCATTGTTCATCAAAAATTTGCCTAAATATATAAATTTCTGTAGGATAATTTCATTTTTGTATGTATTCATTAAAAATATTACAAACAAAAATTAGAAAAAGCTTTTTCTGGAGCGAATTAATTTTTTTAAGAGGGTCTACCAATATGCAAAAAACGTGTACTTTCCTAGCTCTGTATATCAAACATTTGTTTACGTTTTTAAAAAATTGTAGTTCTATTTATTTTTGTGTATATGCATAGTGAATCTTATCCAAAAAAAATTACAAAAAGCAATTTTTTTGTGACCGTATTTCTTTTGTCCAAATGGGTCCACCAAAGTGCAAAAAACTTATACTTTCAGGGCTCTGTACATGAAAAATTTAGCCAAGTATATAAATAATTTATCCTTAAATTTCATTGTCCACATATTTATGATAAATCTTGCAAAAAAAAATATCAAATCTTTAACTTGTAAGCGCTATTAATTTAATTCCGCTAGATGAGCGAGTTCCCACAATGTGCGCCCCCTGAATGGAAAATTCCAGTTTGATTTTTTTGATGATCTGTCAGTGAGTCAGTCAGTTACGGTTTTTTGCGATTTTTGAAGTCCTATATCTCGAGAATTACTAATGCTAAAGAATTGAAATTTGGTGAGGCACCTGTGTTTGATCATCTCAGCAAATACTGCGAATTTGAAGCTTCTGAATTTAATGGTATTGAAGTTAGAGGGGGGTTGAAAATCGACTGAGTTTGTTCCTGTAAAAAGGGTGTAGTGCCGCGAACTTGGCTGGGCACTACCGTGCCCTTTGATAAGCTGTAATTTTAACTACCTCAACAGTTTTTTGAAAAAACAAATAGTTTTCGAGAAATTGTCAAAAAACTGAATTTTACCCCTTTCACCCTTCCTAATTTTTTTTGCTGAGGCCTTAATTAAGGGGAATTGCTAAATACGTCAAAACAAAGCCTTAATTCAGTTTTATTTCCCTGCGAGAAATTTATGAGAAATGGTAAGGATTCGATGCGTCTATCTCTGTCAGTTTTGAATAAAAATGAATTTTTGAACCTACTTACTGACTTACTTAAGGTAGCGCTACAGTACGGGATGGACCAAGGTCTCAACTAACAAGCTTCTTCTAGCCGGCTCTGTTTCTAGCTAGCTGTCAGTTTCGCACGCCAAGTTGGTTGAGGTCCTCTTCCACTTGCGTGTACCACCTTTTACGGGCCGGAGCATTTGTGTGCATTCGCTCTAGGCGGTGTCGCTGTCCGTACAGTTCATTGTTGTATGGGAATTTTAATCTCAAAACAGCCTAACGCGCTCTTATCCACTGCTTCTGCACCACCATACATCAGCACCGAGAAGATAAGCAGTTTAGTTACTCGAGAGAGGGATTTGCTTCTCTTTTTCGCAGCCTTAAAACATATGAAAAGGTGGTGGATATCGATTTGAAACTCGGGTTTTTTTCCAAGATATGCCGTAATGCGAATATTTGTGTCGATGGTGGGCTTCCCTGGCCTAAAAATAAGACCTCTATTACACGATGATTCTTTGCGTCTGGTTAGGTTAGGTTAGGTTGAAGTGGCTGTCAGTCATGAAAACTGACACATTTAGACCATAAGTTGGCCCATTGTGATACCACAAGAATCTGGGAAGCCTTTTTCCCTACTCGATGAACCATTTGGAGCTTCTTATGAAGCGTAACAGACTACCTATGTCAACATTTACTAAATCACTAGGATCATTGAAGTAGAAATCTCCAAGATGGAGTCTTCGCCTATGAGATAGAGCAGGACAAGTGCATAGAAGATAAGGAATCGATTCTACCTCTTCCTCGTCCATACAGCTTCTGCAAAAATCGTTAGAGAATACGCCAAGACGCGTTGCGTGCTTGCCTATAAGACAGTGTCCGGTTATGACACCGATCATGGAGCTAATGTGCAATCTGCTTAGAGATATCAAACATTTAGATCGCTTAAAATCCATTACTGGCCAGATTTGTTTTGTTGCCAAGCAAGTGGTGATATTGTTCCACCTAAGGTTTGTTCTCTCTAAAGCATCTTGCTTCAGCATAAGTTTACATGTAGCGATGGGAATACCAATATCTGCCTTACTAGGTAGAAGAGGTAGAGTTGTTCCATATTTAGCGAGTTCGTCGGCCTTACAATTACCTGGAATGTCTCTATGCCCCGGCACCCAACACAGGTGAATGTTAAACTGCTGCGCCATCTCCAGCAGAGATGAACGACAATTTAGGGCTGTTAAAGAGTTAGTAGAGACCGATTCCAGAGATTTGATAGCTGCTTGACTATCCGAGAAGATGCGGATATCTGTAGTTGATAACACGTTTTCTTTTAGCCAAGATAAGGCTTCTTTGATCGCCATAAGTTCCGCCTGGAACACGCTACAACGATTAGGAAGACGGAAGGAGAGACTTAATTTTAGTCTTTCTGAGTACACACCACCACCCATCCCATCATCAGTTTTCGATCCGTCGGTGTAAATATGGATTGATTCATCTTCCAAGAGAGCCGTATCCTCCCAGAGAACTCTAGAAGGAATGCTGACTTGAAAGTTTTTGCCAAACTGAAGTTTTGGGATGGTGTAATCAGTGCTACTTGGGATTGATCCGAATGAATTCATAATGATGGAATGGCCAAAGTTGTTGTTGGTCCATTGTGAGGAAGCTTTAAGGCGAATGGCTGTACTTGCAGCCACTTGTTTGCTGAAAATATTGAGGGGCGTCAGATGGAGCCTAGAGCAGCGGAAGGTGTCGTACGAAGTGCTCCACTTATGCACAAACAAGCAGAGCGTTGGACTTTGCTCAATTTGTCGCAATTTACCGCTTTATCCAGAGCAGTCCACCATACTGTCACTCCGTAAGTGAGGATCGGTCTAATCACCGAAGTATATAGCCATTGAGTGATTCTTTGCGTCTGACTCTTTTCGAATTTTCATGAGTGCGAAGGAGAAAAAGCATCGGATTTCACCTTCGCACTCATTGAATTTTGACAAGAGTCAGACGCAAAGAATCATCGTGTAATAGGGGACTAATGAATAAATTTGGGAGCGTAACAGCGCACCAGGGCCTAGTGGCTTAGAGCTCTCAACCACTCCTGTGTGCGCGTTGTTAGTAGGAATGGAGGGGACCTACAATTTTTTGCCGAGTCCGGACGGCTAGCTGAGAAGCACTTATTCATGACATGACCAGTAATTCTCTTGGAGGAGCAAGAGGCAGTACCTCAAAAAAAAAAGAACTCCCTGGCCTAAAGCCACACTGATATAGACCTATCAGGTTGTTGACGAATGGCTTCAGGCGTTCACAAAGTACGACAGAAAGGATCTTGCAGGCGTTATTAAGAAGATTGATGCCTTTGTAGTTGGTGCAATCCAGAGGTTTGGGCAAACAATGCTGAGGTTTGACTTTTTGAACATGGCATAATAAAAAGCTGGAGGCTCTACTTTGATTGGTTTGAGCATATATTTAGCAATTTAGTAAAAAAAGTTAAAAAAATGTTTATTTTCAAATTTTTTCGTTGGTTCTCGTTAACTTTTTCTATTTAAATTTTTCCAAAAAATTAAAGCTTTTAGACCCGTTTGGTGATACGATTCTTAAGCATTTATGTTCTACTTAAAAGCTTATGTTCTACTTTTTTCTCTGCATAAACTGTCACATAAGCCTCTTATGTTCTATTTAAATATTTAAGTTTCGTATCAGCAAATGGGCCTTAATGCTTTCGAAGAACAATCCAAATTGATTTTTCAAACCACTCGATCGGCAATCAACTAAATGGAAAGATTAATCTTAATGGCAAAACAGCGTTTATTAGGTTTGAATATTTAAGGATTGTTTAATGGATTTATGTAATTCTTTCATTGAAATGTTATTAATGGAATGCAATATTTATGGGTTATGAAATGTATGTAGACATTTGATTAAAAAATAGTCCACTGTGTTACTGTGCAAGTGTGCACCGTCACCGCCGTAAATGAACGAGATAATTTTATCAGAATTTAACATCCCTAGAGTTCTTTTTTTTTTTATTTATATGAAGCTTCGTAAATTTAATTATAACCCTCAGCAGGTGATGGGGGTTAAACACGGATCTCAGTTGACACACTTAAGTGCTAGATTACGCCAGATATCTTGTCCGAACAGATGTATTTTTAAATTAGCCGATTTACGAATGAGGGATAATGTTCAAACAAGTCCTATTTATTTATCTAGGTCAAGTGATTGTGATGTAATGTGCACAGAACTAACAGATGGTTGTTCAGAAACAGTGCAGTTTTGCTATAAATTAAATATGTACCTAACCTATGTATCTACATAGGTTTGTACAGTACATACATGAGTACATACATGTAAGTAGGTAAAGTATTTTGGATATGCATATTCAACTTTATTGTCTGTGTGTATGCTTGAATAGTTTTTTCTGAATAATAATTCCGGTAAATATTCAAAATTAATTTGTATTTATTGAATTGAATATTAGTACTGAAATATGTATTTGAAATATGTATTTCCAAAAATTATCAAAATTTGCCTACATTCTACAAGTCTGGAATGTAGATACATTTAAGGTTATGTATACAAAAGTAGGTTAATTTTTACAATTCATTTGCATTTTGAAATAAAATTGATGGCAACCATTCGACCACGGCAACCCTGCCAGATTGTATTCTGTTTTATTTGTTGTTTTCCAGTTGGGGGGAGGATAAATGCTTTATACACCATAAGTAGGTCTTTTTGGCGTTGCCATCTCCGTAAATCCGACTCCCCTTTATACAAGGTATCAATCATCATCGTGTCCTGTAACCCCGGCTGGGGCATAGGGCGTCAACAAAACGTCTCCATCCTTCACGGTCTGCTGCAAGGCACTTTAGCTGTGGCCACGTCTTTCTCTGGGATTCTGCTTCCGCTAAGACAGTTGATTTCCATGTTGTTCTTGGTCTTCCAACCCGCCGTGCACCCTGAGGATTCCATTCAAAGGCCTGCTTTGCAATTTCATCGTTTGGTTTCCTCAGTGTGTGACCAATCCAACGCCATTTACGCTTTCTTATGTCGACGTCCAGCCGATCTTGACTTGTCCTGCGCCACAATTCCTCATTTGATATTATTTGTGGCCAGCGAATCTTTAGGATGTGGCGAAGACAGCGATTCACAAAAGCCTGCAATTTCTTCGAAATGATAGACGTGACTTTCCAGGTTTCACAAGCATATAACAGCACGGATTTCACATTGGATTCGAAGAATCTCAACTTAGTGCGTAAGGAGATTTGACTTGATTTCCAGATTGGGGACAGAGTACCGAAGGCAGCACGAGCTTTATTTATTCTACTTTTAACGTCCAAATCCGTACCACCGTTTGCAGAGACAATACTGCCAAGGTAGTTAAAGGTATACAAGGTATACGTAAATAAAATTCCAGCTGCCCTTTGGTTTCTGACCCATCCCCCGGGACCGCCGGCCTGCCGTTCGCATTACTTAAGGAAGAGCTGTAATTATACACCCTTTTGGGCTCACTCACTTCTTCTATTTTCTTTCGTCTGAGAATATGTTGGACGCACATCGTTCTCTGCTTTCCGAGCTCCAACGCTCTTGCCACTTCTGTTTTGTAGGCTCCTTAGCCTCTTCCATTTCTGTTTCCACTTTAACTTCCACTTTATTGTTGTTTCCCTACTAGAAGGTCTATTGCAGTCTCTCCTGCATCAAGAAGGACGGCTGGTCCCGACACCGTTCGAAGGAGCTTTCCACGCATATAGTTCCGTGTCTCTGCGTAGCTATACCATCTTCTTTCTGTACTTTTCTTGTCGAAGTGCGTCTGCCAAAAATTTTACATCTGTAGAGGTATGGCATGCGTTGTCGACATCAAGAACCTCCGCTTATTGCCTAATGGACCACTTATGTTCACCAGCAGCCTACTCAATAAAGCGGTCACTTTCTACGCTCATTATTTATCTGTTGCCAGAACGTGAGTTTTGTGTTTATGGTCACACCCAAATACTCGTACTCCACGCCTCCACGGTATTTTGCTCTCGATCACTTCCGTGCTGATTTCGAAATCTATTAGATTTGGGATGCCAGAAGGACTACCTTTGTTTTTTCTGTAGCCAGGCTGAGACCGTGCTCATCAATCTAGTCTAGAAGTTAACTCGTCGCATAATAAGTTCAAGTTTCATTTGCCGTTATCACCCCGGTCATGTCATGAGCATATACCACCGGGAAGAAATCTTCTGCAATCATCATAATGCCATCATAAGACAATTTTCAGATAATTCAGGGCCCAAGATCGATCCTTGCGTGAATTGCGTTCTTCCCTTAGCCTTCTATAAACTCTTAGATCTGCTCCCGGTCTCTGAGATAGTCCTTCATGATCCGCAAAATATAGGCTGGTATGTTGAAGGTATTCTTGAGCGCACTCAACTTGTCACTCCACCTGACAGTTGCCAGCAATACTCTCTGCCTTGACAATTTGCTTCCTCATTGGTCGATTTGGTTTGATCTACTACTTCTTCAATCACTCCGATCGTAGGGTGACATTTGCTAGACCCGTACTGCCTCCTGTCTGTACTGCCAGTGAGTGAGTGAGTGAGTGAGTGAGTGAGTGAGTGAGTTTCGGTCTCGCGATGTCATCCAATAGTTTCCTGCAGTGTTCAGTAAACACAAAGGTCTGTACGCTTGGGCTGGTGCAGAATATGGGTCTCCTTTACCTTTACTAATCAGCCTTACTGTCTGAACAGGAGCTGCAGCTGGAATAACTATCAAAAAGTGTCGTACGTGATTTTTGTACGCGCCCACAATGCAGCAGTACATCTTTCTGACATTTCAGTATCAAAAATAAAAATAAAAACAAAAATAAAACTGGATAATGATGAAAAAGAAGCTAAAGTTACTTAACGTCCTTATGAAAGATTAAAAAGAGTCTAAAAATCACTGTAACCCACATGTAAACACTGGGGTGCACTCGCAATTTTGAAACGTCATAAAAGCTGCAAGCAAAAGTTTAAAGTTGACCAACTTGTCCAGCTGCGTCGGCTTCGTGTTGTGTTTGCATCATGGAATTTGATTGTATTCATTATTTTGACAGCTATTCCAGCTGCTGCTATAGTTGCAGTTGCAGCTCCGTCTGCATTCTGTTCAGCCAGTTAGTCGTTGTCTTCTAGCTTCCAAGAAAGACTCCTTCTTCCAGGTAGCTGTTGTACATGTTCAGTAAAGGTTGAGGACATAAGTGGGCGATAACGTTTAGCACTTCTGTCGGTATCCCGTACAGCCCAAAGGCTTTTTGATATTTTAGAGGTTTCACTGCAATACAGAACTTTTCTTCACTATGTAGGAAGTATTCCTCTCGTTGGGCCAAAGTGTCGTCGGGAGGCATGACGAGGGGAGCTGGGAAGAGGGTGTTCACTATACCTTTCATCTTTTCTTCGTTGGGAGCAGGTTTTGCAATCCTGTAGCCCAGTCCCTAGGGGTCGCTGTTGATATCTCGGTGGAGACCCTCCCACTTCACCTCTTTGCACCCATTGATGGCCTTCTTGATATAGGATCTTTTGGTTCAGAATTCTGTAAGAGCTTCTTCCATACACTCAGCGTGTCTTCTCCTTCCCCTGGTGCTAAGCTGTAAGCATCTCCTACGAAGCACTGCTACATATATTATATTAATACACCGTATCCTTGTTTCAATTGGCACCGCTCTTTCGTGGTATCAAGGCCTCACATGTTAGCCACATTTGTTGCATCGTGGCTTCAGTTATTGTTTCCGCAGATCATTCCACTTGAAGTAGGGCACCACTTCCATCTTCAATCACAGAGGCGAAATGTTCTTCGTTGAGTCTATTCCACGTTCCACCTCGGACTCGGAGTCCGTGTTTTATTCCGATTAGGAGCTTGTTGGTTACTTTCTAGATTGATGACGATGTATTGATGGTCTCTCTCCCTGTAGTCCACGATGACTGTTCAATTCTGAATTCTGGCGGATGTTGATTCCGTGAAAAATATTACGTCCGGGATGTTTCCTTCGCAGCCAGGTCTCCTGAATGTAGGGGTTTTTCCTACTTTGTCTACGATAAAAGCATGTCCCACAGCCATATCGAGTATTTACCTTCCTCGTGAGTCCCTAGTTGGCATTCCTCACTCTTTCTCCTGGGTTCTGCCAGATTGTTTTAGCTATAGCCTTGTGTTTAGTAGGCTATTCAAAATGGAAAAATATAATTATTAATTTACGTTGTTGTTGGTCGTATAAAGACAGCCTTTAAGCATTGTTTGTCAATTTCATCTAAAATTATTTTTTAAGTGAATATTTAATAACAAATTCATTCATTATTCATTGTATAAATAGCTAAGTACCTACAATTTGCAAGTAAAAAGCACAACAGGGTCATGATCATAATCCACATTGTCAGCAAGTGTCATTATAAGCTTTTCCATGAAGTGACACATCCACACTTAGAAATTTTCCTCTCAATAGGATATCCAGGGTGGTTTGAGTGGTATATATCCTTTTCCTTGCGTCCGTTAGCGAGTGGTTATTTGGTTGGTTAACCGTATAATACTATAGATATAGTACCTAGGTATGTATTTTATAACAATGAAAACCATGGCCAGCGAAGCAGTTCTCATCTAGACAACAAATATTCAAACTATGAGTAAAATAATAGTTTTCATTCAGACTCGATTGCGGCTAACAATAAAGTGAAATTCACATACACAAGTACATTATATATCACTAACAGAGAAAACCAGATGACAGTTTTGAGGTTTTTGTGTTTAAGTGGTTAGTTGTTCATTTTACCACTAGATAAATAAATTTTTTCATTTTTATTTAAAGTTATATTTCAACATCGTTCTCGCATTCACCATATTCAAGATTCTTAAATAAAAAGCCTTCAATGAGAATTTTGTTTGCTAACTTTTCAGTATACATAGGTACTAATACTCTTTATATCCTTTTCTTTTTGTCTTTCTAAATTCTTGAATTTCAAATTTGAGAAGAAGAGATTTCCAGCTGATAACTTTGCTGAATGGAATAATGGTCATCCACTGGGGTTGCGAACGGTACATGCTTACGTGTTGGTTTTTGACATGGGCAATTTGGAAACATTTCAGGTAATTTTAATCTGAATAGAATAATTTGCTTAAGATAATTCTTTAACTTAATTTTAATTCATTTTACAGTACTGCCGATCGATGAGAGATCAAATTTTGGATAGTTTTTGCCATCGTGATTTTAGTATAATTGTCGTTGGTAATAAATGCGATACAATCACTGAAGCTCAATCGAATTCTCAGGTAAGGCTCTTGATGTGATCCAAAGGAGTTTAATAACAGGATAGGTATATGTATTTTTATTTAACAATTTATTTAAACTTTAAATATTTTACTTAACTTATATAAATTCATAAAGTTCCTAGTACTATAAAAAAAATATAACTTCGGATTTGTCGTTCTATGTATTCTATGTTTTTTTTCGAAAAGTGTTAAAAACTTCAAAAACTAGATATTTTATTGCTTAATAATTTGTTGTTAATAAGTAGTTAGTAGTTGTGGCAAATTCAATTTTGCTGTGTGATGTTTTATATGCATTTTTCGGTAATTTATTTTTTACGAGTGCCAATTTAACAAAGCAACTTTCAAGAATTCAAAAATGGGTAGGTGTATAATTTGCCGTTAGTTAGTCGTTAATTAGTTGTGAAAAATCGAATTTCATCCTGTAATGTTTTCTATGTTTTTTGGGCCCTTTATTAACTTTATATCAAGTTAACAAAGCACCAACTCTAAAAGGGGTGAAAAGTGCTTATACCGAATTTTGTATGGCTTAATAATTTTCCCTTAACAAGTCTTCAGTTATTTGTGACAATTTTGAATTTGTGATGCAAAGTTTGATATGTTTTCAGGGTTCTAAGCACCACCTTAAGAATTTGATAAATCTACTTATACCGGATGGCTTTTAGCTTAATAATTTACCATTTACCATTGATTAGTCATTAGTCATTAGTTGTGACCATTTCGAATTTGTAGTTCTATGTTTTCCAAGTTTTGTTTTCGAAAAGTGGTAGAAAAGAAACTTCTAAAACTTAATATTTTATTGCTTAATAATTTGGCTCTGGGCCTTAGGCACCTCATATGAGGGAAATTTGATAAAAAAAGATGCCATCTAATTGGTCAGTAATTGGTCAGAAAAGGTCAAGTGGTCGCAGAAATTGGTCATCCCTAGCTAACTTGTTATAAAGTCTTAAACTTTCTCAAAGCCGCTCAATTCTATTCGCGCGATTTTTGGCACCGCATTTATGGGAAATTTTCAATAAATGTATACAATCCGAAAGATTTCTAGATCGTGATAAAAGGTCAACTATTTTCAGTAATTGGTCAGCCATAGATTTTTTTCTATAAATTTTTGAAATTCGTTTCAAGGTCACCACAAAAAACCTTTTGGCACCTCATTTGAATCATTTAAAAAAACAAAAGTATGCAATTTTAAAGGCCTCTTCACGATTGTAAAAGGTCAGCTATTTTCAGTAATTGGTCAGCAATAGATTTTTTTTTATGAATATTTAATGAATTTAAAAAAAAATTTCAAGGTCAAAACGATTTTTGGCACCCAATTTTAGGGAAATTTGCAAAAAAGGTGTACAATCTGAAAGATCTCTTGATCTATGTATATAAAAGGTCAGCTATAGTTTCAGTTATTGGTCAGGTATAGATTTTTGGCACCTTATTTATGGGAAATTTGCAAAAATTTAATACCATCAGAAAGGCCCTGAGAACTATATAAAAGGTCAGCTAGTTTTAGTAATTGGTCAGCCATAATTTTTTTTAATGAATTTTTAAATTATTGTCCAGGGTCACTTTTACAATTTTTAAAGTGCATATTTATTTTCAAGGTCACGAATCGGTCATGACCTTGAAAAAAATCTTTAAAAAAATCGTATAAAAGAATCTATACCTGTCGGGAAAGCCACAAAAGCCCCCATGATTTGCAAGAGATTAGCAGGGAAATCATGGGGCTGCAAACCAATCCTTAGGTGGATGTACACCATGATAGTAAGACCCATCATTACCTAGGGTTGGCTACGAAATCTCGCAAATCAAAATCTCGCATTCGAAATCTCGCATAACGAAATCTCGCAATTACAAAATCTCGCTTTTCATAATCCCGCAATTAAAAAATCCCGCTTTTCATAATCTCGCAATAACGAAATCCCGCAAACTAAAATCTCGCATATCAAAATCTCGCAAAATTGAATTGACTTGCAACAAATAAATTTTTTTAATCAAAATCTCGCAAATTAAAATCTCGCGCGAGATTTAAATTTGCGAGATTTTGATTAAAAAAATGTATTTGTTGCAATGCAATTCAATTTTGCGAGGTATCCTACCTACTGCAAAATATATAATCCAGTGTCTGGGTACTTTAAGACCACACTGTTATTTATTAATTTGAACTTTTGATTTTCAATATTATTGCTTTCAAAAGAACAAGAAGGAGAGAGAACATAGAGATGGTACATCCAGTTGTAAAGTGTCATGTGCAAATCGCATTACTCGTATTTGGCCTTGAACAAGAAAATACTTTTAGTTCCATTATGAACGCGTAAATGACTATAGAGGTTATTAACAGTAATAAAGGATGTACACATTTTTTTTATTGACAGGTACAGTTATTAGTTGGAAGGAAAATTATCCAAAGTGCTCTTGGGTAGGTATATTCTAAAAAAAAAAAAAAATTCTAAAAGTCGTGTGTGATTCGTTGCTGTGAAATTTGAAGTTGCGAGATTTTGATTTGCGAGATTTTAAATTGCGAGATTTTGGTTGAAATTTGCGAGATTTTTAGGTTCAAACTGTAAATGCGAGATTGTGAAAAGCGAGATTTTGTAATTGCGAGATTATGAAAAACAAGATTTTTAATTTGCGAGATTTCGTTATTCGAGATTTTTAAAAAAATGCGAGATTTCGTTATTCGAGATTTTGGTTTGCGGGATATCGTAGCGCTCCCCATTACCTATGGTGCGGTTGCATGGCACAAAAGAACCGAATTACTCATAACTAGGGAATCACTAGAAAAAGTACAAAGGCTCGCATGCTTATGCATAACTGGAGCAATGAGAACTTGCCCTACGGCAGCAATGGAAGTTATCCTTCATCTATCCCCATTTAGTACAGGTAAAATAGGATAAATAAAACAAAAAAATTGGTACCACCATGAAACTTGGTGAATACGTTTCATGTACTATGAGAATGAAGAATCAAAAGAGTCTATAAAAATATTTCATATGGAAGGGTGTTTTTTTGAGAGAGGGAGGGGCGTAAGTTGTGGTGTATCAAACGGAAAAATAAACTTTGGTGCAACCAAAGCATATGACACATGTTTTCAAGGTAGCTTTAAATGCTGAATCAAATGACACCAAAAACATGTCGATACGACCTCCGTGAAAAAAGTTATTGTCATTTTTGTGTTAGGATGACTATATTTTCAGTATAAAAGTCAGATATTACCGAAAATTAGTTGAAAATGGTGGTACGTCGATAAAACCTGGCATAAATGGTTCATTTATCATGAAAAGCAATAATAAGAAGAGTCTATAAAAATATCTGTGGTTAAAGGGTGTTTTTTTGAGGGTTCTAGTGAGTGTTGGGGTTATGGTGGGATTATTGCCATAGAACCTTTTACAAAAATAGTACCCTCATGAGACTTTATAAAAATGTGGTATGAACTACCATAATAAAGAATCAAAAGAGTCTATAAAAATATCTATATGGTAGAAGGATGTTTTCTATGGGTGAAGGAATGTATAAGACTTTTTCCAAAAACTAAAATTGTTTCCAAAAACAAATAACACCCTTTACCCAAGCCCACAAAAACACCCTTTCTTCCTTGATATTTTTGTAAACTACGTAAATTCTTCATTCGCAGTAAATGAAACACTTTTACCAAGTTTCTTGAGGGTTACCATCCTTTTCCATTTTTTTGAAAAATAACCACACACTTCCTCCTATCTTCAAAAAACACACCCTTCCACGCAAAATATTTCTATAGACTCTTTTGATTCTTCATTCTATAAGTTAATAGCACATTTTAACAAAATCTCATGGGGGTACCATTTTTGTCACAGGTTTTATGGCAATATGGCACCGCTACCCCAACTCACCAAAAAAAACACCCTTTAACCACAGATATTTTTATAGACTCTTCTTATTATTAATTTTCATGACAAATGAACCATTGATGCCAAGTTTCATCGACAGACCATTATTTTCAACTGGTTTTCGGTAATATTTTACTTTTATACTGAAAATATAGTCATCCTAACACAAAAATGACAGTAACTTTTTTCACGGAGGCCGTATCGACTTGGTTTTGGTGTCATTTGATTCAGCATTTAAAACTACCTTAAAAACATGTGTCATATGCTAATGTTGCACCAAAGTTAATTTTTCTGTTTGATACACCACAACTTCCCCCCTCTCCCCCTCAAAACACACCCTTCCATGCAAAATATTTTTATAGACTCTTTTGATTTTTCGTTCTCATAATGCATAAGACGTTTTCACCAAGTTTCATGATGGTACTAATTTTTTTTTTATTCGAAAGACTTTTCGTACTATTTTACCTGTACTAATTACATGAAGCTATAGCAAGCGCTGCAAAGGGAGCTATCATGAGGTTTGCCAAGGAGGGAACCGGTACTGGCAAATGCATTAGCCTCAGGGTTAAAGATTGCATTCCAAAGTCAGCGGTAACAGACCTAATTGACATTCCAAGAGATGGCATGATTAAAAAATACAACTTCGAGAAAAACTGTCAAACGGAGTTAAGTAGCAAAAAGGAGTAGGTAGGTGAAACAGTAAACTACAATCTCAAAACAAATGCCATCAAGTGGTACACTGATGGATCGAGAACGACTGAAGGGACTGGAGCGGGAATCTTTGGGCCTAGAACCAAACTTTCTATACCGATGGGACAGTCTACTAGCATCTTTCAGGCGGAAGTTCACGCTATAGCGAAATGCGCAGATCGTAATCTCGAAAGAAATTACCGAAACCAAAGCATTGCCATTATGTCAGACAGCCAAGCCGCACTCAAAGCGCTGAGCTCTTACACCATCAGCTCGAAGGTAGTTTGTGAGTGTGTGAACAGGCTTAATGTCCTTGGCAAAAACAACAGTGTCACACTTCATTGGGTACCTGGTCACGTTGGTGTCCAGGGAAATGAAGAAGCAGATTCCTTAAGAAGATAGGGGCAAGTACTCCCTTAATGGGGCCTGAACCCTATTGTGGCATAGGAGAAAAACAAGAGGAGGTTAAAAGATCTAAAAACTGGAAAGAACTCCCAAAGCTGAGGCAGGCTAAACTATTGCTTGGTAACTACAACCGAACACGTTTTAAAGACTGCATCAACCTAAGTAGGAACAACCTAAGGAAAATAACTGGTCTCCTAACTGGCCACTGCAGACTAAACAGACACCTTAACATTCTTGGTCTAGTAAGCAGTCCAACATGCTGATTCTGCTGCGCACAGGAGGAAACACCAGACCATATATTGGGAAAATGAGACGCAATCATGCATCAAAGGAAAAAACACCTGGGACACTACCAGGTGGAAGAGGGCGAACTTTCCTCTCTAAAATACCTCCAAATACTCAAATTTCTGAGAGAAATTAAGGTGGAGGAAGAACTGTAAGATGAGCAATCTCATCCAGTTTTTAGGTGGGGGCGACAACCCCAATATTTCATTCATTCATTCATTTCATTCATCTATACCTGACCAATTACTGAAACTAGCTGACCTTTTATAGGTGGTATTAATTTTTTGTTAATTTCCCGTAAATGATGTGCCGAAAATCACACGTGACCTTGTGCGCCGGCCGCAGCGCACAACGTGGCAACGGTGAACGGTAGCGCATACGGACGTGAACGCGCCCCCCTCCCCCTCCGTTGATTATATCATACTTGTGCATTTGATTTGTAGAACACATTTAAAACAACACATCGCACATGTACTGCAAATGTGTCACAGCTCAAAAAGTCTAGTTTTTCAGTACAGGCAAAAATCCGTTCTGGGAAAACATTAGATAAGATGTTTTATTAATGAGATATTTGCATAGTTCGAAGAACTTCTTTCATAGGCGGAAGAACTTTGGTGGAAATGAGGATCTGCAACATCACTCTCATCTATGTGCACTTTAGAAATTGTGGAATATTGTAAAACGAATCTGCGTTGGGAATTTCAACCTACGCGAAATTTCATACAAATTTTTTTCAAAATTTGATTTGGTTGGCAGGTCATCAAATTTTGAGCTGTCAGTTAATCCTTATTTTGGTTTACTCGGGCTACATTGTTTGTGCCAATGCATACCAAGTGATGAGCTTTATGGATGTTTTATTTTCAAAAAATCGTTTATCTATTCCTTCGTGATCAATGGCGTACGCAGGAGTTTTTATATTTGGATGGGCCTAAATCAGCTTTCCAAAATAATACAAAACATTACTGTAAGTGTTGCCGTTGGTTTTATTAATTTAAGTAAGTAATTTTTCCTATTTTATGCAATTATTTTATTAAATTGCTCCACCTACATACTCCGAATTTTTGGCAGATTTTACGCGAACTTCCTAGTATGCTAAAAAAGGAACGGCTATTTAATTTACTCCTACAGTGACTATAAGGGATATAAAAATCTGAAAAGTTAGGGATTTTTTTCTTCATTTAGAGCCAATTAAGGTCCATCTGAGATAATTTTTTTTAACGACTACCCTAATCTACATACATTTCTAGCATTTGGAGACATACATATGTATATGTATGTACTAGCATATAATTTACTTTCTAAGGTAATTTGCCAGATCTTCAAGTGCTAGTATGGTGGTAATACCGTTTTTTTCTTTAAAAAAAAAGCAGATACGTGCATTTTTCTTAAAAACAGCAAGGTTCTTTTTACAAATAACATTTTTCTCAAGCATTTTTGACTTATTATTTTGTATAAATAAAATAATAGGTTCCTAAATAATTTGTCAAAACTGGCCTGACTCAAAGCAGCCAAAAATGTATGTAGATACATTTTTTCTTCTTAGCACTGCGGTATTAGAACAGAAATCCAGTTTTAAGGTGCCAAATTAAGCATTTTACTTTCTTAGAAAAAAAAACTGCTGCGAATTCAGTTTCTAATATGTATATGTAGATATTTTGTTGAGAAAAAGACACTGACAAAATAAAAGTTCAACATCTCGAAGAATTTTCTAGAGTTAAGGGTTTGTTATTCATCAGCAAAAAATAAGTGAAAGATATTTTGATTTTTCAGGGGGGGGCAAGTGCCCCCCCCCCCCCTGCCCTCCCTACCGTACGCCCTTGAGCACGATGTTGTAAGTATCACCATTTTCAAAGTTTTATATGGTGTTTAGAAAATTGAGAATATTTGCAGGTGTCGTTAAAGTAGTGAAGTTAGTTTCTTCATTTTTAACAGTATCAGTTGAAGCTGAGTGGTTTCAATCAAATAAAACTTCATGCTTTCTTGTTGCCAAATGCACCTTCAATCTTGATCGACTTATTGAATTCACTATAAAGTACTGCAAAATTAATTAATTCATCTAAAGTGTCACAACTCAAAATACATATGTAAACAAAAATACATCAAAAAGGCTTTTTTTAATGAAAATAATAGCAAGATATTCGCAACAACAAACCAAAATATTCCATCTTAAAAATTAAACTATTTTGCTTCTTATTGACCAATATAAACTAATCTTTTTACTCAATCATCAAAACTGTATTAACTCCCAAATCTAGCTTTTCATTTTTGAAAAGTGAATCAACTAAAAATAATACAAAGTTTTTTATTTATCTCAATTATATAAAGTGACAGTTATCACAGTGCATTTGCACGCGCCTGAAAATAATTAGCTGACCTGACAAGAACTTACTATCCATTCCCACGATCGCCGAATATCGTATATCAGTGCATTAAGGTAAATGCACGGGAACTTTGAAGGCCGCTGACGCAGCATATCACCGTGGGATAGCTTCTGGTTAGGAAATTAGTTTTAAGTTTTTAGTTTAAGATTAACTAGCGAACCATACGGATGGAATAAATAAAATAATTACTCAAATATAACAATTAGTTTTTCATTTAGTAAGTCGAACAGTCGGATCGGCTCTATAAGGCCGGCGTTCGCGTATTTTTTTAGAGTCCTCTTCCAGGAAGAAGTTAACTTGACACAACCCAAAATAATACAAACATTTTCCACAAAAAAAAACAACAAAAGTGTTTTAAGTCAAAATAAAACGCTTTAAATTATCGTAGTTGTACCACAAAAATGACACAATTCAAAATAAGACACTTTTGAAATAAAATAGAACATACGTTTCTCACAAGAACTAACTAGTAACAACCAAAAATGTGTCACTTTTACCGAAGCAACTTTGATCGCATTAAAATATCAAAAATGACATTTTACCTTCTAGAGAACAAAATAATCAACTTTTATTATTGCCGACTAGACAGATGGATGGGGGGAAAATTGAAATATGTTTCTATGCCTTTAACTTAAAAAATTAGTTTTTTGAGCTGTGACACTTTTTCCAAAAATTTGATGCCAAACAATTTTGGTGAAATTTCCTATGGCGTAATTTCAGGGAGGGAGCCATGAGTGAGCATATATCCGAACCCTGTTTAATAACGTATTTAATACTGAATGCTTAACTAGTAGATACTTTAAAACTTAAAATTTTGATCAAATCGAGTAAAATCTTTTCTTTTCAATTTTTTTAAATATTTTGTTTGCTCGCCAACTAAGTTGAAATGTCACTATAGACCAGGAAAAATAGCACAAATCGTATAGGGAACCTTGAAAAAATTAATTCATGAAATATTAAAATTGGAATCGATGCAAAATTGCAACCTCTATAACATATCCAAAGTCCCCCAAAATCCCTGCATTGGCTTTTTGTATGGATGCATTTGAAGTGGTGCAGACGGGGAGAATTTGGAGGTCTATCAAACTAAAATATTTGTTTGGGTAAAATCGAATCAAATGATACATGCTTTAAGGGTAGTTTTTAACGCTTAATGTAATGAAACCGAATTAAAAATGATACAACCACCCAAAAAGAAGTTATAGTCCTTTTTATGTAATGATGACTTTTTTTCAGGTACAACAGGTAAAATATTACCGAAAACCCTTTGAAAATAATGGTATGTTAATGAAACTTGGAATGAATGTTTCATTTGTCATAGGAACTAAGAATCAAGAGAGTCCCTAAAAATATCCATGGTGAGAGGGTGTTTTTTTTAAGGGGGAGGGGCAACAAAGAATGTTAACCATAACACCCACGTAAAAACTCTTACACTCATGAAATTCGCCAAAAATATTAAACTCTTCATAGCAACCAAGAATCAAAACAGTCCATACAAATATCTTTGTTCTAATAGTGTTTTTGGTGACTGTTAACTTTTGACTTGTTCTACGAAAAATACGATTTCAAAAATTAATTTTTGCTTTAAAAGGCCCATAACTTTGTTAAGGGTGCTTGTATCATTTTAGTTTTGCTTTTATTAGATTCAGCGTTAAAAAATACCCTTAAATCATATATCATACTTTGTGTATATACCTCAATTACACCAAATCGGAATTTTGGCTCAAATCTTCCAACTTATATCCAGATTTTCCCACTCTTCAATAAAAAACCCCAGAACAAATATATTTATGAGGACTATTTTGATTCTTGGTTGCCATGACAAATTATATATTTTTGGCGAATTTCATGAGTGTAAGAGTTTTTTCGTGGGTGTTATGGTTAACATTCTACACTTGCCCCTCCCCCTTAAAAAAAACACCCTTTCACCATGGATATTTTTAGGGACCCTCTTGATTCTTAGTTCCTATGACAAATGAAACATTCATTCCAAGTTTCATTAACATACCGTTATTTTCAAAGGGTTTTCGGTAAAATTTTACCTGTTGTACCGGAACAAAAAGTTATAGTTACATAAAAAGGACTATAACTTCTTTTTGGGTGGTTGTATCATTTTGAATTTGGTTTCATTAGATTCAGCGTTAAAAACTACCCTTAAAGCATGTATCATTTGATTCGATTTTACCCAAACAAATATTTTAGTTTGATAGACCTCCAAATTCTCCCCGTCTGCACCTCTTCAAATGCATCTACACAAAAAGCCAATGCGGGGATTTTGGGGGACTTTGGATATGTTATACAGGTTGCAATTCTGCGTCGATTCCAATTTTAATATTTCATGAATTAATTTTTTCAACCCCGGAACCCATTTTTCCTGGCCTACTAGATTTTCCAGCAACCCTGCTTCTGATTCAGTTTGTTAATTGTCTACGCCGAACCTTTATGCCCTAGCTATTTGTCTTATCTTTTGCCAATCATGAACGCGTTTTTCAGTTCACAAAGGACCTCTGAACAGAATCCGAGCATATTCTGAATATCCCCCCGAACAAAATGTGGTCTGAGTGCTCTAAACTATTTTTGAAACGCACCTGAACTCTGAATAATTAACTGTCACCATTTGATGTTTCAAATGATTGTGTTCAGCATTTAACTCTGTCTGATCAGTTATTTTATTTTGGGCTCATAGATCGTTCTCTGAACACGCTCAGAACGAAAAAAGAAACACATATTCGAAGTTTTGAACGCTCTGAGCTAAATTAAAAGCACAAATTGTTTGGCAACTCAGGATCTGCTTGGAATTAAAAAAGGAAAAATACCTATAAAAGTATAAACGAACATTTATGCCGGGGATTTTTTAGCAAAATGGAGGTAGCAAAACTATGTGGTGGGCCAGTCATAAAATAACAGAACGTTTTATGGACCACCCTAATCTACCTACATCCAAAATGCAACATCAATATTTCATGAATTAAATGGAGCTGAAGCTGAATAATGTTTTAATATCGATATTTATCCAAAATGCTCAGTTAATTAGTGTAAATGAAAGTATATTTCTTATTACCCACATTAAATAAAATAAATTACATCAGTAAATTAAATTTTCCCAATTTTATCATTTTCAGGAATTAAAAGACATTTCTACCCTTGTACGAAAGCACTGGCGATGTGGCTATGTGGAATGCTCAGCAAAGTAAGTAAAATGTTCCCTTAAAAATAACCATAGGACATTATTTACAAAATGTACATCATGTTATTGTTGTGTATAAAACTAATTGCTAACATTATTACTGTTTCTATGAATTCCCATAGATACAATTACAAAATCGGTGATGTTTTTCGAGAATTAATGGGCTGTACGACAACTGGTGGAAGTGGCATGGGTAGCGGTGGAGTTATTGGAACTGAATATTCACAATCAAATAGGAATAAAGGACGTTGCACAATCCTCTAGCAATATCTCAGTAAATTCATAAATCAACAATCGTGGTAGTTTTTTAGGGAATACATCGGTATTTAAAAAAATAAATAAAAAAAATAGGTAAGAATTATAAGGAAAATTAAATAGGGGTCTTTTGTATGAACTTTGGTCAAACTCATCATTTTTTGTAACTTTTCAAAAATCCAAATCACATGGATATAAGATTTAATAGATACATTAATTATGAAGATATTATTTTCGATATTTATTTAAATTGTTTTTTTTTTACTTTATTTCACAAGCTAAGCGTACCCTTACCTCCCATAGAATGGTAGAGAGGTCAGAAGTTGCCACTTATAGTAAAAAATCAAAACGATGAATTTACGAAAGTCATAAACGGTGAGATATCGTATATATCTTATTAAGTTGGTGAGTTTGACCAATTTACTAGTTTATTTTCCTCAAATTTCTTTTTCTTTAATTCGTCAATACAACACAAAATATTTGCTTTTCTAAAACACAATAAGCAACATTTAACTCGAAAAAAATGACATTCATAAATTTATTTTACCATCTAAGCAAAAGGGAAATAAATTATTATTAGAATAAATAATAATAATTATTAAAACAGATGAATATAAAAATTATACCTATACATACATACCTAATTATACATTAAAAAAATGATTTTGAAGTGCATATTATTGCACAACATACTGAAGCAAAAAGAATTTGTAGTTTTTACGACGTTGATTGAATTTGTTATACAATAAAAAATAAAATAAAATTGTAAACTTAGAGATTTTAAAAACGAGTGAGTTTTAACTTTCAAGTTAAAAAAAATAAATACAAATGTTTGAGATGTGTTGCATATTAGATGCGTTGGGTCGTATTTAAATATAACAAAACTTTTAATAAATTTTGAATTTTGTATTAAAAAAGGATTTTTTATGATTTTTTTCCCAAAAAAAGGTAGAAAAGAGTTGAGGCGGGGGTCCTTGCCAAAAATAAAAAATCTCATAGCTGAATTTAGCAGAAAATTATTTATCTTACGATAAGAATATGTTCTAATGGAACTTCAAATCAAAGGCGACCGTTATGGTAAGCAACTTTGAAATGTCTTTTATAAGAATAGTTATTTCAGCAGTAGATAATAATTTATCATAGACATAGAGATCACCACGATTATTCTCAATCGGAGGCAAATCTTTCAGAGGGCAAATCATAGACTGCGACAAAAAAATAGAAAAGTACCTACATATTTTTGTCAAAAGTCCATAAAAAAAATAAAAATAATGTCTGTTGCGTTGTTTTTTCCAAGATTAAGGGGGACAAGTGCCCCCTTATATTTCCCCCTTTTCAGATCCGTATGTAAACTTTAAACACTTTTTCACTTTGTTTTCATCCCCTGTTATAGTCGCTGTAGGGGTAAATTAAATTTCTCTTCTTTGCATACTAAAAAATTCAAAGTATGCATGCATGTAGGTGGGAAGTAGACATGAAAAAATCCTACGGGAGGGGGTAATATCTCCCCCCGCTTGGCCAGGAGTGAGTGGCAATTTGATTAAAATAAAAAAAAAAACAACGGCAACACTTGCAGTAATGTTTTTGTCTTTTCAGAAAGCCAGAAATCCATTCTTAAGGCTTGGCTACGTAGTGAGCGGCAGAGCGGCGAGCGGCAAAGCGGCAAAACTACACAATCCTGAGCGGCAACAAAAAATTAAAACATATGGGATTGTATGGTTGCGGCCACGCAGTGCGCGGCAAGTGGCAATTCTGAGCGGCAGAGCGGCATTGCTCTGATTTAGATTCTGTTTTATTTTTTTATTCAATCCTGAGCGGCAATTTTTTTAATTTTTTGAACGAAATAATAAAATAAAATGATTGTTTGATTATGTTTTTAAATTACTAGAGCTGTGTAAATCGTTCATTTCAAATGATCGAATCGTTCAAAAATCGATCACCAAAATGATTCGTTCATTTCAATCAAACGATCTTTCGATCATTTTCATTTCACTGAATTTATTATTGACTCAATTTTCATTTCGATTTCGATTGAATTAAATCTGTCTGATTTTAACGAATTCAATTCAATACTCTTCCCATTTTGATCGAATCCGACCAATACATTTTTTGTGGATTAAAAATCTCAACAAATATGGAATTTCCACAATTTTTTACTGCTCAGGAAAAAGGTGATTCTAAGCCAATTGGTTGAAATTTGAATCAAAGCATACATTTTGTGTGATTATAAACCTCTTAAAAATCTGAAATGTTTGAATAATTTTTACTGCTCCGGAAAAAGGTGATTTTAGGGCTATTAGGTGGCATTTAGATCAAAATACACCTTTTATTTCCAAATACAGTTCATTATCTATCTTCCAAGCCATCAATCGTCAAATTCCATTGACAATGGATTGAAAACCTCTAAGAACTCTGAAATTTTTGAATTATTTTTACGGCTCCGGAAAAAGGTGATTTTTAAGCAATTGGGTGACATTTAGATCAAAATACACCTTTTGTGTCAAAATATAGTTCTTCCCCTATCTGACAAGCAATCAACTGTCAAATTCAATTGAAGGATGGCTACGGTGTCGATGGATTAAAAACATCTAAGAAATCATAAGTTTTTGAAGAGAAAATCGAGATTCATCGAAATGATTGAGATTGGGATGGAAAATCGAGAATAATTGAAATGATTGAGAATGAGATTGGGATGTAAAATCGAGAATCATCGAAATGATTGAGATTGGGATGTACAATCGAGAAGCATTGAAATGATTGAAATTGGGATGGACAATCGAGGATCATCGAAATGTTTGAGATTGAGATCGATTGAAATGAAAATTTGTGATTTCAATCATCAATACTTCTGGATGATCGGATCAAAAATATCGAATTGATCCTGATTGACACAGCCCCATAAATTACGTTACTTGGCAACGACATATTTAGAACTAGAACTTGCCCCTCTGCCGCTTTGTTGCTTGCCGCTCACTACGTGGCCAGGGCCTTATAGCCTTTTTACACCGAACCCAAAACGCGGTTTTCACGAAAATATCGGTTTTGGAGAAAAACCTAATCGAAAACACAAGTTTTCTCATACATTTTTTGTAGCTTCAGGTTTTCGTAAAACACAAGTTTTATGTAAAACCAGTCGAAAACAACATACCTTTTAATAAGTTCAGCGCCTATTGAAGTGTCAAAAAAGAAACTGATGGGATGCTTTCAAACAAAATTGAAAACAGCTGACGTAATTCTGTCATCTCAAATATAAAATTCGAATCTCAAAATAAAATATTTTATTTAAAATTGATAAATAATTGTTTGTGGCAAGTCAAATTGTTCATTATGGATCCTCTTTATAAAATAAATCACCGATTTTATTTCAAAAAAATGGAAGAAAATAAAAAAAAATTGTGCGTGGTTTGTGTAAAAAAAATTGGAATGTCAAACGAAAACGTGTAATTTTCAGTGTGAATGGTTTTCGCGTTTTTGAAAAGTTTTAGCCGAAAACCGGTTTTGGGTTTGGGTGTGAAAAGCCTATTACGGTTTATTTTTAAATTTCAGAGCTTTCACAGATGTTAAAAGAAAAAAATTAGTTCTTTTAGAAACCATTAACATTTTTGTTTACACAATTTACCTCACTTTACAATACAATTTTAAAACAGCAAACAACGTCTTTTTTGATTTTATAACGAGATTATCTCAAAAACATGATCTGATAGAATTTTTCTGACTTCAGATTCAAGTTCAGCACACCAAAAACCTGAAGATAAGTATGTTTTGGTTTCTGTAACAAAAAACTTTTTCGGTACCGTAATAGATAAGAAATGTATGAATATTTGTTTATTAAAAAAGACCGTTTTTTAACAGGCAAAGTATTTTTCAAATAAAATCTAGAATCAGGGATTAAAATCTTGGAGTCTTCATTGAAAGCTTTTCTCATTTCCTTATAGATACCATTACCGTTATTACGGGTAGCATTAGCCATTAATTACAGTAGACGCTCGATTCAGTGAATCTCTAAATAGTGAACTATCCAAAATAGTGAACACACAAAATTTTATACAAAAATGTATTTTGTAACGTCCCGCAAGCATTTAAGATTGCTTGAGAACACTGAGAAATTGTCTCTGTTTTTTATTAGGTAAACCTGCAAGAAAGCTTTGTTTGACGCTTTAATAAATGTAAATGCATTTTGGATCAATTTCACCATTAGAAAGCCTTTAAAAATTCCCGCTCGAAAAAGTAAACAATTTCGAAAGAGTGAACAGGCCTGGTTTTTATTACTTCACTAAATCGAACGTCTACTGTATATGTATTTATTATCGAAATATTGATAACAACGAAACACACGTGAAACGCTGAAAAAAATATTGCGATTAAGGCTGAGTTTTGGTATTGTCTAGAAGTGCCACTGAAATATCCATTGACCATAAATAATTGTAGCTGCAAGAACTACTGGACCGCTAGGTTGAACTTCAAAAGCATATGCTTCATCTGCTGCGCTTCACGCGTGGAATTGATTTCCTATAGTGAAAACATTACAAAACGCTCGTTAAACTCAATTTGTGGTGTAACCATCCATACCCATTGATTTAAGTTCAAGTATATGATTTGCTGTTTATAGTTTGAAATTGAAATCATTGCAAAAAATTGAAAAGAGTAGAGTTCCAAAATTATATTTTGTACATTGCAACCTCGCGCATTTTACTGTTTCCAATATTTTTTTTATTTTTTCCAATAAAATGTTAAATTCAAAAAAAAATGTTGGGAAAAACTTTCAGAGCTTAGGGGTAGTTTATGAAGCTAAATAAAAAATTTAATTTACATATATTACCATAGCTTAGATATGTGTGTTGTGTGTCAAGTTAGCAAAGCAACTTTAGCAGATTCAAAAAATAGTTGGTGGATAATAGTTGCGTTTTATTATCTCCGGGTCTGGGTCAACGTTATCTTTTACCATGTATTACAAAAACAACATAAAATCCAGGTTTTTATCGAGATTAATTTCAGATACAGGTTTTCACTGTGACTGGCAGATGGCTTTTTGCCATTGTGAATTATGTCAGTCATTTGTCAACAGTGTTAAGAATAGAGATGAAAAGAGACAGGCTTTACATGAAAAAATAAAACTAAAAATATGACAAAAGAGACTGATATACAGTGCTGCTGTTTTTTCACAAACCCGCATCGTTTTATTTTCACAAGGTGAACTACATATATGGGTTATGTATGAGCGATAATAAAACGCGGCTAATATGTCGTTATTTAGTTCGTTTGTTTGAAAAAGGCAGCAAAAAAGGAGATATGAAGGAGTTATAATTTAAAGCTAGAAGTCTCATTTACTATCTTGTTTTTAAATCAAGTAATTTCCATGAGAAGTAATATAAAAAAAAATAAAAGTTTCTAGTTTCGAACTTGGAGTTTTATTTCACTTTTTGTACTAAATACCGTTCATCCGATGCACTTAGTATTTTATTTGGAGCATTTATTCCTTTATTTTCAACACAATTCTCGATCAAAAAACGATGGATTTATAGCCTTCACAGTGCCAACTGTGTTGGCTATTTTCCTACGAGCAAGCCCATTCTTTTACAGACGGAGGACCACCTCACGCTGCTCAATCGTTGTTCGCTTTCCCATCGTCGTTACACGTGCTTTCTTGATGAAATCTAATCGAAACTGTCAATTCTATTTGCGAAGGTAACAACAAAGAGATATAGGCAACTAGGACGGTTATCCTCAATTTTGTGCGATCGTAGCTGTTCATTAAACACAGTGGGTCAAATAAGCTGTGACATTAAAAAATTGATTTAATTTTTTTGTTCTTAAGTATGATATGAATTTTTAGGTTAAAATTAATTAATTTAAGCGTTTTGGTTATTAACCTTTCTGCGTTCTTACTTTCTTGTTAACTTTTTCCTTTAAGGAGCCATACTCTTTTGAAAATATAAATTTGGGGTGGGTCAAATAAGCTGTACGCCACTGTAGGTATTGGAAAACTGCCAGTATAATGACAAAAGCAACAACAAAAGAATGGAGAAATTCATTCTTTTTGTAGTAGCAGCTTTCCAGTTGTGTAAATCCGGCATAACTGATTCAATAGGCGTTTTTTTTTTTTTAGCTCTGAGCAGAGCATCGAGTAGAGCTCGAGCTATCGGAGTTAGCTCTGAGCAGAGTATGATCAGAGCTCTCCGATATAATTTTGAAACACACCTGAGCTCTGAAATGTCATACGATTGCGATGCGTTCAACTCACCAAAATTGAATAATAACTTATTTTTCATCAGACAGCTGGCCAATCAAAAACTCGAAAAATTCAAAATTATAAACTGATAAATTGATGTGTTGAACGCGTCCACTTGAAATGAGTGAAAAAAAAGAGTGAAGTTGGCTGCGCTCAGCTATTTGCTCCATTCGCTCGGTCTTTTTATCCTGAGCTCATGGAGCGTACTCCGAGCTAGCTCTGATTTAAAAAAGAAACACAAGTTGAGCGCTCTGAGTACTCGAAGCTAAAAAATAAACACAGATCTTTTTTTGACAGCTCAGTGCTGTGCTCGGAGCTAAAAAAGAAAAACGCCTAATGTGTTGTAATGTTGTGCCTAACGTACAATTTTTTCTGTTTTTCGTTCCGATTCCATCTAATCCCCAATATTTCCCATCCTGCCTTCACTTTTTCTAGTGAGACGTTTTTTTTATAATGAGTGTGCACTTAAATTATTTCAAAATGATTAAACACAGTGCAAGTGTTAGGCTAGGACCGCACTTGCGATTTTGATCGCGCGACTATAGAGTCGACAGAAAAAGATAACATTGGCCCTGAGTAATACATATATCCGAATCTAGCTAAAGTCAACTTTAACAAAAACATCCGTAGAAATAAAACACAATATTCACTTCTAAATGTTTGGATTAGATCATTTTAAACTTAGCTTGAGTTGCTTGTAAGTATTTATTGGTGAAATTTTTGTTTTATTTCTACGGATGTCTTTGTTAAAGTCGACTTTAGGCTAGATTCGGATCTATTTCTCAGGGCCATTGTGTTTAAATGAGAATAAACCAACAAGCTACCGAGAAATCACGACGATTAAAAGTTGAAAATTTGTTCTATTTTTCTTGCGATGCGATTGTCGAAAGTTAAAATGATTCAACTGCACTTGTTTGAGTTCACATTTACGATTTCAAAAAAAGTATAACACCTCAAGCTAAATTTAAAATGATTGAATATAAGTATTTAGAAGTGAAATTTGTGTTTTATTTCAAGAGATGTTTTTGTTAAAGTCGACTTTAGCTAGATTCGGATCTATTATTCAGGGCCAATGATTTGCCCACACTTGCAACACGTTGTTGTTTGCGATTATTTATAGTTGCGTGACAGATTACCGGAAGTGAGTGCATGACAATTGCCAGCGCCGGATTTATCTTTTTTGGGCCCTAGGCCTGAAGAGTAAGTCGAAATCTATTTCATGAAGCAAATCACTCTGAATACAGAGCAGATATAGTGCATCAAATCTTTCCTGCGTTATCATTGTTCGACAAGGACTTTTTAAGTGTTTTAATTGACTAAATGATCTTTCCGCAGAACAATTTGTCACCATCAGACTTAAAAATAAACGTAATGCCGTGTCTACGTTCAGAAACGCTGATGTAATTTTATCTTCCCACATAATCTTATATAATTTAGCTTGATTGACAAATTTAAAATTATTGCCATTTTTATGCATCACATAACGATGGAATTGTATTAAATCGTCAGCAAGTTCTGAATTTAAATCTTCCGGATAATTTGACACCAAACGCTGGGCAAAGAAAATCAAATCTTTCAGAAATTTCCTTAAATATTTTACCTCTGGAATCCATTTGTATTCTTAACTTATCGATAATAATATAAAAAGCGTTTATTCGAAACTTATCCTTCGGGCTTTAATCTACATCGGGAGCATTACCATCGTTAGCCATTTTTTTCCGAATTCGTTTTCGTGTAATCATGTAACTGCCATCAGGTAGAAGTTCTTTAGAGCGCATTTCAATAGTGTCGAAATTATCACGCATTTTCTCCAGTTGATCGGACAATGATCTATACAAATTCGCGCACATCAGTAGTGTTACGTCTTCGCTTTGCAAAACTTTACTGACTTTTTGAAAACTTTGTAAAATATCGTTCCAAATCATAAGCATTAAGACAAATTAATTTTTTTTTTTTAACTATATGCCTGTAAGACCTAAGGTCTTTTAAATGCAACCTGAATTGCACGGCACTAGTTAGAAAGAGTAGGAGGATAGGAAAGATTTGTATTATCTTCGGAAATGTCGTTTAAGGTATCTAATAATTTATTATATGATTTAATGATGGCAAAAGTAGCTGCAGTATGAGCTTCCCATCGTGTATCTGAGAGTGATTTTAACAAATTATCTTTTTGAAGAGCAGATTTTAACGTTTGCCATCTTGTTAATGCGGAAAAAATTGTATAGCGATTGTACGACAGAAAAAAAAAATCAACTGCGATAAGACAGCAATCCACAGCACAGCGACCAACAAGATTTAAAGAGTGTGATGCACAAGGTACAAAGACATATGCATATGGATTTGTCAGAAGAATTTGCTGTTGCATCCCTTTATACTCACCGGACATATTTGGAGCATTGTCGTATGTTTGCCCTCTGCATTTTAAAATTGATATGTTATGTTCACTCAGATACTTTAATGCTTGATTAGCAATACGGGATCCAGTATCAGAATGCATCTCCAAAAACGTTAAGAAGCGTTCAATAGGCTGGCCATCTTATATGAAAATACTTGAGCGTTGCCGTTTGCCGAATTTGAAGATTTGTGAAGATCTATTATCCATCTATTATTCAGTTGCTTCATTGTGTTTACTTACTTTTGTGGCCCTTTTGTCGTGATGCCCCAGGCCTGGGCCTGGTTGGCCTAAGGGTAAATCCTGGGCTGACAATAGCCATTCTTTTAATCGAAGTGACAGAAAATTACAAGGTCATTTTTAGGCTTATCGTGAACAAGATTTATGTATTATTAATTGTTGCGATTATTTTGATGCATGTGTGTGCCTTCAAATTTAAAGCATTATGTTGTATTTTTTGCTGTTAAAGAATTATGCGACAGATAATCGCAAGTAATGCATGGAAATAATTATTTGGAATACCTATTTTTTAACCACACCGACTGAAAAGTGTGATCCTAGCCTTAGGAAAATAGAGAAGGATTCATAAGGATATACCGTCAAATATCAAGATATTAAGCTCATATCTTACTTGTTGTTGGTAGCATTGGCATGTAGATGTTTGGCTTAATGTGTAACATTTCTTCAGGTGCAAATTAAGGAAGTCAATAAAATACGCCTTATATGGTATTTGATCGTTAATTTATTAAGACGTCGTTAACTTTCTTTATATATTTATATAAAATAGAAAATTAAAGTTAATTTCATTACATATTTTATACGACTCAATGCAATAAGCCTTTAAAGAAATCACTTATACCTAAAAAATACTTAATATTATTTTACATATTTTTTACTACTTGAACAAAAAGAAAAATAATAAATTTCATACCTCTCGCAATATTGAAAACCTTCTTTTGTTAATTTTATATTTCAAAAATTTTTCCATTTACCCAATCCCACTTCATGAAATTTCAAAAGTAAAAATTATCCCACCATAGTTTACAAAAATAAAAAAAAATAAATTGTAATTGTGAATACCGAATTTGTATACAAAATGAAAGCGTCTTGAATTAAAAAATGTTTACCAAGAAAACCGTCTAATTCTTATTAAAAAAAATTAAATTAATAAGCGCAATACTTTTTTTATAATTTCAAAAACAAAAAAACAAAATAAATCAAAGTTGTGATCTTTTGTAGTAGGCTATTATAATATTCAATAAATAATAACAGAAGCATTATAATAAAATCTGGCATAATTGTAAATTGCTAATGAAAATAATTAAAAGAAAATTATAAAATCAAAAGCCATGTTCTTAGTAATAGTATCTAGTACATAATGTATGTATAATTATTTAAGTTAAAAAAATCAATATTTTTAGCAGTGTTTACATAAGACATTACAAAAAAAAAACACAAAACGCACAAATATGGAAATCAGTGGAAATTTAAATAATAAATCTTAACACATAGGTTTTAAAACTCAAAACGAACGTTTTGAAATCATTTTCACAAAATAAAATGTTTTTATTTTTTTATTTAAAGCAATGTTTCCCCACTTTACAATGAAATTATTTTCTTCCTTCTTATAAATGCTTGAATAACTTGAATTAGAAAAAGGCTGAACTTTAAAAAAAAAAATAATTAAACCCCTAAAAATGCTTCTTATTTGAATATTTGTCAACATATTTATTTTGAAACAAAAGTTAATAGTTCTTCAGCTCAGCTTTTTTTATAAAATGATTTATATTATTTTAAATAAAAGAGAAAGCATACTTTAAGGGAGTAAATACTACGAAAAATTGAATCGTCAAAACGGCTGTTAAAAAAAATAAAACAACTAATGAAAAAAGTAAAAAAAAATTGTTTATGATAATCTTACGTAGCGAGCTAAAAACATTAAATTGAAAGCAAATGGAAAAATTATATTATATTTTCACGCATGTTGTACAAAAAATGTTGCTTAATATTAATTGCATGTTGCATACGAAATTGTAAATAAACACAATGAGTTATTTGGTTTAAGCTTAAAGACAAAAAAATTATATTTAGATTAACTGCTATTGTTAAAATTTTAAAGCACGCAAACACAAAATGCGCTAATATATGCAATAATAATATTAAAAAAAAAAAACAAAAACAAAAAATGAGTAAACACCGCTTTGTAGTTATGTTATAAATTTTTAACAAAAAAAAAGAATATAAAAATATAAATATAAAAGTGATAACGTAAAACAATAAATTTGAAACTAAAAAGAAAAATCATAAATCGTGATTGTTGAGAAATAAAACAAAAAGTTAAAAATAAATATAAATTGGTTTTTGTTTTACTTTTTACTACTACAAAATCATATCATCATCGTGTCCTGTAACCCCGGCTGGGGCATAGGGCGTCAACAAAACGTCTCTCTGGGATTCTGCTTCCGCTAAGACAGTTGATTTCCATGTTGTTCTTGGTCTTCCAACCCGCCGCCGTGCACCCTGAGGATTCCATTCAAAGGACTACTTTGCAATTTCATCGTTTGTTTTCCTCAGTGTGTGACCAATCCAACGCCATTTACGCTTTCTTATGTCGACGTCCAGCCGCTCTTGACTTGTCCTGCGCCACAATTCCTCATTTGATATTATTTGTGGCCAGCGAATCTTTAGGATGTAGCGAAGACAGCGATTCACAAAAGCCTGCATTTTCTTCGAAATAGTAGACGTGACTTTCCAGGTTTCACAAGCATATAACAGGAACAGCACGGATTTCACATTGGATTCGAAGAATCTCAACTTAGTGCGTAAGAAGATTTGACTTGATTTCCAGATTGGGGACAGAGTACCGAAGGCAGCACGAGCTTTATTTATTCTACTTTTAACGTCCAGATCCGTACCACCGTTTGCAGAAACGATACTGCCAAGGTAGTTGAACTGTTTCACTACTTCAACTGGCGTCTCCTGTAGAATAATACGCTGCTGTGTGGAGCGGCCTGTGAGCATTATTTTTGTCTTTTTGCTGTTTATTCTTAGACCACTCGACTCTCCCTTCACTTGCAGTGTTTGGCACATCCCGTTCAGTCTACTGATGTTATTTGCCAGTAGACATATATGTCATCGGCATAGTCAAAATGACTGAGCCTTTCGAACGGTCTCCATTGAATGCCCTGTCGCTCAGCTGTACCAACACTGGCCGTCAATACGTCGTCCATCGCTGGCAGGAAGAGAATTGGCGATAGAACATCCCCTTATCTCACACCCTATTGCACTACGAAGAAGTCGGAAAGCTGCCCATTGTGCAAAACAAAACACCTTGCGTTGTTGTAGGACTCTTTTATAATGGCAACAATTTTTGGTGGAATTCCTCTACCAAGCAACGATCTCCATATACATTCTCGATTAACTCGATCAAAGGCTTTCTCAAAATCCACGAACATGAGGTAAAGCGGTGATTGAAATTCCATCGACTGCTCGAGGACGATACGCAGGGTAATGATATGGTCGACACACGATCGACCACTGCGGAAGCCAGCTTGATACCTCTTGAGTGTTAACTCGATTCTATCCTTTATTCGCTCGAGAATGATGGTTGCCATTAGTTTTGGGAAAACGGACAAAACGGTGATACCACGCCAATTGTTGCAATTCTTTAAGTCACCTTTCTTTGGCAACTTAACAATCACACCATCCTTCCAATCCCTGGGATAGCTTTCGTTTTCCCAAATGCTTTGTATTGACGGATGTAAAATACTAGCCGCTGTTACGGGATCGGCTTTCAGGAATTCAGCTGGTATTCCGTCCAGTCCAGCTGCCTTGTTGTTTTTAAGGAGATTTATTGATGTAAGGATTTCCGATTCTGACGGGGGTTCGATGTCAATACCCCTATAGGACCTGCGCATCTCGTTTAGTAAGGGCACTTCAGCACTCTGCTCAACTAAATCCTCATTTAGCAGGGCACAAAAATGGTCCTTCCATCTACGAAGCTGATACTCAATTGATACCAAAAGTGTGCCATCCACATCCATTACAGGATGATTGGTGTTGCTTTTTTTCCCGATCACGTCTTTGGCTATTTGGTACAGTTCCCGGGTATCTCCTCTTCTGGCAGCGATTTCCGCATTATCTGCGAGTCCATCTAACCTCACCCTCTTGTCGCATCTCACACAACCGTAGACCATCTTATGTGCAATGCGGTACTCTCTTCGCAAGTCAGCCTTTCGTTGAATATCTGTTCGATCTTATCCCAGGTGTCTTGGGATATCCAAGAGTCTCCTTCGTTTGGGTACAGTTTCGGATCCAGCCTCCATAAAAACACTTTTAATTTCACCCCACATCTCATCAATTGTTGAATGCTGGATTCCGTTTAATGACGAGGCTCTGTCGTTAAGGGTGGTGACATAGTTTCGACATATGTTGGGGTCATTTAAAGCATTAGTAATGAATTTTGAGCTCCTTGTTGCATCCTGCGCTGGTTTTTGTACGGCAGCGGTTCGTAGTTTGAGACTCATCAGAACCAAATGGTGGTCGCTTCCCACATCGGCTCCGGACATCACACATAGACTTCCTCCATCGCTACTGAATCATGATATGATCAATTTGGTTTTCGGTTTGACCATCCGGATGCACCCAGGTAATTTTGTTGCACGTCTTATGCTTAAATACAGTCCCACCTATCACAAGACGATTCTCGTTACAAAAGTCGACAAGCAAGTCACCATTTTCATTCCAAAATCATATATCAGCATTAAAAAACGTTCACATTACTCCAAAACTTTGCATAATAAGCATAGCAAGTCTTAGGCTACATGAAATTTGGCCCCAATGAAGAATGGCCCTAATCAAAGAATGAAACATGTCCCACAAAATGTAGGTATATTAAAAGCAGCAACAGCAAAAAATATTAAATGTTATTAATTGGGATGATCCATGGTTCTGGGGCGATTTTCATTTTCGAGGTTAAACTTTATTATGAAAAAGGCCCCCTACTTGAATCTTGAACAAAAAATGTAAAATGACCCCAACAATAGGGTAATTTTTCATTATTAAAAGTTTCCCACCTTTAAAATTATTTTTAGTTTAAGACCAAACACTAAAAGTGCAAAAAACCGCGCAATTTTTGGTTTTAAAATAAAATACTACTTGAGTTGTCCATGTGTAGCAGTGTAGGTACCTACATATATTTTTGTCATTTTACTTGCTATATATTGTAGGTACTATGTATACATGGCAAGTTATACTTACTAACGTTTACTTTAGATGGCGCTCACAGTTCAGAGTGGACTACGGCCTCAACCAACAAGCCCGCCTCCTTAAGTGGGGTCTTTCTCTGCTGTGCAGACCATCAGGGGTAGATTCGAAGACTCCTCGGGATGGTTCGTAGCTCGTAGGTGTCCACTGTCCATACGCTCCACTAGTCCCAGTCATCTCAGCCGCAATATTTTCAGCTTTTGACCAGGTCGACGTCGCTTCGCTGCAAAGCCCATAGAGCTCATTATTGTTAAATCTTCTTCTCCAAATTCCATCGATACAAGCTGGACCAAAGATCACCCGATGAATTTTCCTAAGCAGACTCTCATCCGTTTTTGACAGGGTCCATGCTTCTACCACATACAGCAGGACTGGGATGGATAGGGTCTTATATAAGGTCTCCTTGGTTCTTTGAGAGAGGGCTTTGCTACTCAGATGCCTTCTTAGTCCGAATAAACAGCGGTTGACAAGAGCAATTCTTCGTTTGATCTCTGCACTGATGTCATTTTGCGATGTAATAGTGGGGCTGAGGCTGAGGTAGACAAAGTCGTTTATGACTTCTAAGCTGTATCCATCGTGACGCTTTGCACTAGTTGATGATGTTGAGATTCCTTTCTCGATGATAGCATATACTTTGTCTTGCCCTCATTAACAGGCAGACCCATTTACGCTGCCTCCGATTCAATACTTGCAAACGCGCCGGTAACAGCTCGCTTCGTTCTCCCTATGATGTCAATATTATCTGCATATGCAGGTCATTGAACGGACTGTTGAAAAATTGTACCTCTGTTGTTGACTTGCGAGCTGCGTACAATTGCTTCAAGTACGATGTTAAACAGATTGCATGACAATACGTCGTCACCTTGCCTCAAACCTTGCTCGACATCAAAGGGTTCGGTGGTGTTCTTACCAATTTTGACGGATCAGCGAGATTTCTCCATCCTCATACTGCACAAACGGGCGAGTTTGGAAGGATGCCGAGATTCGACTTGCCTCTGTATCGTTTTTCTCTATCTACGCTATCATGTGGGACTTTGAAATTCATAAAGAGATGGTGTGTATTGATTTGAAACGCCTGGGTTTCTTCCAAAATCTGTCGGAGCGTAAACATTTTATCGGCGGTTTAATTGCCGGGCCTAAAACCACACTGATAGGGGCCGATCAGATCGTTGAAAACGGTTTTAAGCGATCACATAGTACAGATGACTGGACGTTCCAGAGACTAATACCTCTGTAGTTGGCACAGGTCCGAGCATCTTCTTTCTTGTGGATAGGGCACACGACAGCGGGGTTCCAATCATCGGGCATACTTTCATCCGACCAGATTTTGGAGATAAATTGGTGTATACTCCCTACCAAGTCATCTCCCGCTGCTTTAAATAGCTCGGCTAGCAGGCCATCCGCACCAGCAGCTTTGTACGCTTTAAGCTTGGCTATCGCTAACCGCACTTCATTTAGGTCAGATGGACGGAAATTGTGACCATCATCGTCCAGGTTGAATGGAGTGTTCTGTCTTATAGTAGAATTTTGACCACCTTCGCTGCTTAGCAGTCTAAGGCAGTGTTGTGTACCACCATATTCCCACTATCGGGTCGGCAGGCTTCCGTTCTGGCCTTGTTACCCTGGGTATATTGCCTCACCCTTCGGTAGAACTTTCGAACATCTCACCTGCCACTGCAGTCCTTAATAGACTTGACCGCCCACTTCTCATGCTCTCTCTTTGTCCTCCTGAGAAGTGGGCGTTCCTCTCTTCGTTTCTGCCCATAGAGCTTCCAAGCTGCACTCTCAGCAGTTCTGGTTCTATAGTTTTCAACATTGATTGGTAGGCCTTATTTTTTGCTGCATGCGCCAGCCTGCATTCTTCATCGAACCAGGGGTTTAGTATAATAGAGCACATCAGTGGTGGCACTCCTGATGACATTTTGGCAGTGTTTCCACTGGGGGCCAATTCTGGTTCTGTGAAAAAGTGAATCGAATAAATCGTTTTCACATTCGCTGCCAAGCATTGCTTTCACTTATTCGATTCATTTGCCACAAATATGCGATTCTGGTTCTGTGAATGAAAACTATATTATCGATGCTCGAACCACCTTACCATTTCTCTTGAAAATAGCATGATTCTCTCAATTTTCTTGGGTTTTTTTAAGAGAACAGAGAAATTCATGAGACGGTAACACTTTTTGCTTTATGGATTTGACAAAGAAAGAGATATGGTTGAATTTGCCATTGTTTGTTCGTATTCACGCTTTCATTTTGGATATTCACTTCCAAATAACGGCGTTAAAGCAAATTATTCATATGAAGGTTTTTGATATGTTTGGTTTCACATTTTTACAGAACGGGAATCGGAACTAGTGTGAAAGCGTGAAAAGTTTTTCGATTCACTTTTTCACAGAACCAGAATTGGCCCCCTGGTCTTCTGCAGATGATGCTGGTGGTGGGCTTCCTGAGAAATTAAGATACACGTGGTCTGCAAAATTCTTGGCGATCTCTTGCGATTTTAATTTCGTGACGTTAAATCTTTTCACATCATCCCCTCGTCGTTGTGGCGTCATGGATATCCGCACTCGTACTTGAGCTACCACCAAGTAGTGATCCGAGTCTATGTTGGCACCTCGAAACGTTCGGACATCCAGAATACTAGAAGCATGTCTGGCAAGCTATGCAGTCGTAAAAAAGAGTTTAACTTGTCATTACGACGATAATGAAAGGGAAGACGAAAAAAGTGTGTCTCACAATTCTGTCTGTCTGTCTTCAAACTTGGTATGTATTAAGTTACTTTTGCTGATCCCTCCCCCATTTTTTTAAATTTTTTTAAATCAAAGATAACTGTAGCAGCCATACATTTTTTAGCAATTTAACAAAATCTTATGTAGATATCCCAAAAAAGGATCCACAACTTTTGTTTTAATTCAATAAATAATTTTAGTAAAAGCTTCTTTTGGGTGGGAAATCTTTTTGTAAAAAATAGTTATGGTACCTGCCAAAGAACTATTTTTTTTCTTGAAAACGTTGTGATTGGCTTGAGTAAGTTTTTCAATTTTTCATACAGAAACTCTCAATTTTATTTTTTGAAAACTCAATTCGAAAACGTCGTTTGAGAATATCTTATTTCTTCAAAAAAAACTTCTACAATTTTTATATAAATTTTTCATTGTTCTAAAACTAGAACGGTTTACTATGAAACAAAAGAAAAAAATTATACTTACCACGTACCACCTCATAACATTAGGTATACAAACCTACCCTAAAACGCTATTTTTTTATTTCGAATAAGGTCATTGTGTCATAGATCGAATTTTAATAAATTAGTTTATATAAAAACTTTCAGTAATAATAAATAATGTTGCATATTATACAAATTTTCCAAAAAATATTTTGTGAATTAAAAAAAATATCAAAATATTTTCCCAAAATAGCTTTTTATGGCCTTTAGTCCAACAAATTGGCGTTTCGTTCGGCTTACTCACTTGAACTCATCAGTGGCATAGTGAGGGCTTTGTCATACGCAATTCGTATTAAGTTCGTAGGACTAAAGGCCATAAGAAGCTATATTGAATCAATAATTCAAGTCCAACCCTTAATGCTAAGTCTTCTACTTGGCTGATTTATTTCAGTAGTATATAGAATTTGTATTATAAAATATTTGTTTGAAAACTCGATATTTCAAAATCGGCTAGATAATTTTTTTTGGAAATTTTAATTTTTGTCTGCATATTAATAAGAACCTAACGCTTGAATACCAAATCTTTTCTTAAAAATGACACCAATTTCACAAAAACTACAAAAATGTATTTCATAAAAAAAAAGTCTCTCAGACTCCACACAAACTTTGTAACTAACTTTAGAACAAACGTTCGGACGTATTACTTGGACATACTAGAAAGCGCTACTGCTGGTGCTGGTAAGGTAGTTTATAAAAGTTACAGTGACTCGCGGAAAACAAAAACAGTGTGTACAAAAATTTAAAAGCAAACATCGCTCCAGGGAGGAAGTTAAGGGCTCAGGGTTTTTCGGGATTGGGTTGTTTGGGTTTAAGGTACTTACTAAGTACTTTTTGGTACTTTGTGTCTGGGTACCGAACTTTGTGCTTTTCGGTACTTTGTCTTTTTCAATAATATGGATTTTTCGGTAATTTGTCCTTTTCGGTACTTTGGGTTTTTCGGTACTTTGTCTTTTTCGGTACTTTGAATTTTTTGGTATTTTGGGTTTTTCGGGAGAGACCGGGGATAAAAGTAACACGTCATGAAAGTAATAGGGCCATAACACTAATCTCTATAATACACTGGATAGTGTATTCCTTATAATGTATAACAGTTTCTTTGCTTCCATTTAAAGATGACAATTAGGTGGTCGGCTTCATAATTTGACGTCTGAATTACAAAAAAAAAAAGTATTTTCCAGATAGGGATGAGTGATTTTGAAACAATATCGATGTGAACATCGATGTCAACATCGGAGAGCAAGCATCGATGTCAATAAATATCGAACCGAAAACATCGATGCTAATGCTACTTAACATCGATGTGTTTTTTTCAGGTATTTTTGTTTAAGTTTTTTGTTTGACCAAAGCAAAAAATGCGTCATGCTATTCTATAATGTATTTTTGCTTTCAAAAATTCTGGTGCCGGCTATTTTTTCTTAAGTTTTTTGAAATTGTTTTAAGTTTGTATACAAATGAAAAATATGATGTCATAAACAAGGTATTTCAATTTAAAACATCGATATTGTAAAATAATGACGCACAGAAGCTTGTGGGCTAAAACCGCGTGTAAATGGTATCTTTCTAGGCATCAATGATTTTAATGGGTGAAAATTGATGTTAAATTATGTATTTTGCACAACTGAATATCAACAAACTTCACAAAATCAATACTGCAAGGCAATTCATGTGTTAAGCAGTTATGTGTGCCCTTTTTGAAATCCGATATTTCAAAATCTTGTTTCACAGGGAGGTGTGCGCAAGAATTTGCATGGTGTAAACTGCGTGTTTTTGACCATCGATAATCTAAATTCGTGAAAATCGATATTAAATATGTTTTTTGCAGTAATATTTCAAGGAATTTATGTGTCAATTGTTTCTGTGGCTTTTTGGAATATATCGATATTGAAAAACACGAAGGTGTGTGCAAAAACTTACATTGGTGTAAACTGCGTCTTTCTGAGCATCTATTATTTCAATGCGTGGAAATCGATGCTAAAATTTGTATTTTGCAAAATTTATCGACCACAGATTTGATAGAAGCAATATTGCAAGTATTTCATGTGTAAACTGTTATCTATCGATATTGGAAGATATTTTTGCTTTCAAAAGTGTGTATAAAAACTTGTATGGTTTAAAAGGTGTCTTTGCTGAGCATCGATGATATTAACGCTTGAATATCGATGTAAAAAAATTTCTTTTGCACAAATGAACACAAAAAAAATGTGATGGAAGCAAAATTGATAGGCACTTCATGTATAAACTTATATATGGGCTTGTATAGATATTTGGGCTTAATGATCCGGTTACTTTCCGGAGAAATGTTGGGAAAGAATGAATTGTTTTTTTTTTAATTTATTGCATTATTTTAATAAAGATCATTAAGCCCATGTACTTTCTATACAACAACTGATAAAATGATCAATAACATTAAACTTATATACATATGTGCCTTTTTGCACATCGAAAATTTTATTGTGGTTCTGAATTTTTCAGTTTGGTTTGGGAGAACCTTTGGTATTTTTCTTTTTAATAAATTCCAAATGTTAGTGCCCTTTCACACGAAGAAACTGAGTTGCCAGCAACTTTTAGTTCCTGGTTGAGAAGGGCAGGAGGAAAGAGGGGCGAACAGAATCTCCACGGTCGAGGATTTGAGGAGAGTTTTTGACATTTCCTTTCACATCTAGGTTTAGGTATATTCAATCAATAGACGTTCAAAGGAAATTTCAAAAATTGCCTGGATTTTTGTTTCCTTATGTGAAAGGTACAACATATTTTTAAGGAGATTAAAAGAAAACGTCAAAAAAATCTCCAGCAACTTGTTTCTTCGTGTGAAAGGGGACTTACAGATGCCTTAAAAACTATAAAAGTCACTCCCTCTAGATCTTACTAGCAGAATCAATCAATTTCGTACTAACTTTTTGTTTGTTTTTAGACCAATGTTTTGGATGTTAATATCGATGTTCCAAAACATCGAAATCTTTATTATCGATAATTAGCAAATATCGATAGTAATCGCTCGTCCCTATTTCCAGATGTCAATCTGAAGAAAGGAAAAAGAAAATATTAACTTTTGTGGAAGTTTGTTTTATTATTTTGTATCTTTAAGTTATTCAATGTGTGTATTTGGTGTATTTTTTTTAAGTATAATTACCTAGTATAATGAGATAAATCATTGCAGTTTGTGAACAAATTGAGCAAAACAGCTAATTAATAATTATGATGAGGAGGATGTGATTGCATATTCTGCGTTTTTTTAAATGATTTTACCTCCTTGTCACACTCTTTACGTTTGTTATTCCGTTTCATTTAACAATAAGTGGAATGAAATGAAATTACGAACACAACAAATGTTAGCAAACAGATCTCGGGGCTCGGGGGTGAAACGAACGGAGATTTGATGTCTTCTTAATGGATTATCTTTGTATTACATGTTAAACAGTTATACTGGTATACAAAAAAGTGGTCAGCTTCATAATATAACAATTCTTCAAATGGAAGCAATATTTTTCTATCGATACACTATCCAGTGTATTATAGAGATCAGTGGGCCATAAATTAATGTGTTGGGCCATTTTCTTGTATGCAGTTGAAAAGTAGAAAAAGAAATTTGTTCGGCCGACGGCTTTTTAAGTAAATAAAGGTTTAAAAAATCTCAATATTTTAAAGCAAGTTTCTACTCAAGCATTCTTTGAGTGTTTTTCTTTGTACATGTTCATTATATAAAAAAAAATAAAAATCTGAGTTAATTATCAAAGGGCACGGTAGTGCCCAGCCAAGTTCGCGGCACTACACCCTTTTTACAGGAACAAACTCAGGCGATTTTCAACCCCCCTCTAACTTCAGTACCAATAAAGTCAAAAACTTCAAATTCGCACTATTTGCTAGGCTGATCAAACACAGGTGGCTCACCAAATTTCAACTCTTTAGCACTAGTAGTTCCCAAGATATAGGACTTAAAAAATCGCAAAAACCGTAACTGACTGACTGATTCACTGACTCACTGACTCCCTGACTCACTGACTCACTGATCATCAAATTATGGAGCACTTCCCGACATCGTAGAAACTTGAAATTTCGCACAACGGTAGGCCTTGTGGTACATACAAAGGAAAAAATCGAAAATCTGCAATTTTCTATTCAGGGGGCGTGGCATCCACCCACTTTCCTGAATATTCTTATAAATTATATGGAGCTTTTACGATTGTTGTAGAACAATGAAAATTGGTAAGTTGGTAGTGTTTGAGGTATTTAGAAAGAAAAAAATTGAAAAATAGGAATTTTCCATACAGGGGGCGTGGCATCCACCCACATTCTTAAAAATTCTTATAAATTATATGGAGCACTTCCGATTGTTGTAGAACGATGAAAATTGGTAGGTCGGTAGGACTTGAAGTACTTAGAAAGGGAAAAATCGAAAATTTGGAACTATCCATTCAGGGGGGGTGCAATCCACCCACTTTATGAGAATTGCTATTATTTGTACAGAGCATTTTCGGTTGTCGTAGAATTATGAAACTTTGTAGAGCGGTAGGGCTTGACTTTCACCTGGCAAAATAAGTCTTTGCAAAAAGGAGTGAAATCACAACAAAAACATAAATGTTAAAAAAGGAGCCAAGTTCTTATGTGGACAAGAAACCTGTGCGTAAAAAGTCAGCCAAAAAAATTAATGATAAAATATATGCCAAGTTTTAAGTTCATGAAGTTCAATATCAAATATCTTAAGTAGAGTAATATCGCAACAATTCCAAATCATGACAGAAATTTGGTAATTAATGATTACTGATTAAAATTTGGTGGATTTACTTGGCAAGTTTTCTGTTAAATATTTACTTAATCACAAATTTAAAATGTATGAAAACTTGACCAGTGAACTCACCAAATTTTAATCAGTAATCAAAGGGCACGGTAGTGCCCAGCCAAGTTCGCGGCACTACACCCTTTTTACAGGAACAAACTCAGGCGATTTTATACCCCCCTCTAACTTCAGTACCAATTAAGTCAGAAACTTCAAATTAGCAGTATTTGCTGAGCTGATCAAACACAGGTGGCTCACCAAATTTCAACTCCTTAGCATTAGTAGTTCCCGAGATATAGGACTTCAAAAATCGCAAAAACCGTAACTGACTGACTGATTCACTGACTCACTGACTCACTGACAGATCATCAAAATTATGGAGCACTTCCCGATATCGTAGAAACTTGAAATTTCATACAACGGTAGGCCTTATAGTTCATACAAAAGAAAAAATCGAAAATCTGCAATTTTCTATTCAGGGGGCGTGGCATCCACCCACATTCTTAAAAATTCTTATAAATTATAAGGAGCACTTCCGATTGTTGTAGAACGATGAAAATTTGTAGGTCGGTAGGGCTTGAAATACTTAGAAAAAAAAAAATGAAAAATTGGAATTTTCCACTCAGGGGGCGTGGCATCCACCCACATTCTAAAAAATTCTTATAAATTATATGGAGCACTTCCGATTATTGTAGAACGATGAAAATTGGTAGGTCGGTAGGGCGTACAGTAGTTAGAAATAAAAAAATTGAAAAATTGTAATTTTCCATTCAGGGGGCGTGGCATCCACCCACATTCTTAAAAATTCTTATAAATTATAAGGAGCACTTCCGATTGTTGTAGAACGATGAAAATTGGTAGGTCGGTAGGGCTTGAAGTACTTAGCAAGAAAAAAATTGAAAAATTGGAATTTTGCATTCAAGGGGCGTAGTATCCACCCACATTCTTAAAAATTCTTATAAATTATATGGAGCAGTTACGATTGTTGTAAGACCTTGCAAAGCGGTATGGTTTGATTTTCATCTGGCAAAATAAATCTTTGCAAAAAGTAGTGAAATCACAACAAAAACATAAGTGTTAAAAAAAAGAGCCAAGTTCGTATGTGGACAACAAACATGTGCGCAAAAAGTCAGCCAAAAAAAGTAATGAGATCTAAAATATATGCCAAGTTTTAAGTTCAGGAAGTTTAATATCAAATATCTGAACTAGAGTGATATCGAAACAACTCCTAATTATGACAGAAATTTGGTATTTAATGATGACTGATTAAAATTTTGTGGATTTACTTGGCAAGTTTTCTCTTAATTACTTACTCAATCACGAACTTAAAATGTATGAAAACTTGACCAGTGAACCCACCAAATTTTAACCAGTAATCATTAAATACCAAATTTCTGTCATAATTAGGAGTTGTTTCGATATTACTCTAATTCAGATATAAACTTCCTGAACTTAAAACTTGGCATATATTTTAGATCTCATTACTTTTTTTGGCTGACTTTTTACGCACATGTTTGTTGTCCACATAAGAACTTGGCTCTTTTTTTAACATTTATGTTTTTGTTGCGATTTAGTTTTTCTCGAAAAATTAAGGTATGTGGATAAAAGTTACCCTACACCAAATGGACGAACGTTACAGGTTACCTTCGTCCACGCAAGAATCTTTGACCTCCCCCTTCTCCCCTGCGTCTAAACGAGAAGCCAAATCCCGGGATTTTGGAAAAATAGAAATCTATACTAAGTTTCCAAATCGAAACCAAGCTAAGCTAACAGATCTTGCATTGAAAAGACCAAGTGGGCAAAGCAAAAAGAACGCGCAAGTGATGCCACTTGTTCAAATAACGATAAAAAAGATTGTTCACGCTTGGGAGAGTGGTGTAGCAGATTTGTGTTACTTTTGTCCCATTATATCACGAGGTACCCACAAATAAGGGGGATAGCAACTCCTGAATCCGATATTAACGAAAAATACTAGTCTCCGTAATAAAACAATATCATAAATATTATATTGGCACAGTAGATGTAAAGGTCATAGTGCAATGATAAAAAGTCTAATATTATTATTCATTAACACTTCAGGCATAAACATAAGTAAATGATTATTAAGAGCTAGTTAATCAAGATATGAGTAGTAATTATATTATGGAGAACAAATCACCAAAATAAAAACGAACATTGTTATCTCGACTTATTTAAAAAAAAAAATACGCTGGTTCTCACCTATATATAATCGTAAAAATAAAAATAAAAAAAATTAAATATTTTCAATCACTCATTTGTTGTTATCATGCCCCAAAGCTCCAATAATTCTAATCTTTTATTCAAGTTCACAATACTCAACTCAGAGTATGAAACGTCTGATAATGCATTTTTGCGTGCTCCAAATTTCAAAGTTTTGCAATCGAAGCCAAACAAATGTGAAGCATACAGAAGTAGTAGTACTTTATCATCTTTCTCGAACGTATTTATTAGACCGCACAATATGTTAAAGGCAAACGTGATTAAGATTCAGACTATCAAAACAAACTTTTTATTGGTTTTAACGATGATGAAGATAATGGGAGCAGCGACTGGGATGCGTTTCTCAGACTTCTATGCAGAGCATCTGAAGGTTATGACTGCGTTAGTTGATGAATTCTATGATCCATGTGAGGACTTCTATCAACATGCTTGTGGTTATTACAACACCACAGTTGCACCGATTGCTCCATTCATGTATAATAAAGAAGGCTATGTGAAGTTCTTCGAGAATAATAGAGCAAACTTCACAACAACCGGTGGTATTCTTCTTAACGGACTCTATGAATCATGCAAGCAGAAGAACTGGGACTTCTCACAATGGAAAAGCATTGATTTCTTGGAAGAATTTGCAAAATGGCCATTTTTACACTATCAATGGCAAGACTCAGGTATTGTTACTACATGGCCAAATTTGACTGCTCAGTTGGCAGCAAGGGGAATTCCTGTATTTTTTGACGTTTTCTTCGCCAAAAGCACTATTTTTGTCAGTCCAGCTGATATACGATGTCCTGCAGAGCAAGAGGAAATAACAGCATTGATAATGAGCCCAGCAACTAGCGTTTTAAATAATCAAATAGCAGAGATCATATCGTCTGAACTGTGGTCTTTCTGTAAGAACCTAAGTGGAGAATGGCCACGGTCATCTGAGAAACCTGACGATACCGGAAGTGAGAAAGAAACGAAGGAGTTCTTTGAAGTTTTCTTCGAAGAATTAAACATTTATTCGGAAGAAGTTGATAATTCGCGGAAGGTCCAGATTCGTACAGAACGTCTCGAAGAGATCCTTACAGTCACTCGTGGAACCGAGCCCAGGATCGTTATCAACTTCATCATATGGAAGATGCTTGAAGCACTTAAGTATGATGACTGCTTTCAACTGACCGAAGAGTTTGATCCCTTGCTTCTTTCGGAATACTGGAATTGGGGCGTGATTGAATCAAAATTAAGTAAAGATGTGGCTCTAGCTAATTTTCTTTACCATACTACTCGCTTTCAAAAACGCCGCAAAGATTTGATGTACGCAGAAGATTGGGAAACATTTTTGGACAAGAAGCGTCGTCGGAAGGACCTGAATCTCGAGCGTGTGATCAAGAACTATGGCAACAATAATCTCTCTCCAAAAGCAATGGAATCCGATTACTCCGAATTGGTAATGGAAAGGGATGCATTCTTTCAAAATTATTTCAATATGAAGAGGCAACAACTGCGATTAGCATTTACACAAGATAATTACGTAGACAAAGAAGACCCCAATCACCCAGCGAACTTCGTTCGTAGATTTCTAAATTTTGTCATTTTAACCGGTGAACAACCACTGTTTCATTATTTTGCTACCGAAGGATTCGATTTGTGGTACAATTCTGGACTTCTCTCCTCTACCGATGACTTGTATACCGCCATTGATTGCTTGGACCGACAATCGACTTTGTACTCCGAGGAAAATACGTTTTTTGGCAATTTAACCGGAGTCCAAATGGAGGACTTGTTGAAGTTTAATCAAGCATTTTACGAGTCGTATTATGATTACCTCTTCTGGCTGGAGGGTGAAATGTTCTCTTTTGCCGAGGATTATGTGCTGGAACATTTCAATTTGAACTCCAGTCAGGTGTTATTTTATTCAGTGGCACAATTGCATTGTGGCAGAGACGACGATAAGTACTCAACATTAATAAATAGGAGTTTCATGAATTCGTGGGAGTTTCGAGATGCATTTGAATGTGATGATGATGTGCCAATGAATCCCACAGTGAAATGTTTTTGTAAGGATTGCAAGTAAATAAAAATAAAAAATTAGATTAATGAATCTATCAAACATCTATTTTTTTTTGTATTTAGAAAAAAAGATTATAAGTTCACAGTTTAAATATTTATTTTCCATTACTGAAGGTCGGGGCTCGAGTCTATTAACTTTCTGGCAGCTCCCTAGAGTGTAGACTTGTTGATATTTTGTTACATTCAAATCATCAATATAGGTAATCATAATATGATTGTGCGAAAATTTTTGCAGCATTACTGCGAGTTTAACATACAAAACTGCTTTCATGAATTCTATCTACTAGTAACCGGGCGTTTTTGCAATATTTTCATTTATTTTTTAATCAACCAAAAATAGGTTTAGTTTTATTTTTAAAATCCAGATTTTTTGTTTGGTGATCAGTCACAACTCAAATGAGATGCTATATTTAATCTTAAAGTATATTTAGAAAAGAAATGTACATAAATACAACAAATTACGTCACAAATAACTCATAGGTACATCTTGAAAGCTCTGATGGAAACAATCCGATAACCATTGAATGTGAACTTGTTGTCTTTTAAAGCATGTAGGTATGTTGTTCGAAAGATTATGTCAAATTGATTGCACATCTAAAGTTGTATGCTTTGGTTAAAGGATTAAACCATAATTATTGGACATATATATATGTATATACATACATATATATGTATATTTTTATTTAGGTATTACCTGTATAAAAACGCACTTTTTTTTAAAGTGCTGGGGCATAAAGGCGTCAACAAAACGTCTTCATCCTTCACGGTCTGCTGCAAGGTATTTTAACTGTGGCCACGTCTTTCTCTGGGAGTCTGCTTCTGCTAGAACCGTTGATTTCCATGTTTTTCTTGGTCTTCCAACCCGCCGTGCACCCTGAGGATTCCATTCAAAAGACTACTTTGCAATTTCATCGTTTGGCTTCCGCAGTGTGTGACTAATCGATTCCCACTTACGCTTTCTTATGCCAACGTCCAGCCGCTCTTGACTTGTCCTGCGCCACATTTCTTCGTTTGATATAATTTGTGGCAAGCGAATCTTTAGAATATGGTGTAGACAGCGATTCACAAAATCCTGCAATTTCTTCGAGATGGTAGTCGTGACTTTCCAGGTTTCGCAAGCATATACAGTAGATGACGGATATAAGAAAGTCAAAAAATGCAGAGAATTCCTTTCTTATATCCGTGTTTTCTTAAATAAAAGATTGTATATAAGAAAGAAACCTTCTCTTATCACATAAATTCATTATAAGAAAGAAAATTTCCTTTAAATATCACTATATAGCTTGAAATAAATTTCCAAAGCATTGAATGCAAATTGAATGGATCGACTTGTATTCGCATTAATTCATAATTATCGCCCAAACATACAAAGAACAAACATTAAATTATAAATTTCTTTTAAATCACATCACGGGGTGATTTCTTAAAGACGTTTAATTTTCTATGCAGTGAGAGAAATTTTGTACCAGAATAAGTTTCTTATATCAGTATTTTTCTTATAAACAGTTTTCTTATAACGGGTGATTTTTTAAGAGGCTTAGAACTTTTTTAAAAAAAAAAACACAAAAAATTCGAAAAAATGAATGAAATATTTATTTGAATCGATAGTTTGAACCTTGCAATTTAATGTTTAAAGATAATTTCATGCAAATGTTGACCGCGGCTGCGTCTCAGGTAGCCCATCCGCTGAGTCCAATTTTGGCATACTCTTTCACACATATCGGCCGGTATCTCACGAATGAATGCATGGATGTTGGCTTCCAGTGCGTCAATCGAAGCGGGCTTGTCCCTATGGACATTAGCCTTGACATACCCCCACAAAAAATAATCTAATGGTGTCAAATCGCACGATCTAGGCGGCCAATTGACCGGCCCGAAACGTGAAATTAACTGTTCACCAAACTCGCCTCGCAATTGCGCCATTGTTTCGCGTGCTGTGTGGCATGTGGCACCGTCTTGTTGAAACCACATATCATGCAAGTCAAGAACTTCCATTTTGGGCAAAAAAAGTTTGTTATCATCGCTCGGTAGCGTTCACCATTGACAGTAACGCTGCGATTCGCATCATCTTTGAAGAAATATGGCCCAATAATGCCGCCGGCCCATAAACCGCACCAAACAGTGGCTTTTTCGGGATGCATTGGTAGCTGTTGCAATGCTTCTGGCTGATCTTCACTCCAAATGCGGCAATTATGCTTATTTAGGTACCCATTCAACCAAAAATGAGCCTCATCACTGAACACAATTTTTCGATAAAAAAGCGGATCCTCGGCGCACGAATTTTGATAGTAAAATTCAATAATTTGCAAGCGTTGTTCATTTGTAAGACGATCCATGGTTAAATTGCAAACCAAACTGAAGCTGTTTGACAGTGACACAAGGTACTAAACACACGTCAGCTATCAAAACCAGTGTTGCCAAAACCAAACCAGCTAAAAAATCACCCGTTATAAGATTCATTTTACACGTAACTTCATGGGAATGTGCATGGTGTTTTAAAATGTCTGTCTTATAAGCGAGTTTTTCTTATATGAGATTTTCTTATATCCGTCATCTACTGTAACAGCATGGATTTGACAATGGATTCGAAGAATCTCAACTTTGTGCGTAAGGATATTTGACTGGATTTCCAAATTTGGGATAGAGAACTGAAGACTGCGTGAGGTTTATTAACAATAATCCATAATGTCAAAGTGCTGTGCCTGCAAAAATAAATCGACGCGAATGTGGACCGTGTTACGTGTGGTGGCTTCTGTGAAAGTTCATTCCACCAATCTTGTATTGAGTTAAGTAAACGATCGCTTATCTATATGAATGAGTTTACAACCCGATTCGTGTTTTATTGTGACGAATGTAGGGAAATAACCTTTTCCCACATTCTCTTGGTCATTAAATGTAATAATGATGCACTTACTTCATCACTTAGGCGCCAGTTATAGCTATCATTGAAACTCATCATTGAAAATTTTAATTTTAAACGTTTAGGAGGCAAAATCAGTTATTATTTTGATGGACAAATAAAGCTTAAGACTTAGTTAATATATTTAGCCAAAAAAATTATTCAAATAGGCCCAACTTTCTACATAAAAAGACTTTTCTTATTTCAATGATTGAACTACCTTACCAATGATCATTGAAAAATCAAAAGTCATTTCTTGTGGAAAGTTGGGCCTATTTGAAATTTTTTTTGACTAGAAATATTAATTTAGTCTTGAGTTTTAATCGTCCATCAAAATAATGAATGATTTTGCTCTCTAAACGTCTCAAAATCAATCATTAAAGTTTTCAATGATGAGTTTCAATGAAAGCTATAACTGGCACCTTAATGAAAACAATAACAAGTGTCGACAAATATTCAGTGAAATATCGAAAATTGATGATGTTACCATTGAATAATTACATATAGAAGTGGACACCGAAAATTTCTCAGTTGACTATACGCACCATCAATCCGGTGGTGGAAATAAGAAGCTCAAATTTCCTTTTCATCATTGAATTTCCAAACCCATAAGTGGATGCAAAATTTCTTATTGGATTTTTCTTAAAACATTGAGATTCGGTGGGATATTTGAGTCTGTCATAGAAGAAAGACAACAACAATAACAACCACTTTGGTTTGGAATACCTACCAGACAATAAAACTTGTCTGGTATGCCAGGCAAGGCCAAAGCACTTTCGGGTGACATAATGTTTTAACAAGTGTTGTTTTTTATCTTGCTTTTGTTCACTTGTTTTTATTTTTGTTCTCATTCAGAGAATGAAAATATGGTGCTTCATTGGAATCTCGTGTATTCTCACACAGATAAGAAAAATAGATGGTAGTAATAAGAAACTCTAAGGAAGGAAAAAGAAAGAATATGTGCTTTTATTTAAAACTAACCTAACCTAACCTTCCTTCATTTATGAGAATTCACATTTACATTGCAAACACATACATGTAGGTACATAAGTTTAGCTGGCTGTCTCATCGCCGAAAAATAATAAGTGGATTCAAAACGGTTTTTATCTTTTGTGCTAAAGTGAGTCCTGAGTCCTGGTTACTATTTCCAGTGATAATTGCGTTAGACTGTTGATATTGCAAGTGAAATTAAAAAGATAGTTTTCGTTCCCGCGTAAATAAAGATGCAGTTCCTTTTGATTTTAAAATCAATAATATAATGAAAATCCAACATAATAAGAAAGTGTTTGATTGGAATGAAATGTAAGTAAATTTAAGTTTTAATATTTTCGTAGCTACGAGAGTACCATTAAAAAGCATTAGATATCACGGAATAAATAACATTTTTAGTTATATCAAATTTCAATGAAGATAAAGTAAACTAAATTGGTTAGGTATATTCTCTTTAACTTGCCCCATAGAGTCAAATTAGGATTGATGTCGGTCTGTGCGTCCACTGTAATTTGAGCTGAGCCAAAACGGTAAATCCGTTTGGATTAAAATGTGATTTCCTATATCAAAAATTTGAATTTTTGTTAAAGTTAATATAGAGCGAGAAGCTACGATAAATCAATTTTAATTATTTAATTTTTACGTGCGACTATATGTACATATATGAAGGTCCTATAGGGCAAGTCTTGCATTCATAAAAATAATCGATCTCGAGATTTTGTCAATCAATTATTGACAGTACCTCTCATAGAACACTTTGTTTTATTTTCTCATTATCGGTTGAACCAAATTTGATTATTTTTTAATACAGAAGACTTGAAAGGTTTTTTTTTTATTTTTCAAAAAAACTTAGAAAACGTTTTTTTGTTTGTATATACGATACAGCCTTGAACCCTAGGAGCAAGTTTGTTCGATCCAGTCATACTTTTTTTTGAAAGTATATCGTTCTATTAAACTTTTTCTGTAATTTTAATCCTTATTTACAAGTCAACGAATTCCTGCGTTAAGGATGTTCTGGACTCAACTGAAGCAGTAAACATTAAACAATATTGCCTGTACGGTGAGTTTGGAATATTCGTAATCCATACATTAGTCAACTTGAAAATAAGACTTAAAATTACATGTTTTTTAATAAGGCCACATTTAACTATCATTGAAACGAAAATTTAAATGATTGATTTTGAAACGGTTGGAAATCAAAATCAGTGGTTATTTTGATACCAAAATAAAGGGTTGCTCTTAATTATTATTTCTGGCATACAAAAATTAATTTTATTATTTCAGAGATTGAACTACCTTACCAATGATCATTGAAATGTTTAAAGTCTTTTTATGTGGAAATTATTTATAGGTATTTATTGCTAGGTACCTACCTATGCAAATATATGGTAGGTCTATATAAAAGGCCTTAAATAAAATCAGGGATCATAAATAGGAAGACAGTAAAAGTATTATTTGTAAACTTATAGCATTTCTTTTTACATTTAAATAGAAATTTAATTTAAAATTAGTATTTTTCAAAACCCAAACAGGAAGAGAAAAACTTCAACCGTCGAAGAAAATGAGCAAAATAATTCAGGAGGAGATGAAGATTCAGATGAATTTCTTCATGTCATTTCAAACATTTAAACTTATAAATATAAACTTATTTAAAAAGCTACATCTTTACAATCACTGGTTGCTTTAGTTTTTTTTTGACACTATGCACATAATAATATGTACTTATACCTATGTATATTATTTGTATTTTTCTTATCGTGTAAATACCTATGTATGTATAACAAAATCGTTGAAAAAACAATAAATGAGAAAGAATGATAAACCATAATTTTATTGTTTTTCTATGACAGATATGGAAATAGATACCAAATACCAGCTAGCTATGTAGTTGTCCTATACATTATGTAATAAATAGGTACGAATTAAAAATTGAATATGTAGGTACATATATCTTGATAATCTCTAATATTTGATAAGACTCCGTGAAAATCAACGAACAATTTAAAAGAAGGAGGAACGGGTACATTCCTGCAAATAAAAGACTTATAATTTCAAATTAATTCACTGTCTATAAATCTCAAGAAATAAAAAAAAACTAAGTCAAAAACTAAAGCAAAAACAAAGCCATCATCGTAAACATCCCAAATTGGAAGCAACCACTAACAACAATTTTATTTAATGAATACAAAAGCAAAACAAACCAAAAAAAGAAAATATAATTTTTTGTCTCTACCTCACATTTTGTGTTAACCTTGAGTCCTTGAATGGCATTGAAGAAAATACCTGAAAAAACAAAACTTAAACGGCTACTCAGTTTGTCGCTGTTGTTCACTTTCATTCTCAATAGGAAGGTCTTTTTTTTTACTCTGCCGAAGAAGAAATTTCCCAAAAGAAGTCAATTTCCTAAAAGGAACAGATTTCCCAAAAGGAACAAATCTCCAAAAGGAACAAATTTATTAAATGGTTGTTGTATTTGATAGAGCGACACATAAAATATTGTCCACCTAGTGGACGTTTTGCTGGGTGTCCCTTCTATTTGTAATTATTCAATGATGTTACTAAATGCCTAGATGATTTGCATACTTCAAGTCTAGATCCCTCTCGGGGTGTGAAATCTAACTTTTAAGAAATAAAAAAATAAAATGCACGACTGGGCACGTACTTGCTCTTATGTTCAAGACACTGTGGGCTTAAGAAAATTGTATATAAAACATGGAAATTATGAGAGAAAAATGTAGAGAAGCATGAAATTCAACATTTAAATTGGATAAAACAACTCTTTTGACAGTTTGATGTGGAAAAAAAGAATGCCATCTTAAAAAAATTTAAGTCGTTGGAGCGGTTTTTAAAAAAATTAATTTTTTAAAATCAATTCTTAAAACATTTTTAAGAACAAATTTTGGTACCTATGCAAATCTAAAGTATATATTTATGTGTACACCGCCGCTCATCTGAATAGGATCAACTTTTTTTGCAACTTACTGTTAGCCTCTCTTCATGTATATTGCAATCATACATCTTTTTTATATATGTAATGAAAGATCATCATTATACGCTTAGTTTGGGAGACAAAAAATCTTAAAGCTTACCGTTATTCTCAAACGCTAGCTAGACCAAATGCATTAATAAAAACAAACATATTTATTGGCTCATCTGAATAGGTTCAACGAATGAAATGGAATAAAACAAGAAAAGTAACTGTTATTTAATTTATTTTGCACTTTTTTATAGATAAGAATATGATAACCATAATTAATAATGTGTATTGCCTCCTTTTTTGAGTACAGTCTCGTACATTCGATTTGGTATTGAACTATACAGTTTTTCGAGGTACTGAAGCGAAATGCCGGTCCAGGATTTTTTATTTCTTCGATTAATGATTTTTTATCTTCGAATTGTCTCCCTGACTCGTATACTTTACGTGAAAGAAGTCCCCACACATTCTCTATGATATTGAGGTCAGGAGAGTATGGAGGCCATACCAGCATCTCCACATTTTGGCTCTCAATCCACTGTTTTACAATCCTCGCTGTGTGGATAGGGGCATTATCATGTTGGAAAGTCCACGATATTGGTCCAAAGAGGTCAGAAATCTGTGGGAAGGCCTTTTCTACCACACCTTTATAGGTAGTTGCATTCATTCTCGATGAAAGAAATTGGAGTTCGAAGGTTCCGTAGAAGGAAATAGCTCCCACACCATGACACTGCCTTAACAGCTATGCAGCCAGCTTAAATAATGCTCCTCTTTTCAAAAGGTCATGACAATAATAATTATAGCCGTCAGGGCACTCTAAGTTGAATTTTTTTTCATCTGAGAAAATCACTTGTTTCCACTCCGACTTCCACGACATGTATTTTTTACAAAATTGGAGACGGATTTCTTTTCTATAGTTGTTAAGCGGAGGTTTTGTCTGAAGTTTTTTTCTTTTTAAATGTTTAGCACTTGGAATAACCCTGCCTCGAGCAGTTATGTGTTTGACCGTACAAACGGCGGGTGTGCCTGTCAAATCTGAGCTTATGTATGTTATTAATCGTATCTCGGAAAACACCATGGTGGAAGGATATATGCTAATACATGAAATATGACAACAAATGGAAATGAGTCCCCAAGAGGTAACCATTTTATGGAGAATCCTTCTGCAGCTTCGGCTGCTGTAAACCACACATTTGGGGGTGCGGCATCTTTCGTGTACCAGCGTCAATCAAGACGCCATAACAATAAATGAATCGTTAACAAATAGAAGAAGTCTTTTAAGAAGAGCAAATGATACTTTTGGCTACCGCATACGTACGAAAATCGGAGCATGGAACGTTCGATCCTTGTACGGCGAAGGTAGATACGAGCAGGTTGAGCGTGAAATGCTTCACCTTAAGATCAGTATCCTGGGCATCAGCGAAACTAGGTGGGAGGAAGAGCCGAATACAGAGCTGACTCTGGGCAAACGAAAATGCTGTATTCCGGGAAGGATGAAAGAGAGGGTGGCCAAAGGCTGCATGGTGTCGGAATTATGTTGAACGAAGAAGCGAGGCGTAGTCTTATATCCTAGGCGCCCATTTCTGCAAGAATAATGACAGCAAGGTTCCGTTCAAAAATTCGCAACGTCACAATAATTCAGTGCTACGCCCCCACAAATGAAGCGACCGAGGAAGACAAAACCGCTTTCTACACTCATCTTAGCTCAGTTTACAGTGATGTTCCAAGAGCCGACATCATAATTGTCATGGGAGATCTCAATGCCCAAGTCAGATCAGACAACTACGGTCTGGAACGATTCATCGGGAAAAATGGCTTGGGGTCACGAAATGAAAATGGCGATTTGCTGGTCGATTTTTATAATGCTAATCGTCTTGTACTGGGTGGGACTGTGTTTAAACATAAGACTTGCAACAAAATCACCTGGGTACATCCGGATAGTCAAACTGAAAACCAAATTGACCACATCATGATTCAGCAGCGATGGAGGAAGTCAATGTGCGATGTTGGAAGCATTAGAAATGCCGACATGGGCCGCGACCACCATTTGGTTCTCATGAGTCTCAAGCTTCGAACTGCAGCTGTACAACGTCAATCACAGGGTGCAGGAAGGAATTCGAAGTTCAATACAAATGCTTTAAGTGATCCCAACATATGTCATAACTATGTCACCAACCTTAAAGACAGAGCTTCGTCATTAAACGGAAGACAACATTCAACAATTGATGAGATGTGGGGTGATATAAAAAGTGTTTTTATGGATGCTGGATCCGAAACTGCACCCAAGCAGTCGAGAGTTAGAGACTCTTGGATATCCCAAGACACCTGGGATAAGATCAAACTTCGCAAATCGTTGAAAATTCAAATAAATGCCGAAGCAGATATTCAACGAAAGGCTGACTTGCGAAGAGAGTACCGCATTGCACATAAGATGGTCTATCGTCAGGCACGTAGCCAGAGGGGGGGCTTGAGGGGCTGAAGCCCCACCCGAAAATCTAAACAAAAAATTAAACCTTTCTAATATATTAAATTCAAATCTATAAAAATAAGGAGACTATCCACGTAGGAATAGTTTATTTGAATTTAGCTAAAGTTCTCAACTACTTGAAAATACTTCGTTATAAAGCAAGAGGCTATTTAGATATGTTTACAATTTTGTATTGAATTTTGGAGACTATTAAAATGAGGAGAATATTCTACATACATATTGTATACATACATTTTATTTGATTTGGAATTGGGATCAGTGAACGACTTCTGTTATTGCCAAAAAATTTCAAATTAAAAATAACCACAAATTCTATAAAATTTTAGAGTAAAACAAACCAAAAATAAATAAAAATAGTGATATGCGCGTTACGAAAACATAATATGATTTAAAATAACTTTCAGCGTGCGGAAATTTTAAATTTATATGTTATGATTAAGAGCAAAAAAATATTGGAAGTTCCGTTTAAGAGATATTTAACAATAAAATTTGGATATGAAGAATTTTGCTGCAAATGATTGGATATGGTTAATTTCCCCACCATTCCACCCTCTCACAATTGCACCCATTAATATAAAAGCACTCCAATACTTTCTTTAATGATCCATTTAAAGTTATTTACAATAAAAACCCGTGAATGTGGTAAGTTGTTATTTTTGAATAGATGGTCAACCACAGATCCCTACGCAATACAATATACGGAAGAATCCCACAAAAAAGAATAAGCTCTCATAGTAAAATGTATCTTATGAACTCGGGGATAGTTCGGGTGAATTTTCACGAACTTTGAATTTTACCTGATATTTTTGTCATGGGAGCTTTAATACTTTTTTTGGATTCGTAGTATAAATCTATTATGACGGAGCGTATGATAAGGCTATTAAATTTGTATCATTATTAAAACCCTTTTGGTTTTCTTAAGCTTAGGTTTTTAAAATTTAAATTATTTGAGTCCAGATATCCAGAAAGAAATCCTGGAGATATGTTCTGATATTGTAAGAACTGAAATAACTAAACGGGCTATAAGTTCAAGTTGTATCAGTATCCTCGCTGACGAAACAATGGATGTTACTAGGTGTGAACAACTTTCGATATGCCTTTGATATATCGACTGTTTAACAGATCCCAAAAGTTGTATGCTTCGGGAAGATTTTGTAGATTTTGTTCCTGTTGATGACTAAACTTCTGAAAACTCGACAAAAACCATACTGCAGCGATGTGAAGAACTGTATCTTGATATGAAGAATTGTGTGGGCCAAGGCTATGATGGAGCCGCAAATATGGCAGGTCACTTAAGTGGAGTACAGTGCAGGATTAGGCATGCAAAAGTATCCAAACGCTTGGTATGTACACTGTGCAAGCCATTGCTTGAACCTGGCTCTGTCTAGTGCCATGTCAAGTCCTGCAATTCAAATTGCCTTGGTGTAGTAAGTGAAATAGCTAAATTTTTCCACAACCATTCAAATGCATATATAACTTTCTAAACTGTCATTAAAAAACACGCACCAGAGAGCCGAAAAACTCGACTTCTACGCCTTTGTGAAACTAGAGTCATTGAAATGCATGACAGTTTTATTTCCTTTATAGAGCTTTTCAAATGCATCTCAATAAGTTTTGAAGAAATAACGAGCAGAGCGTGGGCGATCTGTCTTCGAAAGCATCAACACTTGGCAGCGATCCAAAGAAGTGATTTCCTAGTAAGCCTCATTGTGTGCGAAAAACTATTCTGTTTAACGCTGCCCTTATCAGTTTTCCTACAGAGCTATTTCTGCAATCGACCGCACAAAAGAAGTTTAGAATTCTCTTAAGAACATAAGGGAAAATGCCGAAAATTTTTGCAGAGAGGCTTCTCAATCCGCATATCCCAAGTTGCCGAAGACTTATTTGAAGTTCAATTAAGAGTTCCAAGAACTTCATTGAAACAAACAGTGCGTTCCAATCCAGAAACCTCTTCTACTGAAGCCTATTTTAGAGTGTTTAAACTGATTCATTGCAAAAATTCGTTACTACAAAATCTTACGGACAGATTCATGGACAACGAAGACGTTCTACCATCGCATCGTTTCAAGCTCTTCTCCCAGGTTTTGCCGCAGTTGAGCGAGTGAAGGAAACGGAAAAACTAACATATGATTTTGATAATACAATTTCTTCGTCAGCTGTGAAAGCTGAGTACATTCTTTGGTGCGGAAAAATATTGGCGAGTGATCTTTCTACCGAAGTTTTGAAATTGCTTGATATAGGTATAGGCTTACTATAGAGGTATAAACTTCTTGGTTACGGTTTTGGCCACGCTTCCAGTGACCACAGCTGGTGTTGTAAAAACCTTTTCAACTATGAAAAGGATTAAAATAGTATCCCGAAGCGTTATGGGGAATGAAAAATTAAGCTCTCTTGCTATGATATCTGTTCATTCGCATATTAATGTGGATCCAGATAACGTGATTGAAGTCATGTGAAAAAAATCAAGACGTCTTCTGCTTTAAGAAAATGTGTACAGAAAAAATATTTAAGTATGTTCTATTTAAAAACTAATAGAAATCAATAAATTGGAATAAATATAGTTTTTTGTTTAAAGAATTTCTCGTAAAATTTGGAAGCAAGCCCCCTCCAAAACAAAATCCTGGCTACGGCACTGTCTATCGTTGTGTGAGACGTTACAAGAGGGTGAGGTTAGACGGTCTCGCAGAAAATGCGGAAAACGCTGCAAGAAGAGGAGATATGAGGGAATTGTACCAAATATCCAAGGAAGTTGTCGGGAAGAAAAGCAACACCAATCATCCTGTAATGGATGCACTGAGGGAAAAACCTATGCACTCAGCACAAAGATTTGTATGTAAGAGTTATGTACCGAAGTTTGTATGGGACTGTCATAAAAGTTGTATTTACTGAGTGGATTCAACGTGCACTGGTTACAATTGAAATTATGTGTCAAAAGAAATAACCAAAATACCTATATGTATTCAGTATAAAGAAATGTTATTACTTGCATTGAATATAGATCATATTGACTCAATATATAATGTTGTATTGGCTAAATACTATCTAAAACTCTATTACAAGCATCGTGTGTTTATTCAATATTTATGTAGCAAACATTTAAAAAACTTCCAGCAATTAAAAAACAAAACATAAACAACAGCAAGTTATCCGATGGCTACAAGCAACGTGTATTCAGTAAATATTTAAGTATAGAAATATCTGAAACTCACCATCTATCCAAATAAAAAACGGTTACTCATATTACAGCGAATAATGCAATGAGTATAAGCAACGTGTATTGATTCAATATTCATCTAATAACATTTAACCAGTACACCAAGTTATGCGCTGAGTATAAAGGTACGTTTGTTCAGTCTATATTATAAGTAAAAGTATCTTAAACTCCCAACAAAAACTATAACCGCTACGTAAAGATATGCGATGAGTATAGGCTGTATGTATTCATTCAATATTTTGTATGTAATGGCATTTACTCAGTACATCAAGTAATGTGTTGAGTATAAAGGTACGTTTTTTCAATCTATAGTATATTTAAAATTACCTCAAACTCCCAGTAAAAACTATAACCAATACACACAGATATGCGACGAGTATAGGCAGCGTGTATTCATTAAATATTTATGTAAAGACATTTACTCAGTACAACTTGATGTACGTTGAGTATGAAGGAATGTGTATTAAACGTAGTAAGTCTATAGACCATTATATACTCAACAAATAACTATTCGCCATAAACATTGATGCACTACATTACTTTACAAAGTCGCTTGGGCTTCTTATTCTTCTCATTCAGTTGATAGATTTGAGTCGTGAGGGAGGACGTGTTAAGGAAAGTGTTCGTTCAAAAGTTTATTAAATTATTATTCAAACAATAAAAGTGTTTTAAATTTTTTATAAAATAAAACAATATTATTTTAGTGATTTAAATTTTAAAAACCTACTATTCGCCATAAACATGCATGCATTTAACTGCATTACGGCAGTTTTACTCTACGAAGTCGCTTGGTGTCGGTGTCGTGACGACAGTGTTAAGGAAAGTGTTCGTTGAAAAGTTTATTAAATTATTACTCAAACAATAAAAGTGACTTCAACTTTTTATAAAACAACAACTCTTTAAGTGATTTAAATTTTAAATACCTACCTACTGATTTTTTGCACCTGGTATCTTAATATAAAGCCACTTGGGATGAATATATTTTTTACATAACTCGGTAAGTTGCTTCTAGCCTCTTTAAAAATTATATATTTAATGTATAATATGTATATACATATGTGTGTAAATATTATATTTTCTTAACTTTTTATTTAATTATAATATTATAAATGAAAATCACTTTGTCATTAGTCAGTTAAGAACAGTTACACTTTATAAGTTTTGGAAATTTCAATTTTTGCATTCAAAATGTTTAGGTATACTATTTTTGCTGTTCCCCTAGAACAGTGTTTTTCAAAATGTGGGTCGCGACCCCCTAGGGGGCCACAAGCCATTAGGTACAAAAAGAGGATTTCTTTTATTAAATGTTCAAAACTTGGTTGTCTCTTCGAGGTGTTAACAATTAAAGCATTTTCCTATTGAAGGAAGATAACGTGAGTTCACATATAGGTATGAAGTGGTGAATGGCACTAACAATATTAAAGCCTCTTTTGCCAGCTCTAGATATTTTCCTCTTCTCTTCTCTTTATCCAGAAATTATCAATGGTTTTTATATTGAATTCAGAGCATACCATCTGCAGCCAAAATAATAAGATTTTGTATCATTTTTACCGATGGGATCTCTGTCCATTTCCACCTTCAAAATAGAATAAAACAGAATAGAGTTCTGGAAAGTCACTTAATAGTTTTTTCTCCTAATCATGCAAACTCACATGAGAGAACTGTGAGCGCTTAATGTCATGGCATGGATTCATCTGATGAAATTTTGTCGAGAATTTTCTGAACCCAGGGAAAAAAATCATAAATTTTTTTGCAAATACTCTGAACGCAAACGAGGTTTTGCGAGGAGTCCTCTGGTTTGTCTTTTGCAGTCAAAATGTTTTCTTGTCTCCATTGGAGTTGCATCAAGATGTTTAAGTCGGCAAAAATATCAGCGAGAAATGATAATTTTAAAAGCTGAGTGGGGACAGAAAAATGATTTGATTATCCCGATTTTGAATCTTGTACAAACATCAATAAGTCAGCTTTTAATTCCAGAACTCATGTCAACTAGACCGAGAGCCCACAGCAGATTTGGGGTGTGAGTGATAGCAACAAATGAAGTTTGAATGCAATTTCGAGGGAAATCGTGTTGGCCGAAGTTGGTTTTCTCTTCCCTAGATAAGCTCCACGGATCACATATCACGTGAATCCGAGACCATTTGAGTCCTTCCAGACCGCTTAAAAAATTTAAAATTCTAAGTGAGAAACGCTTTTTTTTAATAGTCTGGCAGGGTGAACTATATACTCAAATGATCTCAGATTCCGTGATATGGGATCCAAATAGCTTATCTAGGGAGGGATGAAATTCAATTTCGGCTTAAACGATTACCCTCGAGATTGCATTTATATTTTTTTTTCGATTCACTGTTTTATCACTTAGGCTTGTGGACAACAAGACTTCGATTTTTTGAATAGCCTTTAATGAAGCTTTCAATGCCTATACTTCTTTTTTTGTTATCAATCACACCCAAAATCTGCTGTGTGCTCTCAATCTAAAAATACCTTACCTTTTGACAACCATCTGAACTCTGTTTGACACAGATTTTGATGGGCTCCATTCATGTCGCTTGTCGCTTTTCAAATAACTGACAAAGTATTATTATGAATGTGGGGGTCACCAGAATATTTTTACTAACAAAGGGGTCGCGTACTGAAAAAGTTTGAAAAACACTGCCCTAGAAAATAAAAACTTGATATACAACACATTTCATGAAAACTTCATTTCTTAAGACTTTTTCATATGTTTAAATGCATTTAAATTTTTTGTTACTTATACCGTTTTCTTTCTTTTTTTTAGCTATAATTGGAGAATACGTTTTGTATCCGTCGAAAATTTTCGTTTTTTTTTGACGGAATAAAATATTTAATGAGCAGCATGTCAGGAGCTATTGATTGTTGTTAACCCACGTTTTGAACGTCAAGTACCCAGCCGTCTGCTTAAACGTATGGGGTTTCTTCCAAATGTGGTTCTATAAACCAATGTTAGAAGGCAACTTTTGAACGAATTTCTAAGCAACAAACATGTACATAAATCCTAATCAGTATTATATTAAAGAAAAAAATTATATACAAAAGCTAAAATTTTTATTTTTATTTCATTCGGAAAAACAAGATTTTTTTATATTTATGCTAAATATAAATTAAAATTCCAATTTCCAAAAAGGCCTTATGACTATTACAATCCATGAGAAGACAGAGTGATAACTGTTACGTTTTTATTTAATGAGTACATATAATATTTGCATTTATGTGATGAGTGCATTAAAAATGTATTCACTAAACAAATATTTTCTCATCACAGGTAACTTTTACATAATTATGTAATGAATAAATAATTCTTTTCTCATCACAGGATTCCTAGCCTTATTAATGTACTGAATACAAAAAATATTAGTTCTTATGTAATCAGTGCAAACAATCTATGCTCACTAAATTATTTTATATTCATCACAGATAAATGTAACGCATTTATGTAATGAGTACATATAATATTTGTATTTATGTAATGAGTGCATCAAAAATGTACTCACTACCTAATTATTTGCTCATCACAGATAAATTTTACGTAATTATGCCATGAGTAAATAATTCTATACTCATCACAGGATTATTAGCCTTGTTTATGTAATGAATACAACAAATATGTGTATTAATGTCATCATTGCAAACAATCTGTACTCAGCAAATAATTGTGTACTCATCACAGATAATTGTAAAGTATTTATTCAATAAGTAAACATAAAATGTACCTACTACATAATTATTTACTCATTTATGTAAAGATTACATAGAGTATATATATTTATATAATGAATCCATAGATACTGTACTCACTACATACTCGTCCAGTAATATTATTGTGATGTGTATAAGGAATATATATTTATATTTAAAGAATGTGTAAAATCTTTACTCACTACATACAACATTTTTCAACACAGATAACCGCCATACATTAATGTAGTGAATCCATGGCATATTTATATAAATGTAATGAGTGCATGGAAAAATGCATACAACAGAAGCAAATGTATGTAATGGGTCAATTAAGTACCTATATTTATTTAGTGAATGCGTAGAATGCTGCATCGAACCTTTACTCACTAAACAACCATGTACTCATCACAGACAACCCTCATGGATTTATGTGTTGACTCAAATTGAACATTATTATTTATGCAATGATTCTATAGACGCTTTACTGAGTACATAATTACGAAAATTATTACGAGATATCCAACAGTGTTTTGTGCAATGGGTCAATAGATTCTTCATTGACTATACATCATGCAAATAAATGTATGTACACAGTATAGATTTCATAATGGAATCAGTACACAATGTTATGTGTGCAGAAAAATATGGGATGAGTCAATACATTTATGGGCTATGTGCATACCTTTTTCCCTCAGTGTGTGGATGGTACACTTTTGGTATCAATCGAGGATCAGCTGCGCAGGTAGAAGGATCACTTTTGTGCCTTGCTCAATGAGGATTCTGTCGAGCAGAGTGCTGAAGTGCCCCAGCTTAACGAGATGCGTAGATACTGGAAATTCAATCTTCGATAAATCTTCTCAAAAACAACAAAGCAGCTGGACTTAACGGTATACCAGCCGAGTTCCTGAAAGCTGACCCTGTCAGAACAGCTAGTATTCTACACCCGTTGATACAAGCTGTGTGGGAAAACGAAAACTATCCCAGCGACTGGAAGGATGGTGTAATTGTTAAGTTGCCAAAGAAAGGTGATCTTAAGAATTGCAACAATTTTTCCAAAATTAATGGCAACCATCATTCTGGAGCGGATAAAGGTTAGAATCGAGTCTATACACTCAAGAGGCATCAAGCTGGTTTCCGGAGTGGGCGGTCTTGTGTTGACCATATCAACACTCTGCATATCGTTCTTGAGCAGTCTGCGGAGTTTCAATCACTGCTTTACCTCATGTTCGTGGATTTTGAGAAGGCCTTTGACCGAGTCAACCGTAAATGTATATGGAGATCACTTCTTGGTAGAAAAATTCCCTCAAAAACTGTTGCCATTATAAGAGAGTCCTATAACAACGCAAGATGCTTTGTTTTACACAATGGGCAGCTATCCGACTCTTTCGAAGTGCGGCTGGGTGTGAGACAGGGAGATGTTCTATCGCCAATTCTCTTTCTACTGGCGATTGACGATGTTTTGACGGCCAGCGTTGGAACAGCAGAGAGGCAGGGCATTCAATGGAGACCGTTTGAAAGGCTTAGCCACTTAGACTACGCCGATGATATATGTCTCTTGGCAAATAACATCAGCGGACTGAACGGGATGTGTCAAGCTCTGAAGGTAAAAGGAGAGGCGAGTGGTCTTAAAATAAATAGCAAAAAGACAAAAATAATGCTCACAGCCCGCTCCACACATCAGTTTATTTTATTACAGGAGACGCCAGTTGAACAGGTTGAACAATTTAACTACCTTGGAAGTATTGTTTCAACAAATGGTGGTACTGATCTGGACGTTCAAAGTAGAATAAATAAAGCTCGCGCAGCCTTTGGTTCTCTCTCCCAAATTTGGAAATCATGTCAAATCTCCTTGCGCACAAAGTTGAGATTCTTTCGAATCCTATGTCAAATCCGTGCTGTTATATGCTTGTGAAACCTGGAAAGTCACGACTACCATCTCAAAGAAATTGCAGGCTTTTGTGAACCGTTGTCTACGCCATATTCTAAAAATTCGCTGGCCACAAATTATATCAAACGGGGAATTGTGGCGCTGGACAAGTCAAGAGCGGCTGGACGTTGACATAAGAAAGCGTAAATGGCAATGGATTGGTCACACACTGAGGAAACCAAACGATGAAATTGCAAAGCAGTCATTTGAGTGGAATCCTCAGGGTGCACGGCGGGTTGAAAGACCAAGAACAACATGGAAATCAACAGTTCTAGCAGAAGCAGACTCCCAGAGAAAAACGTGGCCACAGTTAAAATATCTATCTGCAGACCGTGAAGGATGGAAACGATTTGTTGGCACCCTATGCCCCAACCGGGGTTACAGGACTTGATAATAATGATGATGTACCGTTTTTAAGAAAATCAAAAATAAAAAAATGGTTCTTTGGGAGGTACCATTAATAACCATTTTTGGAAAATGGTTTTCCACCCAAAGAAAGCCTTAACTAAAATAAAATAATTGAATTTTGTTTTAAGATTATACGATTATTAAAATTTCTAGAAAAAATTGTATGGCAGGTACCGTTATTTTTGATTCTAAAAAAAAAAATGAAAAAAAGTGTGGGCATAATCACCAAAAACCACTACGTACCAAGTTTGAAGAAAATTTTTTTTGCACGAATCCAAAACTTGCCTTATAGTACCTATAATCGCAAGTAAAAACTTTCCCATATGAATGACTCCTTGGCCGATCTACTATCGCTTAAATCGGAATTAAGTAATAGTTTGAGGTAAATTTGTGCCTTTGAACCCATTGACTCTCTACGTGAAGATATTAATCGTTCAGCCAAAAGCATTTCAACTCAATTAAACAAACCACAACCCATGCTCGACTCAACTCGACTTTCAGTTATTGGTGACGCGATTGAGTTCATATCAAACAACACTATTGAGCTCGCAGTGACTAGAGGATGCGTCAACGAATTGGTTGAAAATCTTAAGGCTGTAAACAATAATTTGATTGTCTCTCAAGCTGACTTTTATACAGCTAAGGACCTTCGTAATTTCTGCAATAACTCTTCCCTGTAGGAAGAGCTTCGTGAAATCTGTGAACAAATCTTCGGCACCTAAATTTACAAACTTCATTTACTCACGCGTCCTTAATTCTTCTCAAACCTCTTGTCCAGATTCTTCTCGTACCAATACTAAGTGTTCCCTCGCAGCATTTTCATCATCATACTCCCCCTTCTCCATCAACGTCAGTATCAATACCAATGGAAATTTAATTTTCGAAAAGCTAACTTTTAAGTTATCTGAAATTTACGCTGATGACATGAGGATCTCTAAACAAATTCCAGCCACTGACGATGCACTTATACTGCAAACAGACTTAAATAGTTTTTTAACGTGGTACCAAAAGAACTTTCTTGAGCTTAACATTAAGAAATGCCAAGCTATAACTTTCTCTCGTAAGCGTCCTCCCCTGCCACAATGACAATACTCATTCAATGACGTGCCTGTTCTTACCGTAACCTTCACCTTCATTCGCTACCTTTTTGTCTTTGTGACACTCAACCCAATTTTTGCGCCCATTACGACAACATTATTAGCAAAGCTAATTCAGCTCTCGGTTTCGTAAAACGCTGGTCAAAATAATTTTCTTGTCCCTTTGTTACCAAATTTCTTTACATGACTTTCGTAAGACCTCTACTGGAATATGCCTCCCAAGTCTGGTCACCATATCACCAAGTTCACACAGAACGTTTTGAAGCCGTCCAGTGCAGATTTGTGCGCTTCGCTTTGCGGGGACTTGGCTGGGATAACTCTTATAACCTTCCTTCTTATGCTGACCGTCTTAAACTTTCAAACCTTCAATCCCTCAACCTACGCCGAGATATTGCCGACATTGTTTTTGTTCACCAATTATTAAATGGTGTCATTGATTGTCCTAATCTCCTCCAAAAGATCTCTCTGAATTCAAATCCTCACCAGTTAAGATCAGTGCCTTTCTTCCTCATACTGACTACCATCGTACTGATTATGGCCTAAACGAACCTTTGACTCGAATGCAACGTAAGGCTAAGAAAGTAAATACCTTCAACCCCAACATTAGTTAGCCTTCTTTAAAACTAACTACTCAAACTAACCCATCTTATAGCCTTTTTCTTCTAATTCTTTCTCTCGCCCTTTGAATATTTCAACCTTTTTACATTTTAGCATAGATTTAAGAAATTGTATGTTAATTTTAAGTCGAGCTGCATTAAGCTTATAATAAATTTCAGAAAATTGTTCAACCTCTTCAACTGGCGTCTTTTGTGAGCATTATTTTTGTCTGTTTGCTATTTATTTTAAGACCACTCGACTTTCCTATCACCATCAGTGCTTGACACCTCCCGTTCAGCCCACTGATGTTATTTGCCAAGAGACATTATATCATCGGCATACTCTAAACTCAGTGGTGGATCCAGAGGGGGGGCTATAGGGGCTGAAGCCCCCCCCTCCCCCACGGCTGATTCAGAAGAGAGTTAGACAAACCAAACTAAGATTGTGGCTACAAAATGTATGTACATGTGAGCTGTGTTTTCCAAGCCCTAGGAAAATTGAATGAGTTGTTGGGCTGAACCATATTATATGCAACCTGTGTTTTTTTTTCGAAGCCCCAAGAGAATTGGATGAAAAAAGACGATTATATACAAAATAAAATATACCTTCGTAGGCGTATACGTATTTCGAACGTATGAATGTTAGCGTTTTCTTAAACTCCTCGTGATATTTTTCGGACTTAGCTAAGCCCAGATAACTTTTGGGGCTTAAGTTTTAAAACTCAGTTTCCGGTGTAAAAAATAACCCTGATTACAGAATTCGACGAATGAGTCAGGTTCCAATTTTGACATTTGGATCAGCAAAAATGTCAAAATTCAGTCTGATTTGCTCCGCAGTTCATTCGACGGATGCTATAGGTAATCGGGCTGAATAACTTTGATATGGATAGTTTGCATGATAACATTTTTATTGTTTTAGAAATTGAAACTTATGTTTTTATTTCAGATTGTTTTCGTGTGCCCAAGGATATTTTGACGATTTCAAAGACTGCTTTAAGACGAAGCGAATTTTGATCTTAGTTTCTCTTTTGATTTTCTTTGTGCTCTAATGAAAGATTATAGAGCTCTTTCCACGAGAAATATTAATTAAATGAAATGAGAAAGAACTTCAATTCACTTCGAACTCGTTTTCGAAATGTAAAAATCACCTGTTACGGTTAATTTTTTTTTTTCTTTAAAAAGTGTAATAAACATTTTTGTTTTAATATGGACCCAATACTCGTATAGTAATTAGAATTTGAAGGGCAGAAAAAATTTTAAGATTTTAACTGAGATTTTTTTCAAACTTTCGTCAAACTGTGAGATTTGAACTGACAAAAAATATAAATGGAATTCGCATTAAAATAGTTTATGATCGGAATGTTAAACTCGAATTTTTATGTTCGAAATACCAATTCACATGGACTAAAGTCATTTTAGGTGGAATAGGTACAGAACATCCAAATTCATTTTTTATCCTCAAATTTATTATAGAAGTGAATTGAAAAACATGATTTAGCTAATTTCTTGGAACAGCTACTTGTACAAGAAATTTTCTATTGTCTTTTTTATAGGGAGCTTAATTTATTGCCTTTCTTTTTTTGCCATTTATAGCATTTTCTTCTATAGGAATTAATTTTTAAGAACTAGATACATATGTAGGTGAGATACAAGGGCGTTCGCCGGATTTCGATTAGGTGGGAGCAAACTCATTCAAAAAATAGTTTTATTACAGAAATCTTGCTTTAAAATGTTTTCATTAAAAGGAGACAAATTGAATAATATATGAAATATATTCTGATTAAGAGGGGGGGTCAAGCGCATCTAGGTGCCCCCTTGCGTACGCTCTTTTGTTTCAATTTTTTCCATTTAACGTTCGTACCTACGGATCTTACGTTAGTGTCAAAAACAGAAAAAAAAGTTTGCACGTGACTCTTAGGTGCCAGTTATAGCATGTATATAAAGTTAGCAGGACACTTTTGGAAATTCATGTTAAAAACTATCCTATCATTAGTTGCTACTTAATTGCGAATTAGTTACGCAAACAAAAAATTAATTGCTTTTTGGTTCGCGAGAAAATGGGTGTCCTGCCAACTTCATATGAACTTAGCAGGACATTTTTTTCAAAAATAAAGATAATCGAGATGAAAAAATTTGACAATTGAGAACTAATTAATTGCGAATTAGTTACGCAAAAAAAAAATGTAATTGCATTTTTGGTTTGCGAAAAAATGGGTGTCCTGCTAACTTCATATGAACTTAGCAGGACAACTTTCTCAAAAATAAAGATAATCGAGCTGAAAAAAAGTTTATCATTGAGAACTTATTAATTGCGAATTAGTTACGCAAACAAAAATTTTATTGCATTTTTGGTTTGCGAAAAAATGGGTGTCCTGCTAACTTCATATGAACTTAGCAGGACAACTTTCTCAAAAATAAAGATAATCGAGCTAAAAAAATTAGATTATTGAGAGCTAATTAATTGCGAATTAGTTACGCAAAAAAAAAATTTATTGCATTTTTGGTTTGCGAAAAAATGGGTGTCCTGTTAACTTCATATGAACTTAGCAGGACACCCATTTTTTCGCAAACCAAAAATGCAATAAAATTTTTGTTTGCGTAACTTATTCGCAATTAATAAGTTCTCAATGATAAACTTTTTTTCAGCTCGATTATCTTTATTTTTGAGAAAGTTGTCCTGCTAAGTTCATATGAAGTTAGCAGGACACCCATTTTTTCGCAAACCAAAAATGCAATTAAATTTTTTTTTGCGTAACTAATTCGCAATTAATTAGTCCTCAATAATTAAACTTTTTTCACCTCGATTATCTCTATTTTTGAGAAAGTTGTCCTGCTAAGTTCATATGAAGTTTGCAGGACACCCATTTTTTTCGCAAACCAAAAATGCAATAAAATTTTTTGTTGCGTAGCTAATTCGCAATTAATTTGTTCTCAATAATAAACTTTTTTTCAGCTCGATTATCTTTATTTTTGAGAAAGTTGTCCTGCTAAGTTCATATGAAGTTAGCAGGACACCCATTTTTTCGCAAACCAAAAAAGCAATTAATTTTTTTTTTGCGTAACTAATTCGCAATTAATTAGCAACTAATGATAGGATAGTTTTTAATATGAATTTCCAAAAGTGTCCTGCTAACTTTATATACATAGTTATAGCTATCATTGAAACTCATCATTGAAAATTTTAATGATTGATTTTGAAACGTTTAGGAAGTAAAATCATTTATTATTTTGGTGGACAAACAAAGCTTAAGACTTTATGAATATTTCTAGTCAAAAAAAAAATTCAAATCGGCCCAACCTTCCACAAAAATTGACTTTGAATTTTTCAATGATCATTGGTAAGGTAGTTCAGTCATTGAAATAAGAAAAGTCTTTTTATGCGGAAAGTTGGCCCTATTTGAACTATGTATTTTTTTGGCTAGATATATTAATTAGGTCCTAAGGTTTATTCTTCAATCAAAATCATAAACGATTTCACTTCCTAAGCGTCTCAAAATCAATTTTTAAAATTTTCAATGATGAGTTTCAATGATAGCTATAACTGGCACCTTAGTCTAAGTTATTAGATTTTTTTGACAGTTATTTGTTAGAAAGTTTCTCAAAACTTCTCATTAGTTGGAAATATGCTTTATTTAAATGTAAGTAAAATGTCTAGCTAATCAAATCTTGGACAACCAATTCGAGTTAAGAAATTGTAGGACAACAGAAACCTACAAAGTTTATCGAATAACTTTTCGGAGGTAGACGGCTGTCTAAACTGAAACCAAGTACTTTAGGATGAGGTTTTATAAATCCTACAAAAAATATTCAAATTAAAGAAAGGTACCTACCTACTTATTTAAAGTTCCTAAAAACATATTCTAACACCTTTTTTATACGATGTGTCTTTGTGGAGAAACTGGTAAAAGCGTCTTTTCAAACTAGCAGCTGAAGCTTACTAATTACCAGATGCTCCATTTCTAATCATAAAATTAAGCACAATTTTCCTATTAAGTACCTACATACATTTTTGCATTACACAAAATCTTTTTTGTTTCTGCTGCTGACTAACCTTCTGAGAAAAGAAAATTTGGGCTGGTAGGGCATTCGTATATGATTAAGATTTTTTCAAAAGATGTGTCTAAGGGAACTCCAAGCCCCCCCCCCCCCCCACAGCCAAATCCTGGATCCGCTACTGTCTAAATTAAATGACTAATGTCGAATTCCTTACAACCAAATAATCGATTTTTTCTAAACAAAATCGATTTTATTCTGTCAAAACAAATCTTGCATTTTCAGCAAGATTTCAAATCGATTTCACACACACTAACAAGATTTGACATTTCTCTGGAGTTGAAAGTATTTTGCGGCGGGTTTAACAAATGTTCTAAAGTGTTCGTCGGTCATTTAAATAGATTAAAAGCAAATAAATCGTTATAACTAATTTTAATTCATCAAAAAATAGTGAATGGTCAGTTAGAAGTTATAAAAATATCAACTAACTTCGATTCAAAGTGCCCAAAGTCAATTAAAGATATAAATCGCGCGCTCGCCGATGTGTTTCTCGAATGATGTGTTTCTTGGATGAATTTGGGTTGTTTTTCTTACTTTAATGGCCACATAACTATTTTCTGTTTATTTTTGCAACTTTTCTTGGAAATGTATATGTTTTTAATCTAACAAAATGACGCGAAAAACTGAATGCACTTTGGAATATTTGTAACAAATTTGTATGCGCATAGTTTGTTTACTTTTTTGCCTCAAAGCTACTGTCAAATGACACACACACAATCCCACACGAAAAATTTGATTTTTTGTGTGTTCCTTACAACCAACAAAAAAAATCGATTTGAAATTGTTGTAAGGAATTCGACATAAGCTTTTCAAACGGTCTCCATTGAATGCTCTGTCTCTCCGCTGTTGCAACACTGGCCGTCAAAACATCGTCTATCGCCAGTAGAAATAGAATTGGCGATAGAACATCCCCCTGTATCAAGTATCACACCCTGCCGCACTTCGAAAGATTCGGATAGCTGCCCATTGTTATAACTTCAGGCGCGAATCCAGGATTTCGCTCAGGGGGGGGGGGTGCAATTTTCGTGAGTTTCCAAAATCTTGATGAGATCTACAGCAAATTTGAGTACACTTCGTACCGCTCTACAAGCCTGATTACACAAAGCAATGCAAGTTGATGAATTTGAAATTTGAAGAAAGTAATTACCTCTTTCATAACTGCAACAGTATCTCGAACAGTGGGTATACTTTGGACTTTGTGAAATGAAGTTTTGCAGTTTGTAGATATAGCATGGTATCTTTAAAGCGTTTTTAAGTTCCCTCTGGATCTGCATAGCTCCACAATTATGCTCGGAAAACATAATGGCACAGTGGCATGTTTCTATTCAGAAACATGACGTTCGAGTTTGAGTGAAATTTTCAACCTCTTCTTTAGCTGGGACAACCTTACCTAGACTTGCCAGTAAAAGGCCATTTTCGAGAACGTCATCAGCATCAAAAATGCATTTTGCATAAAATAAATGCATAAAAGATATAGATACCGAGTTTTGTTCAATTCTTCTTGGTGAAATAAAACCAATATGAATTCTAGTTTTAAGATAGTTCTTAGGCCGAAAGGCAATAGCATTAAGTTATTAGTTTAACTTAGAGTGCCCGAATGGGGCCAGTAAGTAAGTTAGTTGTAAGATATTGATAAGTAGGCTAGTTTTTATAAATTTTTGTCTAGCTTTAAGATAGTTCTAAGAAATTGGAAAAATAAAAATTGAATTAAAAAAAAAAAAATGTATTTTGCGGAATGTTCTCAAACGCAAACTGCAAAAGTCAAATACAAGTCTTACTGCATAAGCATATTGTGTTCGATAATGCAGTTTGCTAAAGTCAAATGTTCAAAAACATCATGTGTGGTGCAATTCTGCAATAAGAAATCGAGTTGGCAACAAAAATATTGATAAGCCGGAGCACGTGTTCATAAACGTCAAATGCGTTTGCAAAAAAATTGAAGGATCAAAACCGAGATGAACTGTATCGTATGCCCAGATGCCTTCGTCCATCGATACAAAACCAAACTTTGTGATATTGAATTAAAACACATTAGCCGCATTTTATTATCCACATGATCTGATCCGGATCAATTTCTAATACGTGATTACAAAAACAACAGGGGATCCTGGTTTTTATCTGGATCTATTTCAATGATCCAAAAATGACTATTGTGAATGTGTCTCAATAGTGCCAAGAAAAGAGGCAACATATACGTGCAAAAATAGACAAACCTATGTAAGGTAAAAAGAGACAGGTATATAACTAAGATCCTGTCTGTTTTATTTATCATGATCTAATCCGGATCAGATCATGAGGACAATAAAATGCGATTATTGATTATAGTGGAAAATACAAAGAAAAAACAACTCTAAATTAAAACTTTCTGTCAGACCTTCTCGATTGATACTTCGATTTTGACTAACTTTCGTTATACATTTCATTTAGAATATACTTAGCCTTCGTTAAGTTTTAATAAAAATGTTTCAAATAATCAAACCATCGTTTGCAGAGTTGCCAGACTCATGCAGTTTGATACAATAGAAATATTCGCGTCGTAAAATGACGATAGTTTGACAATCGAATTGACGTTGACTTGACGTTTTGAAAAACGGCCAAAAACACCTATCCTTAGGTGTAAAAGATCCATCCAACTTCTCTTTGGCAGTGACTGCTGTACAGCGTTGCCGCGAAGAAAAAAGCAGTGAGGGCCTTTTCGTAATTTTATGGGGCCAAATATTTTACAAAAAAATAACTCATTATGTAATATTTGTATTTATTGTTATTATTTATTTGATTAATTAATTTAATTAATAATTTAAACGAAAAAAAAAAACAAAAATCACAGATGTTTCAAATTTGCTATAATTTAAAGATTTCTTTCGACTGTGAGCCATAACGTAAAATAACTTTAAAATTTGTTCAGAGCAGAGCCTGAACTGTCAAAACAAATTCTGTTTCTTTTTTAGCTCCAAGTGCTCAGAGCTAAAAATGTATTTCTTTTTTCGTTCTGAACGTATTCAGAGTGCACTCCATGAGCTCAGAATAAAATAATTGGATTTAAATGCTTAACAAAAGCATTCGACAGCAAAGGTTCAGATGTGTTTTAAAAATAATTCCGAGCACTCAGAGTAAGACACGCTTGGTTCAAAAAGTGTCCAGAACATGCTTGGACTCTTTTCAGACCTCTTTTCTAAATCAAAAAAGAAAAAGCTTCTGAAATTAACATTTGAGGGCCATTTCAAATAGGCCCGGGCCAAGAGCCAAAATATATAACAGGGGGCCAAAAGGCCTGATCAGGCACTTTGTGGCAACGCTGCTGCTGTAGTCGTTCCTGGTTTCTCTTCAATCTTCTAGTCGCTCTCGAGAGTTTTCTATAGTGAAAGTACTCCCTCAATGGAAGCGCACATTTAAATATTTATCATAAAAAGAACTCTATCACCCTTTGTATTAAATTTTTTGGTAATTCTCAATAACTTTTATACACAAATGTAGTTTATTATTTTAACTTGAATTAGATATCTTAGGCGCATTTGCTGATACGAAACTTAAATATTTAAGCAGAACATAAAGGGCTTATGTGACAGTTTATGCAGAGGAAAAAGTAGAACATAAGTTTTTAAGGTGAACATAAATGCTTAAGAATCGTATCAGCAAACGGGTCTTAATCTGTAGATCCGAGCATTTGAAGCAAAGTTTGAGATTTTTGAAGCTAATTCGTCGTAATTTAAAGATTTAATTTATTTTATAAATTAAAATCAACTTTATGATTGACAATTTGGATAAGTAAGTGCCCCTGCCAAATTTGTAGAGGAGGGTTGCAGGTGGGGCAACACAGTGGCAAAAAGGCTTACTATTGTACTGAATTCGGTACTATTGGACTTTCCCAAGTACGCAAGTACCACTTTTCAATTTTCAGTACTATTTCTACTATTTTTAGTTTTTGAAAAGGTCAACTTTCATAAATCTCTAAGATCAAATAAATATGTTCAGTCAGACTTCACCACATCTTCACAACAAGAAAAATATTTGTGAATGCGCCCCAATGGCCCATTAAATTGTCATAACTTACTAGAAAACCACCTTCCCGTCGAGGAAATCTATTGCGGGACCGAAAGTTAAATTTTTTACACTTCTAAAAATTTAACTGAAAGCGAAATTTATAGCTTTAAAAGTCATACACGGATGTTCTATATGGGTGATTCTCTGCCAACTGTGATTCTTTTTTAATAAAATTTTCAAAAACTCAAACTTCTTGGAAACAATTTTTGTTTTGTGTTTGTGGCTTCATTTAGTCAGAGTATCATATCTGTAAAAGCATTTCGCTACAACCTTTTAAAGAACAAAAAGTATAGTGAAATGTACTAAAACTAGTTAGACGATAATGACACTGTTTTTCTTTTTTTTCTTTTTAATTTTGTCTCCCTCTTTTTGACCATATTTTTGTTGAGATTCTTGATTTTCTAATACGTTTTGACCTCTTGACATTTCTACTTCCCTGTTTTTCTTAAAAAAATTATCTCTTTTTCGTTTTTGAAGTCTGTTCTTCTGAATGGCAACCCTTTTCCTTGTGCTGGGTTATTACTTAGTTTTTATTGCACGGAATGATTTTGTTTGGCTTGTCTGAGGTATTGCTACCGTTCTCATAAAGAAAATTGGTAGAAGAAAATATTATTGCAAAGAATTATTTAATTATATTTATTTAAAGCTTGATAAGTATTTAATTTCCACGGTACTGACATCCACGGTACTGACATTTAGACAGTATATGTAACCTCACTTCTCTATGCTTATGAGAAAAATAATTTCCAGGACAATTTTAACTTGTGCCGTTAAAAGGAATACAAAATTCTGATAACCAACCAGAAACATGTTATAACATGCATGAAAAATGCTACCACGGTACTGACAAATAAATTTGTGACATACTTTCATCGCATGCAAACATATCACTCTTAAAATACAACAACGTACCAAAAACAAAATTACTGTTGTTAAATATACATAAATAGTTTCTTTTTTAGAAAACTACAATACATACGTGTTAAAGCTAAAACAAAATGGCGGTTGAGCGGGAGATCTTTTGAATTCAAAAATAAAACTAAAACCTCGGACAACATTCATTCATGATTATTTTGACTTAATTTTCGCATTATTTTGTCAAGCAAGTATTGCACTCAAACTTTTCTAACGGCAACATTTCTATTCAATGAACTATTTCATTCGAAAACAGTAGACTTAATCGGAAAAACAAGGATCGGACATGCCACGGTACTGACATTTTGACCATACTTTTCCAAGCCATGTCGAAGAAGTTGCAAATTTGGTCATGATATTGAATGTAGATTGTAGTAAATAGCCATTTACACAATCCAAACCAAAAATATATACGAACATTTTACATTAAACAACAAAAAAAGCACTGGACGCAAAGAATCACAGTTGGAACGGAATCACCCATATAGCTTTCTCGAAGATGTGAAAAAAGATTTAATTTTGAAGACATTTTTTTGAACTCGTTGCAACATTTTTCACAAACTTCAAGTAAATTCAATAGTTCAATTTGTTTTAAGATTTTTTCCTGGCGAACAACAAAACATTGAACTCATTAATAAAGAATATCGAGCTCTAGCTGACTGCCAATGCTTAAAAAAATTAAGAAATGATTCTATTTCTGAGTTCTGGGCTGAAATTGGCCTTGTAAAAAATGAATGCAACGAGTTCATGTTTTCGAATATATATTCTTCCGCAAACATCGTAAAATTTTTTCTTATCAAAATATTATTAAAACAAAACTTAGAAACCGAATGCAGGTGGACACGTGTTCTGCACTCATAAAAACTAAAAACCTACATAATTAAAAATGAGAGCTTTCACAGCTATATTATTCAAAAAAGTCTTTTGAATAGACATTTACCGAGTTTGCCGATGAAGAAATTTTAGAGTAAGAAAAACATATGAATGTAAATACAAAGAAAAGACTTGTACCAAAGTTGCTATCCGTCCATATGACTTATTTTAGAATAAAATTATACAAATGAAATGCATAGGTATACATATTTAATTTATGTATTTTTGTTTTAATAAAATATTTATTTTGCGTTGTTTTATAATTTAAAAAAGTTCAGTACTATTTGGTCTTTTTCAGTACAATTTTTTTTTAGTTTTCAGTACAATCGACAAAAGTCAATTTTCATCACTGTGGGGCAATAACTTTTTAAATCATTATATTTTAAATTGTAAAATTTTTTATTCACAGCATTTTGAAAAGTGAAAATCAAATCGATTTTGGGATTCAATCTGCTCCCTAGTATTAAATAAATTGACTTTTCTCATAAAATGTTTTACGAACAGAAATGTAGCCGGACATCTCTTTTAATTAAAGACCTTTACTTTGAAGATCGGACATCTAAAACCGAAGTTATAAAGGACGGTCCACACTATGCCGATCGACATTATTGGTTAACTTTGTCGATCAACATGCTAGTGTGTACGTAAAAAACTTTAGTAGCAAACATTTGTGTGGTTTGGAATTTTATGATCGATGCGGCAGGATACAACCGAAGGGTTCTGGGTTCGAGTCCTGGTGGTACCCAACTTTTTTTTATTTTTTCTTGTGAACAATAAAGTTAAACGATATTATTAACATTAAATACTTATTCACAACAAGTATTGAATTTTGCATCTAGTAAAAATTTGATTAATAATGCACAAAACCAATAAATTATGTTCATGAAATTAAAACCCTACAAATGTTTTTAATAAAATGAAATCTGTTGAACAACTTCGTCGATTGCTATCCATTTGAATCGGGTTGCGTTCGGGTCAACAAATGTTGATTGGCTTTGTCGATCAACACGTCTATACTTACTCAACACTGTTGATCGACGATGTTGACCTACACAATTCAACATAATGTGGACGCAGCTTAAGCTTTCCATCAGTCGATTTGAAGGCAATTTGCGATAGCGGCACTGAACCTGGTCAGCCAGCCGGCAACGCACAACCACTCATTGCTGCAACGCTACGCTACCAAGAAAAGAAATTTAAAACGTATATCAAAATAACCTTTTTTTGATTACATTTTATTAAATTCATATTTTATGTTTCGTTCGTTCCTGCCCAGGGGGGGGCAATTGCACCCATTGCCCTCCCCCTGTATCCGTGCCTGTATAACATTTAAGTATTCCCATTTAATTTTTGAATTTTGAAAGATGACCATTAAAAAAAAAACACCATTCTTCGAAATCGATTTTCTCGAAAACTGTAGGTGGTCAAAAGTGGTAATTTAATGAACTTTTACAAAAAAAAAAAATTGAACACTGCGGACCAAGTGAAAAAGATTTATTCTAGAAATACTGTATCACTGTATCGTCATATGAAATAAGGGTGGGACATTCAAGGCAACGTCAACCTACAAAATGAAATAACCTCATTTAGATATCTTAAAATGTTATTTCATTTATGTTACCTTACGCAAAAAATCAAAAGCTTAATTGAATGCCAATAACTAATCTTTTTTTTTTCATATGTGAAAAAGAAAATGCACTCACCATACGCTTAAAAGCAGGATTCGCGCACACGATTTAATTTTATGTAGTGTTTTATAACATATGTAGGTATTTTGAGTTAATGGATTAAACATTATATTGTTTACATCAAATAAATGTACATTATTGCTTTGTATTCTCTCTCGATGATAAAACATCCGACTTAAATAAATATTTGCTGCGATAGTTGTGTTTTATCAGACTTAATAGAAACACACTCTACTTTTTTACATATCTACTTACCTATAAGTAACTACACACGTACATATGTATATCAAAAATTGAGCAGCTTCAGGCATATAAAATGGGTGAGAAAGAAATCAAAAAGTTCATTTTAGCCAACACTATAAACGTTATAAATGTGAATTTTAAACCAGCCACTACGTAGTGGAGCTTGTAAACAATAAAAAAAAAATTCAAAGTTCTTTAATATCAATATTTCTATATAAAACATGGAATTTTAGAGGTGTAAAGAGAGTAATTAATATCAACTTTGCGTTGTTTAAAACAAGTAAAAATTATTATTTTTGTTTAAAGTGTTCAAAGTGCATAGAATAAGTTTTTAAATGAAATGCTTTTTTTTTTTGATGGTTCCTTTTGAAAAAGAGCCAAGAAGAGCTAGAAGAGTCCATTGTCCAGCCTTCCAAACCTCTTCAAAAACTTTAAAAATATGTATGAACGTTGTCTTGACCTGTGAATATGAAAAAGCTGCCGTTCACCCAACTAACATATAGATGTATGTTTTAAATACTTTTAAGGCTCAGGCGTACTCTCAAGCTTGTTCCTAGGCCTAGTAGCCTATTGAATAGACCTTTTAAAAAGGAACAATTACGTGCAAGGATTTTATTATTGAATATGTTTGTTTGGCCCATAGGCATGCTTAAAACCAAAAATGCTACTAAATTCACCCGTGCGTTTCTGAGAGAATGGTCACACTGGCCACTTTTCAGTATTTTTGGTATAACTCGAAAACTAAGCCGAATTTGACAATTTTACATATAATACTTTTTGTTCAAAATTAAATTTCCTATCGAAATGGATAGTTTAGAAAATTTCTTAAAAAAATTTAAGCAGGAAAAGTAAACAAGAACCAACATAAAAAAAATCGAAAAATCAAAGATTTTTAAATTTTTTTCTAAATTGCGCATAACTTTTGTCGGAGCAAAGATACGCTAAAGACATGCATAAACAAAGTAAACTGGAGTCTTACGGCTTTAATATGAAATGTTTAAAAAGCCATATTATTTACAAATTGACAGAGATATAGCCATTCAAACTTTACCATTTCTTATCATTTTCCACAGTTTTTGCCCGAAAGCCTATTTTTTGGTACTTTATGACAAATTTAATGTTCCTAGCACCTAATACAAAATCTTACGTTAATCGGACCAGCCGTTCGGTCTGTAGGTCTGAACGCATTTAAAAACGGCCGAAAAACGAAATTGCGAACTTACATCCTTTTTATAAATTCTCTATAGTTCTAATGTCATATTATATCAAAATTTTGATTTCCAACATTTTTACGAAAGTGAAATTTGCCATATTGTACCGAAAAAGGGACTTTCGGGCCAAAACTGAGAAAAATTATAAGAAATGATAAGGTTTGAATGGGAATATCTCTGTCAATTTTGAACAAATATTAATTTTTGAACATGCCATATTAAGGCCTTTAGTCTCTACTTTGTTTTGTCTATGCATGTCTTGACCCTATCTTTGCTTCAAAAAAAGTTATCCTTGATTTTTTGATTTTTTTAAAGTTGGTTTTTGTCAACTTTTCCTGCTTAAATTTTTTCGTAAAATTTTTTGAACTATCCATTCCAATAGAAAATTTAATTTTGAACAAAAAGTATTGAATGTAAAATTGTCAAATTCCGCTTAGTTTTCGAGTTATACCAAAAATACTGAAAAGTGGCCAGTGTGAACATTCTCTCAGAAACGCATGGGTGAATTTAGTAGCATTTTTGGTTTTAAGCATGCCTATGGGCCAAACAAACATATTCAATAACAAAAACCCTTGCACGTAATTGTTCCTTTATACCTCTCATTTTCCGGTCTATTCAATAGGCTATAGTATAACAATGAAAAATTGATTAATTAACTATAAGCTTGTTTCGCATTCATCACTACACAGCGAGGCAAGGATGATGGGTCATTTGGGTTTAATGGACGACTGACTAAAGGCAAGCTGTATACGAATATGGTTCATCCTAGGATCGAAATTTTAACCCAACGCTTTCTAAAAATTAGCTTAAATTCAACGAGGGTTCAAGTATGTGAACTGAACATTCTTTAACCTTGAACCCTGGTTGAACCTTAATTAATCCGCTGAAGTCGGTGGATTAGCTGGCAGTTCGACCAGGGTTCAGGTGCTTTTACAACTGGACCTAACAGTACAAAAATATATAATGTAAGCTATTCATGATGGTTGGTTATATTATATCAGCGCTCTTTGTCTTAATACTTTTTTTTCACTCAAAACAGCTAACGATCTTACAATGGACACATTCTCCACAGACCTTGGATTTTGGACTAAAAAGAGGGAAAATAGAGACGAATTATGATTTTATACATTATACTCAAATAAAGTTAAAACCGTTGTTTAAAAATGGACGAATGGAGCATTCTAAAATCTAATTCCAAATCATTGTATTTTAAAGCTTCTGCTGATGAGTATTGTCTCGTTATGGTAATAGAATCCCAATGAAATAGGTATCTATTTATGGCTCTTGATATTTTTATAACTATATTTGGAGCAAGTTTTATAATTTTCTATTTTTGAAACAGATTCTTTAAACATATTAAATATACAACTTATTAATAACAAAAAAAAGGTAAGATCATTAGTTAACAAATAAACGACAATTTTTTTTATTTTACTGCAGTTCGATGTACCTTAAATTATGTATTGTATATACAAAATATAGTACAATTATTCACATTTCTTATTTTAATCATTATTAACTTAAATATTAAGATTTCTTTCTCATTGAACTTTATGATTTTATTATTGATTTAGTTCAACGAGGCCTTGATACAATTGGAGGTGATCATCTGATTCGTTAACTAACAAAAAGCTGGAGATTAATTAGACCATTATAATTAAATTATAATTTTTATATAAAAATTTGTTATAAAATAAGAATATTCTGTAAGCGGAAAAATAACAAAATATCACATTTAATTTGTAAGATAATTAAAATTAGTATATATTATTCCAAATCAGTTTGTGTTTACGTTTACACCTCTCAATATAAATTATAAAAATAGAAAATAATTTTTTTACTTAAACATTATAGTCCGGTCAGGAAACCGAACTCCGTGCGTTCTTTGGCTCGGACCTTTTTTATGGCTGGGAACCATTCCCAACACATTAAGGATAAAATTAATCTTAGAGTCTTTTATGTAATCCTGTCACTTGGACGCCATTTTGAAAAATGCCCAGCCAGGAAGCCGAAATCCCTGCACTTTTTGTGAGAATGGGGCCATATTTAAATACGTGTAATTTATGACATGCTAAGCATGTAACTTAGCTTGGGAGTCATTTTCGAAATCCTGTTGCTTGGGCGTCAATTTCAAAAATGGCGCCCAATCTTTGGAAAATGGTAAATTCAAAAAAAAATCGCAAATTATTTGGAAATTTCCACAATCTAAATAACGAATTATGTCTTAAAAGAAAAGTCTCGAGAAGATGAACCTTCAGGTAAGGCATCTCGTGTTGGGAAATAAAAATTTATAATTTGAAATATAAGTGGTGAGTAGACGCACTTTCGGTTAAAATTTCAATGTTACCACTTTTCAGAAACATACAATTTTGTATGTCTAAATGTGGATTTTTTTGGTTGCGGAAACGCATCTGGACGTTAAACGTGTCTTGGAAAAATAACAGTTGATGTCCTTAGAGATAAGTGTTTTTGGGTAAAATGTCAGTGATGCCACTTTTCGGGAACATTCATCTACAAAAAAGGTGATCCTATGTCCGACAAGGACTATCGAGGCATATACCTGATAAAGTCCAAAGGACCAAATATTCACTCTCAGCCATATCCTGGAAAAGTCCACCGAATTTCAAGTCGAGACTCACCATCTATTTATCGACTTCAAAGCCGCATATAATAGCATTCATCGTTATGAGCTCTATGTGGCGATGGCTGCACTTGGGCTCCCGGGAAAACTGATACAGTTGTGTCCCGTGACATTGGAAAATATGCGACGCAATGTGCAACTAGGGGAAAGCTCTTCCGAACTATTTCAAACATGCACAGGGTTTCACCAACTAGACGGGCTATCATGTTATTTCTTTAATCTCATTCTGAAGCAAATAGTGTGCAGGGCAAGCGTTAAAACTGATGGCACTATTTTCAACAGACCCGTCCAACTTCTTGGATATGCCGATGATATCAAAATCATCGGGCGCTCCAAACAGTCCGTTATAGAGGCTTTCATGGCAGTTTAAGAACAGGCGAAACTTGTTGGTCTTCAAGTAAACGAGGACAAGTGACAAGACTTAATACATGCTAGGACAAAACGTCACTGTTTATTGTAACAATTTCGAAGTAGTTAAAAAGTTCTTCTACCTCGGAGTAAACATTAACTAGCCAAACAGAATGGTGTAGCTGCAGTTGTGACGTCTAGTACTGTCAAAGTAGAATGATACAAAATTGGTATACAGTACCACAACGATAAGCTGTAAATGTAGCAAGAAATGTATGGTGTAGCAGAAGTTAAAAAAATGTAACTCTTGCTACAAGCTGCAGCTACTATCATTCTCTTCAAGGGGTAATCGCATGAACCACATCTTAGTATCTAACGAAGAATCACCCTAGCAAGCCTTTGCTACTTCGGCTTGGCGCAACAGATAGACAATGTGCTCGCTCTATATAACCCTTACCCTGAGGCCACACGAGCCAGTACTGGCTAGCCAGTCGCAATACACTCACATTTTTTTACTAACACATACAAACCTGAGCAACTGGCTCGTCAACTGGCTTGCCTTTTTCGTAGCCAGTTGGGAAGCCAGTAGAGCAGCCAGTAACAGGGTTCGGCAGTACTATTTCGCAGCATATTTGGACAAATAGGACTAAAACTTAAGATAACTCCCATTTTCTTTCACAAAATATTAATAAAATAAAAACTAAAAGTCCATGCACAATCCTTAAGAACTCAAAAGTTTATAAATTTGCTAGCGATCCAAAAAATATTTAAAGATGAATAAAGCCGGAACCACACCTATTTCGTCTGGTGTGTTGTAGAAGAAGAAGAAAGTCAAAAAAACTGCCAAATGAATTGATTAAAGGCTCTCCCAAACCGTCGCGAAACGTTCACCGATGCGGGTTTTTTGTTGTTGTTTAACCATTGATTATTCGCACGAAAAATAAAATAAGAGCTTTTACGATAAATATTGTTTTTGTTTTGTGCAACATGGCAGGCTTGATAAGTGAGCACAGCACACAAATGCTACTCCACACCACACAGACGATAAATTGAAGCGGTTCCATCTTCAGTCTTGAAAAAGTGGAAAATCGTAGTAGTTAAATTGCTATCCTTAAAATCGGAGTAGATTTACTCCATTTGGAAAAAGATCCGAACGCTGGCCAGTAGAGAAGTCAGTTTGGCATGCCGCCTACGTCACAGCATATACACGAATAGGAATTGACAGCTAGTGTATGTAGCCAACTGGCTAGCCAGTACTGGCTCGTGTGGCCTCAGGGTTATCTACGAGTCCTGCTTTATGGCGCCGAGAGTTGGGCGAAAAGCAGAAAGGGAAAGCTGATTCTGGGCTCTTTCGAAAGAAAAATTCTTTGACGAATAGTTGGTCCTGTATGTGATGACAGCGAATGAAAAAGGAGATACAGCCTCGAACTCTATAAGCTGTATCAAGATGTAGATGTAGTCTAAAAAATTATAACACGTCGACTACATTGGTTCGGCCACATCGAGCGAATGGGCAATAAGGTTCCAGCAAAGAGAGTCTTTGGATCCCATCAGCCTAAGGTTCGAGAAAACGAAGATGACAGAACCTCCAGTTTAAGGACTAAGCCATCGAAGATGGCAGAAAGCTTGGTCTAGATGACTTGAAGCAGCATACTTGGGATCGTAGAGGATGGAAGGCATCCGCGTCTCAGGATGTGACCCTTCATGAATTAAGAGCCGGATAAGTAAGTTAGTGGTTCGAAAGGTTATGTAATGATCAAAACGAAGCCTTAAGTTTTCTTCCTGTGTTTAAAAATTATGCTATTTTTACCTGCGATATTATGTGTATGTATACATATGCAGGTGTATGCATCTAGATACCTAGGGCTAGGGTATAAGTTTAGGGTAGAATACGTGGAGAAACCAAATTTTAAGATTATAAGATGAGAGATAACACGAAAAAAGTGGATCTCAAAATTCTGTCTGTCAGTCTGTCCGTCTTTAGAGAGAAAAATTCATGAAAATAAAGTTGAAAAGGCTTAGTTTTCGATACAATTTAAAGCTACAGAGAAATTCGACAAAAGGAAGCTCGACCCAACATGCAACATTTCTTACGGGTTCTTGCCTTTGAGCTTATAGCCCTGCAACATGGTATGTACTTGTACACATCTTTCAATCTTAAATATTTGAAAATAATTGTATCAATTTTATTTTATTTTTTCTGTTTTTATATTTTTTTTTCTTAAGTAAATAGAAAACAACATTGTAGCATCAATATTTGGTTCAGTTCCTGCTCCCGTACCATTATTTTAGTGATGGTATGTCAAAGCAGGTGTAGCTGCGTATGCTATTGGTGCAGATTTGATCAAAGCTGGAGCAGCGGAATATGCAACTGGAGCAACAACAGTCTTCACACCCACACCAAGTGGTTCACGATTAACAACAGCATTAAATCCATGAACTGGATCAGAAGTGTATTGAACGATCCTCTTGTAGCCATCAGCATCATTTAAAGAGTATTCACCTTGAACAATATCCCCATCGCGAGATTCAACTTGGCTCTTAACATCGCCAGTGAGGCTATCATTAATATCGTATGAGAATTTATATTGTGGATGGGGATCATATTGTTCAGCATCTTTGCTCAGCACCGGATGGGATACAGTCAATGCTGGAGCTGCATGATACACCTGAGTAGCTGGGAGTAGTCCAGCGCTGGTAGCAGCAATAAGGGCGAAAGCAAAAACGAACTGAAAATGAAGAATAACATTTTACATGTGAACAAAGGGCTTATTGAGATTACCTTACCTTAAATGCCATTGTTAAAAATTGATATAGTGGATATGGATTGTACGGCGAAGAAGATGGGAATGATGCTGATATAGAAACATTAAGTTGCTTTTATACAAAGCCTCAAAAAAAATCCACTGACCACCGGCCAGCATAAAAAAAATGGTATCGAACTGGAATTTTTTATTACAATTCCTTGGTTTAATAAAAACGAACAAAAAAAAAAACTTGCAGACGAATTGCGTTCAAAATAAACAATGATAAAATTGATGCATTTCACAAAATAACATGCACTTTTTTGCAGCCAAGATGTGCGTGGTTTGTGGATAGAAGTGAAAGGTAAGTCTGTGATCTTACAGATGCATGATCAGCGTGTCTGGATAAAAGAAGTTTTTTTCTGTTTAAAACTCTCTGAAGTAACCCTATTCAGAGTATTTGGGTCAATCGGAGCAAACGACCTTCAATTAGTTCTCAACCTGATGGAAATAAATACGTAAGACATAATTGGATGGAAGCCTGGCTGAAGATCAGATTAGTGTGGAAAAAGAAAATAACTACATGCGATAGTATAAAACAAAAAAAAAATATTACGAAAGAAAATTAAATAACTATCCATTTTTCAGTTTGTTTTATATTTATAGCATTTTTACCGGTGGCCACCCCCAATCTCTTAGAATTAAAATAGTTACTTCGATCGTTACAAACTGTAAGAGCTAAAATCGTTGCTGCCAAAAAATTCAGAGCATGTAGATTGAATGTAGACAAGAAATAAATCCCACGGGAGAGGGGTAATATTTCTCTCCGCTTGCACAGAAGGGGCAATTTTATAAGAAAAATACAAAAATTAGGAAAACAATTATAAAAAAAAAACAACGGCAACACTAACCGTATTGTTTTGTAGCTTCTTGGATGGAAAGCCAGAAGACCATTTTATGGCTCATTTTCAAAAAAAGTTCTTTCAACAAAAAGTTTCAGCGAAACATGTTTTAAAACTTGCCATTGTTTTTAAATTTTCTTTTTTTCTATTTTATGTACCTATGTAATTTTTTATAAAATTGCCCCTCCAAGTCCAAGTGGATGGATAAATATATATATAGGGGATGAAAATTAAGATCTGAAAAAATTAGGGAATTTTGTTTTCTTCATATAGAGCCGATTTAGGTCCAGCCAACCTTTTTTTCACGACGCCGTACCCTAATGTACATAGAAACTTGTCCAATTCGGGATTTTGTCCATTCAGGATTTTCGCATTGGGGATTATTATTTTTGCAATTTTGTACCCTTCCTATGTTGACATGTTTGGCTTTAAAAGTATTTTCAAAATTTGTTCCGTTTCCATTGAGCAATGTTTGGCATTTTGTGTCATAGTCCCCTATTACACGATAACCCTGTTCCTTGGTTAGTCCCCAACAGTTTCAAACAGTTTCAGACCGCCAGATTTGGTGCGGACCAGTACAATTTTTCAAGTGTGGAACGGGCTTGCACTAAATCTGGCAGTTTCAAACTGTTTGAAAGTAGGCAAGGAAGAAACCTGATGATTCCTTGCATCTGACTCTTTTCGAACATAATGAGTGCGAAAGAGAAAAAAAGATAAGATGGAAAACCAGTTGCCCTGTGAATCGTGGGCCGAGGTTTCCGCGACTCTTTTTGACGTTTTTTTTTAGCATTTTCATTTTTTTCATAAACAGACAGTACAAGCCGCAGCAGTGAATTTCGCAATAAAAGAACCGTCAATTTTGTATCAAGCATTGATAATCACAGTGTTCCACTCCCTTTTCACTGCTTCTACTGCAAATTTTCCATATTCTATAGGAATGGAATAGAACGCAAAACCAAACGAAAACGACATAGCTAATTCTATCTAGACATTGGTTGAGCGAGATCGAAAGCAGAAATGCTCATATGATGCCCAATATCAAATGTTCCAATTTGAAATTATTCCATTAGAATGCACAGGTACATTTGTGTGGAAACTACCAGTGTATTACATGACATGACTTTTCACTACGTAGTGAAACCAACCAACCTAGAACCTGATTACACGACTCTGTTTTAGTTCGTTTCGTCTTTCAGTGATTTGACAGGTACGTGATAATGCACAACTTACAAATTTAATACGTGATTTTGACGTTGATCAAATTTGAGGTTAATTTATTGGAAAATAGGCAGTAGTAACAATTAAAAATATTTTTAAATCAATTCTTGTTCAAATTTATCCCTATTTAATTATTAAAATCAACTTTAAAACTCATTATTTAAATTTTATAAGCATTCCCCGCCTCTACTCATTTGTCAAATCTTAAACGTCAAAGTTCAACCGGAAAAAATCTTAAAATTTTCATACGTGTTTTCGTTACTTTATTCCCCCTACATTTTTACACCCCTCACCCAATGTGTCAAGAAACACGAAACGACCGAAAAAACGACGGGATGACTTTAAAAGAAAAATCATCGTTGGGACATATAAGGAGTGTTACACATTAGGTTTGTTCTCTGAGCCTTGAAATCACCCTGAGGTAACCCTAACCCAGCGGCTCAATTAGCAATATTTGAGGCAATAAATTGCCTCACTCATTGCTATTGCCTTAAATAATTCAAATGGAGACGCTTTGTCAATGGCAATGGCAATATTGCCTAGAAGATGAGAGGCAATTATTGATTTCCATCTTCAAGGCAATAAATTGAGGAAAAATGGGATTCCCCGTGATTGTGAATGGCTTCTTTATTGATTTTTTCAATTAAATCGTAGAATATGAGAACGCACATGACAAAATATAGTGAATTAAAATTAAATTTTATTAAAAACAGGGGATTTGAACAGCATTTGCAGTCAAATATTTCTATACACACATTTTATAATTGAAATTGCCTGGCAATGAAAATGCCCACCCAAGCAATAAATTGCCATTCCTATTCCAATTGCAATTGCCTCAAAAATTACCAATGGAGCCACAGCGTGATGAGACTTTCAAAGAAAAATCATCGTTGGGACATATAAGTGGTCCGTTCCTTTTCTCTAAAATGTTAACAATAAACAATTGTTAACACTGATCGTTCCAAAATTCTCAAATTGTACGTCGTGTAACATTATGACGTCATAAAATCGTTCCTAAACTCAATGTTGAAGTGTCAGAATGTTACACTTTGTAACAATTTCCAACTCATCTCCTCGACATGAATTGAAAGTGTTGATCTGTCAAAAACAGCTAAACCTGCAATTTTTTATTTTGTGATTATCTTTTGTTTACTTTTCGTTGTTTGGATTTAGAATTGTTAGAATTTTTGCAAATATGTGTTTTTAATTTAATTAATTTGACTGTTGTTTTTGAGTTTTGAATAGTTTTATGATAAATTTACTTTTTTTCGACATTGCATTTTATCAATTCCGTGATTTTTGGTAAAGAAATTTGTGCTCATAGTTAGTTAAAGTTAATAGAAATTTAATTTAGAAATTATATGTATTTACTTTCGATGAATTTTATGCAATAAATAGTTTTTTCTTGATTATTCATTCTAAATGCATTTCAATTTTTTTTTCCAACCTTGCCGTTTGACAGATCAACAATATTTTCAACATTGATCGTTCCTAAATGAAATGTTACAAAGTGTAACATTCTTAACAATGACATTCCAACATTTTTTTTTGACACATTAACAATTGTTAACATTTTTAGAGAAAAGGAACGGACCAAAGGAGTGTTATGCTAAGAGTACACGGCAGGTGCAGGGAATTAACTTCACGGGAACTACCTTCACATGGGAATTTACTTCACCACTAGTGGGAATTAATTTCACCTTTTTTTTGTGGAGTAATTTCCCACTGAAGGTGGGAAATAATTTCATCCCAAAATTGTGTGAAGTTATTTCCCACCTATGATATGATAGAAATTACAAAAATGTAAAATTGTGTTTCCTTAAATCCAGATTGTTTAAACGCAAAAGAAACTTACATACACCCAGCCTCGCACCTACCCCAAATCCTATAATGAGCCAAAGCAGGGGGGTTGCAGGGGGGCAGCATGCCCCCCCATACATACCTCACTGTTTATTGCCGTAATGCTTGCTGCTAGCACTGTTTTTATGTAAGGCAAAGCATTACGGCGAATAAACAGTGAGGTATGTATGCAACCCCCCTGCTTGGGCACATTATAGGATTTGGGGTAGGTGTGAGGCTGGGTGTATGCAAAGTTTCTTTTGTATTTAAAGAATCTGGATTTAAAGAAACGCACATTAAAGTAAAATTAATTCCCACAAAAAAGTGAAATTATTACTCACTTTCAGTGGGAAATAATTTCACTTCAAAAAAGTGCAATTAATTCCCACTAGTGGTGAAGTTAATTCCCATGTGAAGGTAGTTCCCGTGAAGTTAATTCCCTGCACCTACACGGCATGTAAAATGCCACATGTGCATGTGCAGTGACGTCATTATTACGTCAGATATGCGTCCCAATTGCCGTATGCCGTGTAATCGGCATGTTTGTGACAGCCGCATGTAATGGACATGCACATGCGACAACAAGGCTGCATGTTAACATGTGGAATTTTCGCATGTCGTGTACTCGCTCGGCACATGCAGATTGTGAATACATGCGACATTTTTTCAATTGCCGCATGCATATGCGGCATGTCCCAAACATGCGCCAGCGCGAGTTTCTGCTGTCGCATGTTTTTGCATGTAGAACGAATTCTGGTATAAGTCGGAGCCTGTATTTTGTATTTTTATATATTATTTACTGTTTCAATCGATTTTTTTTTTAATTTCTATTAATTCATTCATGTTGTGTGCATCATGCAGTGAATTATGAATAAAGAACATTTTGAGTATTGTTTAACGATTCGGAGAGGGCAGAGAGGAGATAGTGATGACGGGAATAATGTTGATTTCGTGCCACCCAGTGACCCAGTGTATAGTGGAAAAAGTCACGAACTATATTTTGCGGAAAAAGTAGATATATATTTCAATTCAAATGTTACCCACTTGCCCTAAAATCACAGCTGTAAAAAATCTTAACATATTTCAGATTTCTTAGGTGTTTTTTAATCCATTGACATCGTAGCCATCCTTCAATGGAATTTGAGAATTGATGACTTGACAGATGGAGGACAAACAATCAGCCCTATTATAAGTTTCGCCCGAAAGTTTTTTTTCCCCCGGAATTTTTAAAGCTATTATTAGTTTCGCCCGAACTTCTCTTGACCTAAAACCCCTTGTTTATCTTGGATTCGTCTTCGAAAAATATGTGATAGTTTAAGATCTTATTTACGATACATTTTGTCCGAAATGAGTACTTACAAAAAAGAGGAATTTTCATTTTTCGGGTGAAACCCACAATAAGCGGAAATCGAAATTTCAATTTTTCCGGGTGGAATGTTGTTCACGTGAAACTCATAATAAGGCTTAATATTTTGACGAAAAATGTGTATTTAGATACAAATGTCACCCAATTGCCCTGAAACCTCCTTTCAATAGAAGATGATATACAAAAGTCCAAAAGTCCAATGCAGGAAAACAGAATATTTCAAGCGTATGCGTCAATATGCGGCTTTTTCGCATTTCGTGTACTCGAAAGCGACATGCATATGTCAGGTTTTGCTCATGTGCTTGTAACATGCAAGCTATTTGTCACATGGCGTGTATTCGGCATATTTTTCCTTCGCATGTGCATGCGGTGACAGTACATATAGCCAATGTTGCCGCATGCAAACATGCGGCTTTTGGGACAGATTTTACATGTCGTGTACTCAGCATTTTTTTGCGCATGAACTCACTTTCGCATGTTCCAAGCATGCAGCACATATGTAGCAGTTTTTGGTGACGTCAGTGCCACATGTGCATGCGGCATTTTACAAGCCGTGTACTCTTAGCATTACACATTAGGTTTGTTCTCTGAGCCCTGAAGTCACCCTGAGGTAACCCTAAAGCGTGGTACACATTATCAAACCTGTGTGACATCCGTGATGGATATCAAACCTGCGTGAAAAGTTTCACTTACACACTTATCAGTTCTATTTTCCTTCAGGCAAAAAAAAATCCACTACTCTCAAAAAAATGTTTTTTTTTTTTTATTTCGATCCTATTTCTGCCACGAATGGTGTTCATTAATTTCTTACATCATACACATTAGCTTTTTCTTATTTTTTTGTGAAATTGACGTTTTGGAAAGGTATATTTCGCTCGGTTTTGAAATAATCTGCCGACAGCTTCTGCCTATTCTAGTTCTCCCTGAATTGTAAAATAAAATAACTAATTTGACGTTTATGATTGGAAAAACGAGTTGAGGTGACATATTATATAAAATTAAATTATGAGCTTCGACATTATTTTCCATCATTTTACAGGTCTGAACAAGAAGTGATTAAAAACTTTTTTTAATCATTATGTACCTATTATTACTGTCTATTTTTCAATTAATGAATCGCAAATTTTTTTAGCTTCAAAATCCCTAACACTTTTTTTCGTTTTTTGAAGAAACGTGTAATCACGAAGGAACGTAGACCTGTCAAAAAGACGAACGAAAAAACGAATCGTGTAATCAGGTTCAAAGAGCCTTATACTACGTTTTCATTAGGCCAAATGAGGTAATTTCGTTGAAAATTTCCAAATGCGATACGAAATCATCTCATTTCCCATACAAATTCACATTTCGAAATGAGATAATTTCAACCAAATTTGCCCGAAATTAGGTTGGAAATTAAGTCAAAACCTAACGAAGACCCCAATTAGCCACAGTTTGGAAAGATCTGAAAAGATTTTGTATGAAAATGTCAAAGCGCAATGGAAGGAGACAAAAGAAAACAACAAAAAAGAGTGATTAATGGCCTTTTCGATTGGCAATCCGGAACAGCGATTCGATACGTGTGAACGCTTCTCACTTCGATTCTGAAATCAAATTCAGAACAATTTTCTGTTCTTTCAGAACTAGAACCGTCATTCTGTCCCCAATCGAAAAGGCCATAACAGCCAGTTGAAATTCAAAAATGAAATGAGCTGTCAAACGAAATTGCCAAATTAACAATGAAAACATTTTTTCTGTGATTTGCGAAATTACCTAATTTCTGCTCTAAAAACGTAGTATTAGAGCCTGATTACATGATTCGTTTTTTCGTTCGTTTCGTTTTTCGTCTTTTTGACAAGTACGTATCTTCATGATTACACACAACGAAAAAAATCCATACTTGATTTTGACGTTCAACAAATATGAGATTTATTTATTGGAAAATAGGCATTAATACTAATTAAAAGTATTTTTAAATCACTTCTTGTACAAATTTATACTTATTTAATTATGAAAATCAATATTAAATCTCATTATTTAAATTTTATAAGCATTCCCCACCTCTACTCATTTTTGTCAAATCATAAACGTCAAAGCTCAACCAGAAAAAGTCTTGAAATTTTCATACGTGCTTTCGTCTTTCCGTTCCCCCTACGTTTCTACACCCCTCACTCAATGTGTCAAAAACGAAACACGTAACGTCCGAAAAAACGAATCGTGTAATCAGGCTCTTAGTTTCTTTCGTCTTTTTGTGCTTCCTTATACGTGAAGAACGAAAGTGTTCATATTGTGAAGAAAATTATTCCTCAGATTTTATTTTCCTCTTTGTGATTTTCGTTCGTAATGAAAGACATCATTCGATTGGTTGTGGATTGGATAGGAGAAGGAACAGAAAACCGAACGCCGAATATTTTCATATTTAAAATTCTTCCCCCTCCCTCTTCTGCAAGTTACCCCGCTCACCATTACAAATCGCAGAAAATGCTTGAGTTTCTTCACGTGTGATCAGGGATATATTTATGAGCATGAGCTGTGAATCGCGAACAGCGAATTGCGACAGATGCGAATTGTCATAAAAAATAAACCAGTTTAATGCCGCATTTACACGATTGGAAAACTGGCACTATAATGACAAAAGCAACAACAAAAGAATGGACAAATGCATTCTTTTTGACGTGGCAGCTTTCCAGTCGTGTAAATCCGGCATAAAATGGGTGGTAAAAACAATTTTAGGTTAAATTCAAGCGAATTTTTCATTGGCAGATTTGTGGAATGTGCATGTGTCCTGACTGATGTTGTGGATTGTGAATAAGTGTCGGAAGTCTCGTAGAAAATATAAAAATACTAAATTAAACAATTTTAACTAATTTTCGTTCGTTTTTAAAATTGCATATAGAATCGTTTATTCACTTTGTCGAAAAGTTAAAACACGAACTTGTTGATAATTTGCGATTGGAATTGCCAAAACAAATTTATTCACATTCGCACTTTACCCGGAGGCCACACGAGCGAGTACTCGCTAGAGAGTTCAGTACATACATTAATTGTCAAATCACTCGCCACTCTACTCGCTTCTCAACTGGCTTCGAAAAAGGCAAGCGAGTTGGGTAGCGAGTAGGAAAAGTTTCGATGTATTAGTAACTCGCTAGCGATTACTCGCACGTGTGGCCTCAGGGTTAAGCTCATTTTTAACTAACATATTATTCACTCAGGATTTAAATTGGATGAAAGGGAATTTATAATACAACATCCAAAAATTTAAATCCGTATCCATAGTATTCACTCTTAACAAACCTTTAAAATACCCTTAACCCGGAGGCCACACGAGCGAGTTGGGTATGTACAATAATTGTCAAATCACTCGCCGCTCTACTCGCTTCTCAACTGGCTTCAAAAAAGGGAATCCAGTTGACTAGCGAGTAGGAAAAGTTTCGATGTATTATTAGCTCGCTAGCGATTACTCGCTCGTGTGGCGTGTGGCCTCAGGGTAAGCCGCATCCAGATCAATAAAAATTTGCGGTGAGCGTCGTGTTCAGCGCAAATATTTGTGTGAATGCAAAAAAATACTACAATGTGGACGTCCGGACACACACAAATTTTTGTGTCACATTCAACGCACGCTATCCGATTCCGATGGATTTTCAAATTGAGCACTTATGCAAGGCGTACAACGCAAAAATTTATTTCGAAATTAATTTGAATTTTTGGCGAAAATATTTGTGGCGAATACAAAATTCAAGGCGCACGGCACACAACGTACATTTTTACTGATCTGGACGCGGCTTAAATACTACGCTTTCACCGAACTCTAACCCCTTGAACAGAATGAATGTAGCTGCAGCTTGTAGCAAGAGTTGAATTTTGTTTAACTTCTGCTACACCATACATTTCTCGCTACATTTACAGCTTTTCATTGTGGCACTGTATACTATTTTTGTATCTTTCTACTTTGACAGTAGTGCTACACGCCGCAACTATAGCTACACCATTCTGTTCGGCCAGTAAACCGATATTCAACAAGATTTACCTCAAGTGTTCTTCAAAACTCGAAGATTTATCTATCGTAAATCTAGAAGATTATAGGTTAAAATAATTAAAAAGGTTTTTAATTAATCAAAAAATCGTGAATAATAATTAATAAGAAGTGACCAACACTTCTAGACTAACAGCCCACAGCACATTTTGGGTGTGAACGATAGCAAAAATAGAAGTATAGGCGTCGAAAGCTTCATTAAAGGCTATTAAAAAAATCAAAGTCTTGCAGTCCACAACTGGGGCCTTTGCGAGTAACAGTGCATCAAAAAAAAATATGAATGCAACTTCGAGGATAATCATGTTAGTCGAAATTGGTTTTCACCCCGCCCTAGATAAGCATCGCGGATCCCATATCACGGAATCTGAGATCATTTGAGTGTTAAATTCGCCCTGAGAGACTGTTTAAAAGAACCGTTTTTCACTTTGAATTTTAAATTTTTTAAACAGTCTGGTAGAGCCAACTATACACTCAAATGGTCTCAGATTCCTTGATATGTGATCAGGAGCTTATCTAGGGAGGAGTGAAACCCAATTTCGGCTAACACGATTATCCTCGAAGTTGCATTCATATTTTTTTTTCGATGCACTGTTACTCGAAAAGGCCCCAGTTGTGGACTGCAAGACTTTGATTTTTTTAATAGCCTTTACCCTGAGGCCACACGTGCAAGTACTTGCAAGCAAGTTGGCTACATACACTGCCTGTCAAATTCGTAATTTGCATTCCACTTTCCTCCCACTTGCTTTCCACTTGCATTCCACTTGCTTGTCTCCCATCTTGCTTCTCAACTTGCTTCACTACTGGCTTCAAAACTTGCATGCCAGTTGATAAGCAAGTTGCTTGGGTTTGTTTGTGTTAGTAAACAAATTTGTATGTATTGCAACTTGCTTGCAAGTACTTGCTCGTGTGGCCTCGGGGTTAATGAAGCTTTCTACGCCTATACTTCTTTTTTTTTGCTATCGTTCACACCCAAAATCTGCTGTGGGCTCTCGGTCTATTTAATAAACTTCTATTTCAAGGGAAAACAAATTTAAACCGAGTTGCAAGCTGAAACGATGTTGGCGAGACTACAGCGAGACTTAAGCGAGATCAAAAACGATACGATGATAAAACTTCCACAAAAGGCGTGTTTTATTGGAAAAGCTATAATTTGTTTGATACTGCGAGGGCTACCACCTCCTCGGTTTGTTGATCGATGATGTGTACACAATTTCATTCATGAAATCAAATTCAAGAAATCTGCTTCAATACTTCACTTCAAGCACACAATTATTCTGGTAGAAAAAAAATTTACCTACACATGTACATACCTCATTGACCTATTATATATGGACTGCTAGGAGCCAACTTCACGACGGTTCATCTTCAGCAACTATTCGCCACCAGCGCTAGTTGGAGCGAAACAGAAAAATATGGTGTAGCTTTTGAAAATTGGGTTTGACGAGGTTTTTGTCATTTAACACTTTATTTTAAAGAAAAAATATAGAAGTTTTGTTTTAAAGATATATTTGTGCAAGAAAACGTTTAAAACCTTTAACAACAAAAAAAAAGTTATTAAGTTTTAAAGATACTGTAATGACTTTCCATATTTGAACTATAACGATTCCGAAAAGCAAACAAACGGACACATTAAAGCTTTCGGTCACAGTGCAAACATACCCTTATTAGCTATAATTATAGCGACTCTAAAACGAAGGAAGCGCCATCTGCCGGATTATAGCAGATATACCAGCTGTCAAATGAAAGCTTTTGGACGGGAAATTATTGGGAAATTTCCCCTACGGAAAGCTCTGGAAGTAGAGACCAGAACCTTCCACTACTTTCCAGAGTTTGTCAAACAAGTATAAAAGGCACATGTTTGAACGGCAGCAACACAGTTTGTTTTTAATAATGAATGAATAAAGTTGGTTGTAATAAAAGTGAGAAGTAAAGTTTGTGAATTAATTTCAGTGGTGAATAATAAATCGTTTTGTTTGTAGTAAGAAAAGTAAAGTGATTTATTTTGTGAAATAAATAAGTGGATGTTTTGAATAAAGAAAATAAGTTTTATTAACGAACCTGAGAAAATATTACATATTGGTGTTAGAAGTGGAATAAAACTTAGTTTATGTGTGCACTCAGTTAACTTATTGTGTGTTTAAAGAAAATAACTACGAAAAAGTGAACGTTGACGGTGAAAAGTGAAAAAAAAGACAATGGGTAAAACTCTGAACGATTTAAATTTAGTTGAACTTAAGGCAGAACTGAACAAAGCGAAGTCTTCCTACTGCTAGACAAAGAATGATCTTATAAATTCATCTGCAAGAAGGTTTACGAAAACGTGGAGAAAACCCATACACGTTGGTATTTGACATTCAAATGGAGAAAGAGCAAGACGTTGGATATCACAAATCTCATGTCTCAGCTGCTCGCGAGCCAAAAGAACCTTTTCGAACGTTTCGAACAACAAAGCCAAGAGCAAAAGAATCTTCTAGAACAACAAAGCCAAGAGCAGAATAATCTTCTAGAACAACAAAGCCAAGAACAAAAGAATCTTCTAGAACAACAAGGCCAAGAACAAAAAAATCTTCGAAATCTTCTCGAAGGTAAGTTATGCTATGTTTCCACCTAAGGTTTATCTCAGTTTTGATTAAAAAAATCTTTTTGGTGTTTCCACCGCACAAAAAGATTTAAAAAAGATTAAATCTGACAACACTTTCAAAAATGCAAATGGCGCTTCTTATGAAGTGCGAAAGAGGCAGAATGTTTTATTCGTGTCAAACAATGAAGAACTGAATCGAGTCTCGAATGAATGGTTCAGCACCATGTTAAAATAGGTTAGTTCGATTTGTAAAACTATTTTTCCTAGGAAGATTTATAATAAGATTAATTTCTAATCTCCAAGATTAACGAAATATATTTGTATGGTAAATCTTCAAGATTTAAAGAAGATTTGAGGTAAATCTTATTAAATCTCAGATTAGCGTTAGGTGGAAATGTAGCATTAGATGCCTTTGAGAACAGAATTGGTACCCTTGACAAGCGTGTCGATAAACAATTTTCGATTGTTGAAGCAAAGTTTGAAAAGGAGATAAAATCGAATCCATTACCAAGGAATTGGACAAAGTAAGAAAAATGAAGGTTCGAGAAAGTTCTGGTGACTGTCCAAGGAGTGGTGAATAATAAATCGTTTTGTTTGTAGTAAGAACAGTAAAGTGTTTTATTTTGCGAAATAAATAAGTGGACGTTTTGAATAAAGTAAATAAGTTTTATTATCGAACCTGAGAAAATTTTACATTGGTGTCAGAAGTGGGATGAAACTTATTTTATCTGTGCACTCAGTAAATTTATTGTGTGGAAAGTGAAAAAAAAAAGACAATGGGTAAATCTTTGAATGATTTAAATTTAGTGGAACTTAAGGCAGTACTGAATAAGCGAGATCTTCCTACTGCTGGAACAAAGAATGATCTTATAATTCGTCTGCAAGAAGATTTAAGAAGATGTGGAAAAAACCCGGACACGTTTTTATTCGACATTGAAATGGAAGAACAGCAAGAGCAAGTAAGTACATCGGGCATGACCAATATGCTGTCTCAGCTGCTCGCAAAATTTGAAGAACAAAAGAATCTTCTAGAACATCAAAGCCAAGAGCAGAAGAATCTTCTAGAACAACAAAGCCAAGAACAAAAGAGTCTGCTCGAAAAACAAGAAAAGAATCTTCTTCAACAATCCCAAGAACAGACAAATTTACTCGAAGGTAAGTTAGATGCCTTTGACAACAGAATTGTTGCCCTTGACGAGTGAGTCGATAGACAATTTTCAACTGTCGATAAGCAATTGTCAACAGTAGAAGCAAAGTTCGAAAAAATGGAAGATAAAATTGAATCCATTACCAAGGAATTAGACAAAGTAAGGAAGATGAAGGTTCGAGAAAGTTCTGGTGACTGTCCTAGGAGAAAGGAGATGCATCCACCAACCTTCGATGGACAAACTTCTTGGTCAATCTACAAGAAGCAGTTTGAGGCAGCTGCAGCAACGAACGGCTGAGACGACGAAGACAAATATATAGCTCTGATGCCTGCTCTTAGAGGAACTGCTGCTGAGCTGCTGCAAACCATACCAGCAGAAAAGAATGGCAACTTCAGCGCTCTTGTTCAGGCCATTGACAAACGCTTTGGAGATTTATTTATTTTTATGAATTTGCCTGTTGAGAGAATTCTCATAATAGGCTATACAGGTAAATTTTTACAAAATAATTTAAAGTATATTCATTATTCATGTTTTAGAAGAAGTGTAACAAAAATGGCAAAGCAAAAAATATCTAGAAAGGTAGAAGATAGAACAAGATATTAAAAGGGCAAAACATAAAGAGAGTGAAAAAAGAAAATTTTAATTTTAATTTAAAGCACACAAAATCAATAATTAAGAAAAAACAAGAATTGGCAAAAAAATAAAAATGTCTCTACAGTTAACATTAAAATCATTCATATTTACTAAGTAGCTTATTTTTGACGTAAGTTTTAAAATCTTTAACATCGTAACATTTAATTTCATTTGGATATTTGTTAAAAAGTTTAATGGATCTATTCATTATTGAGCTCGTTCCATATACTGTCGTGCGGGTCCGTTGTAAATAAAAGTTGTTCCTGGTTCTAGTGTTGTAAGAATGATGGGTACTTCTGGTTGTAAGACTTGTATTAGTATGTACTGTTGATTTTGTAATTTTGTGTATGTAGATAACCATATTAATCTCGATATCATCACTGACCATAAGAATTCTTAATTGGTTGTATATAAAGTGGGTATTTGTATATTTCCCAAAAAAATATAAATTTTTAAGTGCTTTGTTTTGAACAACTTGTAAGGATTGAATAAGGTACTGGAAAGACGTCCCCCAAACATTGATACCGTAATTTAAGTGGCTATGAAAAAGCCCAAAGTATAATTGTTTTATAAACTCTGCTGGAATTAAACCGCTTATACGCAAAAAGACTCCTGCTTTAGATGACAGCTTCTTACAAAGTTTGTTTATATGATGTTTTCAGTTAAGTGATGAGTCAACCCATAAGCCGAGGTATTTGAATTGTTCCACCTGCTCAACTAAAGTGTTCTTGTGTTCAACTTTTATTTGGTCGGGAACTTTGTTGTTACCAAACACGATAAATTTGGTTTTCTTTACGTTCAAAATCAACTTTTGAGAATTGAGCCAATTTTCGATAGACCGAAGGTCACTGTTCATTTTGTTTTCTATGTAGATGGTCATATGCAAGAAGTCTTCCGTGACCAACTCAATACAAGAGTCCAGAAAAGGGGAGAAACGATGCAACAGCTTCAAGCAGACATCGAACGATTGGCGCATCTGGCATATCCAGCTGCAGGAGATGAAATCATTAACCAATTCGCAACAGAAGCCTTTGTTCGTGCTGTTTCTGACATCAACCTTCAGCGAGCAATTCGAACGGCTGGGAAACGCACACTCCCTGAAGCATTAGTGTTCGCCCTGACTATGGAAGCAGCAGAACAGGCTTCTCAAGGAGCTCATCTGGTAAGAGAACTAGAATTTGTGGAGTGTTCTTGCCAGAGAACTGCATTCCAAAGGAACCAGCGAGATGGACCTGCTCGATGCTGGAACTGTAACAAAACCGGACATCTTCAACGTCAGTGCAGATTGCCACCTAGAAGACCTGCATGTCAACATTGTGGAAGCAGAAACTTTAACAACAACAATGTCAATACTCCTACTCGCCCCGTTTCTCAACCGGGAAACAAGTAAGAACCAACTTCGGCAGAAGCTGGTTTCTGGTATCGATGGCCTCAGAACCACCACCCAGGTCTCACAGACGAAACGAGACAATAAAAGTCTGACTGTGGAGGCAACACTTAACGGCAAGAAGAAGAAGTGCATCGTTGGAATCGACTTTATGAAAGAGCATGGAGTAATTCTCGACATCGAGAAGCAAGTTCTCAAGTACCGAAATGTGGAGATTCCTATGGTTTACGGCAATGAAAACGCATCAACTCTCAGGACTATCATAAAAGAAGTTATATGCCTGCCACCTTCCTCAGAAGTGTTCGTTTGGACGAAAATTAAGGGTGATTTGGGTAGCCATCGATACCTAATGGTGGAACCAGACTCTGAACAGTCTTCCCAAAACATCATACTAGGGAAGACCCTTGTGGCACCAAAGAACAACATATGGTGCCCGTACGGATACTTAACATCAAACCGTTCGAAGCTAAGCTAAGAAAAGGAGAAATTGTTGGAAAGTGTGAATCTGTTTCCGCAATAACTACGATCACAGAAGTTGACGCACAAAAATCTGTGGACCCCGGGAAAGTGAACTCTATGAAAGTAAAAATTCTGAAGTCATCCAAATTAACTGAACGTCAGCTTACTGTTGCTGGAAGCCTCCTTCACGAGTACGCTGATATACTCTCTTCACCCAGTGGGCAGTTTGGTGGAACACAACTGGTGCAGCATCGAATCGACACAGGAGACGCGAGACCTATTTGACAACCAGCGAGACGTCTTCCATTAGCCAAACAAGACGAAGTTGAAGAGATGATATCGACAATGAAGCGAGATGGGCTAATCGAAAACTCTAAAAGTCCTTGGGCATCCCCAGTTGTTCTTGTCAAAAAGAAGGACGGAAGTACTCGATTCTGTGTAGACTATCGGAGGCTGAACAATGTGACAAAGAAAGACAGCTACCCTCTGCCAAGAATCAGCGATACTCTGGATGCGATAGAAGGAGCTGAATGGCTCTCGACATTGGAATTTAAGAGTGGTTACTGGCAGGTTGAAATCCATCCAGAAGATCGAGAAAAGACGGCTTTCTCTACAGAAAACGGTCTATGGCAATTTAAAGTGATGCCTTTCGGACTATGCAACGCTCCGGCAACATTTGAGCGTTTGATGGAGTGTATTTTACAAGGACTTACTTGGAAATCTTGCCTAGTCTATTTGGACGATGTCATCATTTATGGTAAGACATTTAATGAGCATTGTGGAAACCTTAAGGCCGTGTTCCAGAGACTTCAAGAAGCAAACTTGAAATGGAATCCAGACAAGTGCGAATTTTTCAAGTCTGAGGTAAAATATTTGGGACATATCATCTCTTCCCAAGGAGTGAAGACTGATCCTGAAAAGGTCGACACCGTAAAGAATTGGCCAACACCACAGGATAAGCATCAACTCCGGAGCTTTCTTGGACTAGCCACGTACTATCGACGATTTGTGAAGGATTTCACTGGGATCGCGAGAAGTTTGCATCAGCTAACAGAGAAAGGCAAACCGTTCAAATGGTCAATCGAGTGCGAGAAAAGCTTTCAGGAACTTAAGCAGCGCCTATGTAATACACCAGTTTTGGCCTATCCGACAGCAGGGAAACCTTTCATCATCGACGCTGACGCAAGTAACGTGGGAATTGGCGCTGTTCTGTCACAAGTTCACGAAGGAGAAGAGAAGGTCGTCGCCTATTACCTACAGCAAGGTACTTTCAAAGCCAGAAATAAATTAGTGTGTGACCAGAAGAGAACTTCTAGCTCTAGTATCGACAGCAAAATACTTCCATAAGTACATCTATGGGCAGAAGTTCCTTCTTCGAACAGACCATGGCGCACTTAATTGGCTTTTGAACTTCAAAAATCCAGAAGGTCAAGTGGCAAGATGGATTTTGAGATTGCAGACATACGACTACCAGATCCAACATCGATGGGGAAGGTTGCACTCAAACGCAGATGCCTTATCTCGGAGACCATGCAACCTGGACTGCAAGCATTGCACACGCCAAGAAGCCAAGGAGGCTAGTACCATCCAGCGATTAAGAGTCGATCCCACTTACGGTTGAATTAATGAAGAACTGAGAGCTGCCCAACAAGAAGACTCGGATATTGAACCCATTCTTGCGTGGAAGGAACACCAAGAGAAACCAGAATGGGGTGACATCTCTGACAGAAGTCCAACTCTTAAGGCGTATTGGGCACAGCACAATCGGACTCGCTTCATGTACAAGAAGGAGAACTAAGACGTAAATGGGAGTCCACAGACAGCAAATCATATGTGGTGCAGCTAATAGTGCCTCGATAAAAAGTCAAGGACGTTCTTAAAGAGATGCATGATGAAGCTTCCGGAGGACATTTGGGTGACAATAAGACACTGGATAGGTAAGGCAGCCATTCTACTGGCTACATGCAAGAGAAGACGTCGAAAAATGGTGCCGAAAATGTGATACTTGTGCTGCAAGCAAGGGACCAGGCAGAAAAGTCCAGAGTAGAATGCAGCAGTATAATGTGGGCACGCCTTTTGAAAGAATTGCAATAGACGTTGCAGGTCTTTTCCAGAAACCAGAAGTGGAAACCAATACATCCTGGTAGTAATGGACTACTTCAGCAAGTGGCCTGAGGCATTTGCCATCCCAAATCAAGAAACCAAAACAGTCGTGGATCAGATTGTTTTCAACTGGGTAAGCAGGTTTGGTGTACCTATGGAACTCCATTCAGATCAAGGGAGGAACTTCCAGTCCAAAATCTTTCAGGAAGTTTGTACACTCCTTGGCATTAAGAAGACGAGGATAACACTGCTTCACCCACAATGTGATGGGATGGTTGAACGATTCAACCGGACCCTTACAGAACACTTTTCTAAAGTTGTAAGCGACAACCAACGAGACTGGGATCGGCATATTCCATTATTCTTGATGGCCTATCGAAGTGCGGTACATAGCTCAACAGGACATACACCATCGGAAATCCTGCTCGGGAGCACAATACGACTACCAGGTGAAATCAAATTTGGATGTTATGCAAATGAGCCACAAGGAATAGATGACTACGTGGACAACCTCAAAGAAAAGCTAGTTTACATCCACGAAAGGACAAGGGCAAACCTCAAGCTATCAAGTGATTGAATGAAAACACGATATGACACAAAAGCAACACCAACAGGATTCCAAGTGGGAGACCTTGTGTGGTTTTATAATCCCCACCGTCGGAAGGGACTTTCACCGAAGCTTCAACAAAACTGGGAAGGCCTTTATACTGTTGTAACGCGAATAAATGATGTCGTCTACCGCATTCAGATAGGATTAAGATGCAAACTAAAATAAGTTCACAGTGACCCGTTTACATCGTTATAATGGTGAAGGAAGTGATGGATTTGCTCGGGACTCAATCCTAAGAGGGGGCAGTGTAATGACTTTCCTTATTTGGACTAAAACGACTCTGAAAAGCAAACAAAGTCCCCTTTCACACGAAGCAACTCAGTTTCCTCGTGTGAAAGGGCACAAACGGACACATTAAAGGCTCTCCCAAACCAACGCGAAATCATAGCGAATCATTCGCAAAGGCGTTTTTTTTGTTGTTGTATAGCATTGTGTATCTTTCATGTTTTGTATTATTGTGAATGATTTCGCGTCGTTGAAGAATGTTTCGCGTTGGTTTGGGAGAGCCTTAAAGCTTTCGGTCACAGTGCAAACATACCCTTATTAGCTATAATTATGGCGACTCTCAAACGAAGGAAGCGCCATCTGCTGGATTATAGCAGATATACCAGCTGCCAAATGAAAGCTTTTGGAAGAGAAATTATTGGGAAATTTCCCCTACGGAAAGCTCTGGAAGCAGAGACCAGAACCTTTCACTACTTTCCAGAGTCTGTCAAACAAGTATAAAAGGCACATGTTTGAACGGCAGCAACACAATTTGTTTTTAATCGTGAATGAATAAAGTTGGTTTTAATAAAAGTGAAAAGTAAAGTTTGTGAATTAATTTCAGTGGTGAATAATAAATCGTTTTGTTTGAAGTAAGAAAAGTAAAGTGATTTATTTTGTGAAATAAATAAGTGGATGTTTTGAATAAAGAAAATAAGTTTTATTAACGAACCTGAGAAAATATTACAGTACATATATAACAACGTAGTCATGTAAAGAAAGATATGTAGTGCTAGAGTTCCCCGAAAAAATTGCTTGATCGATTAAATGATTGGAAAAAAGTTTCAAAAATAATCTGCAGTACCTTTTGTGCGTTGAAAGATGGCAATTCCGAAAATAAAATCAAAATATTCACAAGAATGGTAACGATGATGGAGAACTAAGACGTTGATGGAATTGTTTAGGCTCTCCCAAACGAACGTGAATTCGCAGCGAATCATTCACAATAGCATAAAATATGACAAAAATACCACGTCAAACAACAACAAAAAACTGTCTTTGCAAATGATTTGCTATGATTTGCTCCCCCAAACCAACCTGAAACATTTGCCAACGACGCGAAATCATTCACAATAATACAAAATATGAAAGATACACAATGCTAAACAACAACAAAAAAATGACTGCGAATGATTCGCTATGATTTCGCATTAGTTTGGGAGAGCCTTTAGAGTAAGTTTTCACAAACTATTTCAGTTCAGTTTCTTTTTAATATGTAAATAAAAATCAAACTTTTTGGTCATGTTCTTGCCAAACTGCAAGAATTTTCCAGTTCACATGATATCGAAAGTCAATAACGTGGAAACTCCGCATGCATACAAACTATCAGAACGCCGCGTATAATCAATTCAGAACGGCACTTACGCCTAGCAAAATTTAAGTTCAAAAGGCCATTCCCATATAAGTTACAGAAATCTTCCAAAAATAATTAATGCTATCGTCAAAAGCTTTTTCTTTGCGAAGAACAAGAGAAAACTTCATACTTGATTCGATGACAATAGGAACATGAAATAAATGAATAAATGGTTTTATGTCCAGAATAGAAGTTTTATCGACCATGTCAGTGCCACTTAAACCAAAATTGAACCTTTGATTTTCAATCTCTACCAATGAGAGTCCAATTAGACACGGCCTATGTTGCGCTCTGGTCGAAAGAATCCAACTCGTTCGCCACCAAGTTGGGAGGTGTGTGACCTTATTTTTGGGATGGCGATTATCCTTGCAAAAATTACTAAATATCCAGATTGAGGACAATTCACCCTGAGGCCACACGAGCAAATACTTGCAAGTAAGTTGACTACATACACTGCCTGTCAAATTCGTAATTTGCATTCCACTTGCCTCCCACTTGCTTTCCACTTGCATTCCACTTGCTTGTCTCCCAACTTGCCTCTCAACTTGCTTCACTAGTAGCTTCAAAACTTGCATGCCAGTTGATAAGCAAGTTGTTTGGGTTTGTTTGTGTTAGTAAACAAATGTGAATGTATTGCAACTTGCTTGCAAGTACTTGCTCATGTGGCCTCGGGGTAATATATTTTTAAGCCTAGTACCTACGCTGTTGAAGTGAAACGAAAATTTTCTGGGGTCTCCAACTCGAAGACGATTTCATAAAAGAAAAGATGCAGAAACTTATATGGAAATTTTAATGTTAAAATATAAACAGTACAAAATCTGACGTCAATTTTTTTCTCGTGTGATGTGTCAATTTTCTTTTTATAGTATTGTAATATTTTTCAGGTTCGTTAATAAAACTTATTTACTTTATTCAAAACGTCCACTTATTTATTTCGCAAAATAAAACACTTTACTTTTCTTACTACAAACGAAACGATTTATTATTCACCACTGAATTAATTCACAAACTTTACTTTTCACTTTTATTACAACCAACTTTATTCATTCACGATTAAAAACAAAACTGTCCCACTGCCGTTCAAACATGTGCCTTTTATACTTGTTTTCCAAACTCTGGAAAGTAGTGGAAGGTTCTGATGGTCTCTGCCTCCAGAGCTTTCCGTAGGGGAAATTTCCCAATAATTTCCCTTCCAAAAGCTTTTATTTGACAGCTGGAAAATCTGCTATAATCCGGCAGATGGCGTTTCTTTCGTCTGAGAGATGCTATAATTATAGCAAATAAGGGTATGTTTGCACTGTGTCCGTTTGTTTGCTTTTCGGAGTCGTTAGGCCTGGTTCACACGAGATTGTACCGCACGATTTTTTGCAGTATAAATCCGTGCGAATAAGCAGTGGCGTATATATTTTACATAGAGCCTTTCACACGACGCACTAAGGAGCATTTAACCTCAAAAACCGGACAAAATTGAAAAAATAAAACTATTTTGAAAGCCCCCCAAATTGGTTTTGCTCGTAGCTGATTAACCGTATTATCATAAACCAGTCTCAAAGTTGACCCCCACCACACCACCTCTTCAGACAGCTAGTCAGAATATAGACCAATTTAGTAGGCACGCCTGCATTTGCAATGCGCTCTATTTTCACCAATTTGAAGTTGGTGTTTTATGTTTTTTGAAGTGAGTTGAAAAAAAAATTTATTAATGAATGTTAGAGACAATGGTGTATACTTAATTTCAACGTTTGATTTATTTGATTTCATCGACTAATATCTATGTTCTTGTGCAAACATTGATTCATCAAAAAGTCAAGAAATTTATGTATTTTTTTTTACAGTTAAGTGTTTTTGTTATACTGCCGGGTGCTGTCGGGTTGTAAATTTTTTTTTAAAGCAAACTATTAGGTCTCAGTGTTTTGTACAATCCAAAACATTTTCCTCATATTTCCTCCTTTTTGAGAAAAAAATTATTTAAAATTACCGTTTTTTCCAAAGGTATTATTTTTGAACAATTTTTTGTTTTTATTATTCGAAATTATTCGAAAGTTTTTTGTATGCAATATGGCAAACCAAACCTTCAACCTTCGATTAAAAAAAAATTGATTTGTTTTATTACCTTTTTTGGTCAAAAATGTAATAGAAGTTTCACACATATCCATAAGCCCATGGGTAGACAAAATTAAAAAAAACCCACAATTATTTATTTCTGTTTTAAAGAATGGAAATACTTTAAAACGGTATAAATTTAAGTTTCAGATGAAAATTAGGTCACTAAGACAAAAAAATAATTTTGACCAGTTTTTTCATGCAAATGCTCCTATGTGCGACGTGTGTACGGCAAAAAAACGTACTCAGCTAAGTACGTTTATCGAATACTCAACGGACTTATCAAAACAAACGAATGAACTGCGACGTATCGTCTTCCAGTGGCGTATAGTTTTATATAGTCTCGTTCACATGGTTAAAATCCACGTTGGGTATTTGTTCGTTGGCATCGAATGAGCATCAGTGGAGAAAAAGCCGATGTAAAAAAAAAAAAATTAATCGACCGATATGGTTGATTTAAAAAAATTATAACTCCGGTGATACTGATCGGACCTTGTAGGTTAAGGTCTTAAAATAAAGAAGAGGAATGAGGCAATTAATATGCGTTTCTAGTTTTTCAAAATTATACAAATTTTCATCAACATTTGAATTAAGAATAAAATAAATGGAATTGAATTGGGCTTTATTCACCCCTTTAGTATGAACATTTTTGCCCCTCCTCAATGAATTTCTTACACAATATAGTCCGTTATGTCAGCTTTCTTTAAAGACCTTAACCTTGAAGATCCAATCAGTAGAACGGGAGCTATAATTTTTTTAAGCCATCCATATCAAATTTTAATCAAAAAAATTCCATGTAGATAACGGGATCTTCTCGCTGGTGGATGGTCGTGGACAATGGTCCAAGCAGGTAATTTCAATGCAATTGTTTTGATTTTTCGATCAATTTAAAATCAAGATTGTGTCGCTTATATACCACGTAGGATAATGAGTGAGGTATCAAAATAACCGTAATTTTATTTATATGCAAAATTTAAGCAGCAAGAAAATTCATCAATGCACTAAATAGATATGGGTTCATATGTGAAAGCAATCAAATATAGCCGTTATGTCCGTCCAACGGTATCCTAGGAGTCTTATTTTTTTAATTCATATTTAAATCAAAAATTTCTATCACCTATAAAAATTTCAGCTTTCTAGCCCTTTCCCTTAAAAAGATAAAAATAAAATACTTCACAAATTCAAACTTTTCCATTCATTTTCATTAGGCTTGTTTCACACATATGCGGTTTCATTCGGTTCGGTCTGTATTCGGTTCGTTTTCGGTTTCAGTTTTTTATTTTCACACATATACGGTTCCTATAAGGTTTGTATTCAAATATCAATTTTTAATTCCAAAAATATAAACATACTTCAGCACTAGTTATCAATTTCAAATAAAAACGAACAAAAAAAACCTTATAGAACCGAATATGTGTGAACGCTACGATAAGTTTGTGTGCCTTTGAAACCGAATGAAACCGATTCGTGTCGAGGGGACGTTCGGTGCTATTCGGTTTCTATTAGGTTTTTATTCCTGCCGTTTTCATCGGTTCACACTTATCAGGTCCGACCGAAAACGAACCCAATACAGACCGAACCGAATGAAACCGTATATGTGTGAAACAAGCCTTATACTGCAGCTATTCGAGTTTTAAACGAATAAATATAAATAGCGTGTGAACACCAAATATTTGTTCGGTAAAAACCGAATGCGATAAAAAACGTGCGGTACAATCTCGTGTGAACCAGGCCTTACAGTTCAAATTTGGAAAGTCATTACAGTATAGTATAGTGCGGTCTGTGTTCTTGGTTTGCTTAAACTGAATATTATCGTTTTCGAAGGTATTTTCTTCCATTTATATTTCAAAAAATAAAATAAACCGCAAAATAAAACAAACTGTCAAATTTTCGTCTGAAATAATGTTACGGTCAATTAATTGTGTACGAAAAATAAGTGGAGACTTGGTTCGAGTATCTACTAGGACTTTCTGTTTTATTGAAATTTCACTATCGAACTGCGTACATAACAAAAATCACAACGAAATTTTTCGTTTACGATTTCGTCGTGTCAATTTCTATGCTTTAAATGAAATTAAAAAACTAACCTCAGATGTCAAAATTTAGATTTGAATTAAGACAGATTACTCTGTTTTAAATAAGTAGTGTTCACATTGGACTGACTCCTCCGACTTTTTTTGACGTCTCTGTACTTTATCTCACTCCCACTTGATGGTGAGAAAGAGATGGGAAGGACAGGCAGAATATTTTAAATTTTTTGAAAATCCATGGATTTATTTTGACGTTTTCTTTTGTGACAACTGCTTTCTCTGTTTGTACTTTTTCTTTTGCAAACAAATAGGTACTACACAATTCAATTGTATTTCATTTGAAAATATTTTAAATAAATGAAAAAAAAAAAATTAATAAAAAATTAATTAATCCCTTAACGAGCTCAGATTTGTGTTTTCTTTAAACGACTTCTCAACTTCAAAGTGTGTCAGGTGTCTGTTGGTGTTCGCATTAGTTTGTGTCTGAACAAAAGAAGTTGAATGAATGTCAAAATAAGTCGGAGGAGTCAGTTCAATGTGAACACCTTCCTTAGTTTCTATGGCAAAAAATACTTGTTTAGGCCAAGTGGCAAAAGATGGCCCCGGTAATAATTACAATTTTTTGCCACTTTGCTCCAATAAGCAGTTATGTCGCTAAAAAGATTTGAACTCCTTTTAATACAGCTTTTGTATGGAAATGAAGCTCGACTAGCAGTCCATATATAGTAGCTGTGTTTTTTTGCATGTCAAAATAAAATTGTGTGAAAAAAACGACAACAAAGCAAAACTATTTACATGTTAAATACAACAACAACTATGTCCATATAGAGTTAGCTAAGTCCAGATAATTAACTGGAGTTAACGTTTGTCCCGATAAACATGGTATTGCCGGACTACCATTGTCGTTGTGTTATCGATAATTAATATAGAAATGTCAAATGTTTGTTGGTAAGATAGTTCAGAACAAAATGGCAGACCAAGGCAAATGTTGAAATATCCCGATGTCGTTTTTTTCGCCAAACTCCATATGGAGGTACAAAAAAACGCAGCTAGTATGTCAATGATCTATTGATATGTATTAGTTATGTATCTTTTTCTTTCTTTGACTCAGTTTGTATCTACTGCACTAACTACTACGTTTTCACCGAACATCACACAGTGATTCAATAAGATTTATGTACCTCAAATCTTCTTTAAATATCTAAGACTTACCATACGAATTATTTTCGTTAATTTACAAGATTAAAAATTAATCTTGCTTAAATCTCCCTAATGCTATGTTTCCACCAAAGGATTATCTCAGTTCAGATTTAATAAATCTATTTGGTGTTTCCACCGCACAAAAAGATTTAAAAAAGATTTACTTTGACAGCCTCTTTTAAAATGTAAATGGTGTTTCATTTTTTCTCATTCAGAGGAAGTGAGATAGAATGTTTCCTATGTGAAGAACTGAATTCAGCCATAAATTAATCCTTCAGTGCCATACAGGAATAGGTTAGTTCGATTTGTAAAAGTATTTGTTCTAGGAAGATTTAACAAGATTAATTTCTAATCTTCAAGATTAACGAAATAAATTTGTATGGTAAATCTTCAAGATTTAAAGGAGATTTGCGGTAAATCTTATTAAATCTCAGATTAGCGTTATGCTATGTTCCCACCAAAACGAAATCCGAGATTTCAGCTAAAAAATTTCGAGATTTCAAATGGGTGGAGCAGAATTTCTCGGAGATTTCGTTGAAATCCAGAGTTTTTATTGAGATTTCGTTGAAATTTCTATGAAATTTTTTCCCAGCAGTTCAAAATATGAAAAGTTTTCAACCGAAATCTCGGATTTCGTTTTGGTGGGAACATAGTATTAGGTGGAAATGTAGCATAAAACAAGTTGAACAAATGAAACTAACCTATTTTTATATGGCACTGAAGGATTCACCTCTCCATTGGGCACGGTCCGATGGTTATTCTCAGTTATCCGGATAGCTTTGTGTTGTTGTAATCCCGTGTTAAAAATCAGCTGATGATCGCTGACGCAACAACAACTCAAGTTATGCTACATTTCCACCTAGCGCTAATCTGAGATTTAATGAGATTAACCTTAAATCTCCTTTAAATCTCGTAGATTTACCATACAAATTTGTTTCGTAAATCTTGAAGATTAGAAATTAATCTTGTTAAATCTTCCTAGGACAAATATAGTTTTATTAATCGAACTAACCTATTTTTACATGGTGCTGAACGATTCATTCGAGACTCGCATTCAGTTCTTCATTGTTTCACACGAATCAAACATTCTGTCTCATTCGCACTTCATATGAAAAATTGGAACGCCATTTGCATTTTTGAAGGTGCTGTCAAATTTGATTTTTTTTTAATCTTTTTGTGCGGTGGAAACACCAAAAAGATTTATTTAATCTAAACTAAGTTAAACCTTTGGTGGAAACATAGCATAATGCTATGTGGGATAACTAGATAGCATAGCGAATAAACATTGGAACGCGAGGATTGTTTGACACAAAAGAAACATTCTTTTCTATTTCTATATCACTACCACTTCATAAGAAAAAATGAAACCCCTTTTCTTTTGAAGTGTGCTGTCAGAGTTAATCTTCTTTTTAATTTTTTTCATCCGGTAGAAGCACCACATATGTTGAGTATTTATCAGCAAAGCTGACAATGCTAATCCTCAATAATATCCACTGTCCAGCTGATCTGTAAATCTGTCAAACTACACATGGAATCTATTCATCATTCTTAAAACCACATTGTAATAGAGATAACCTATTTTGTCCTATAACCTAATTAACAGAATTATATATATTCACTCCATACTAAATGAATTATTAAATAAAGTATTGAAGTCCAACTCATTAGTATTTATTTGATTTATTTACGAAATATACTACAAAGTGGCGACGAGAACTGGAGCCGGAAAAAAAAAATATTATAAAAATATTATAAACCAAGTTACATTTGGATTACAAAAGCACAAGGTAGGTGACTTTAGACATACATACATACATATTACGAATACTTTACATATTACAAACTTACAAAAATTACGTACAAGAATTAAAATAAAAGAATAAATTAAATTACAACAAACGAAAATTGGTTTAAATTGGTAAAACATTAAAAATTGGTTAAGAATGGCTGAGCTTCAAGAGGCAATATCTAGAATTTCAGAAGTATTACAGCAGCTTACAAATGGTCGTCAAAATGTTTCGACTAATGCAGGTGATTGTCGGGGACTTCAGCTGGCAGCTTTTGATGAGGTAAATGAAACCTTCGAGTCCTACCTTCAAAGAGTAGAAAATTATTTAGAGATTCGCGACCTTAAAGAAGACACACCAGAGAACGATAAGAAGCGTGTGCAAATTTTCCTTAACTGTTTAGGTCCCAAGCTTTATCACACCTTGACTTGCCTAACAGCACCAGATGAGCCAAAGACAAAAAAATATAAAGACTTAGTTGTGGTATTACAAAACCATGTGTGTCCAAAACCTAGCGAGGTTGCAGAGCAGCATAAGTTTACTTTACGCACGCAGCATGAGGGGGAATCAATATCCAATTTCCAAGCTGATCTTAAAAAAATCGCATCGAAATGCAATTTTGTTTGCGAAAATTGTAAAAAGTCAACCATTGCTACACATTTAAGATCACAATTCATCAGAGGGATACGAGATAATGAAATTCGAGAGAGACTATTGCAGCAAGAATCGTCAGTGACCTTTGAGGTCATTTGCAAAAAAGCATTGGCGATAGAGGCGTCAAAGGTGGAGAGTAGAGAAATTCGAAGTCATACTCAACAATCTTTAAATTCTATAGGAAAAAGTTGGGATAAATCTCGAACTAATTATGAAAAAAGTACAAAGCAGTTTCGCGGTAATGGATCAAGGTCTGATGCTGTGAAGAGAATAGAGGGGAGATGTTTTAAGTGTGGCAAAACAAATCACAGGGCTAATGCATGCAAAGAAAAGAACTTAAAATGTAAAAACTGTGGTAAATCGGGACATGTGCAATTAGTCTGTTTAAAACAAAGAGTTGTAGAGCAAAAATCTATTGAACTAGCTGAGGAAAACTCAAGTAATGAAGAATACTATTTTATTAATAGTTTTGGAATAAATTCTACGGAGCATGGAAAAATATTGAAGAAAATTTGGCTTGATGGCATTGAATGCACGATGGAACTGGATACCGGGGCTGCTGTTTCAACGATGTCATTTCAAAATTTCAATAAACAGTGGCCAAAGAAGAATTTAGAAGCTACATCTATGAAATTAAAAACTTATACGGGTGAAATTATTAATCCTGTGGGTGTATGCAAAATGAAAGTAGTTTACAATAATAAAGAAGCTGTCGGAGATTTATACATTTTACCACAAGATGTAGAGCCCATCCTAGATTAATTCAATTGAAGAAATTAAAGATGCTGACATATCAGAAGGTGAATGTAAGCAACAAATAAATAGACTTCTTGAGGAATATATGGATATTTTTACAGAAGAGGTTGGTGAAATTCCAAACTACAAATGCTCGATAGAATTACATGAAGAAAATACGAAGCCAATATATATGAAACCTAGACCCGTTCCTTACGCTCTTCGTGAGAAAATTGAAATAGAGATTGACAGGTTAGAGAAGGCAAAAATCATTTCCAAAATTACAAACTGTCAATGGGGTACTCCTATAGTTCCAGTTGTCAAGAAAAATGGAGATTTAAGACTATGCGCTGATTACAAATCCACTATAAATAAAGTAATAAAAGATGATAAGTACCCCATACCTCGTATTGAAGATATATTTGCCGAAGTTGGTGGTGGTAAATATTACTGCGTTTTGGACTTGCATCAAGCTTATCTTCACATGCCAGTTGACGATGTTACAGCTACAATACAAGCATTAAGCACACATAAAGGATGTTATAAGGTGAACAGACTTATGTTTGGAGTAAAGATAAGCCCAAACGCCTGGCAAAAATTTATGGATATGATTTTTGGAAATATAGCAAACGTCACTTGTTTCTTTGATGATATACTCATACGGGGACAAACCCTCAGGGAATTAACTAAAAATTTAAGAACTGTTTTTCAAATTTTACGTGAGAAAGATTTGCATGTCAACAGAAGCAAATGTCAATTTCTCTTGAAATCGGTATCATATCTAGGTCATATTATTGATCAAGATGGAATCAAACCCATACCTGACAAGATTCAGGCAATAGTAGATTGCAAAAAGCCGAATGATGTCTCTGAATTACGCACATTTTTAGGACTCATTAATTATTATCAGAAATTCATCCCTGATTTATCGTCAAAACTTTTCCCATTGAACGAGCTTTTACAAAAAGATAAACCATTCATCTGGAGCAAAAAGTGCCATCATACATTCAACAAGTTGAAAGATGAAATTACAAGCCCAAATGTTCTTATGAAATACAATCGAGACTTACCACTTGTCTTAGCAACAGACGCGTCTCCAACAGGGTTAGGTGCTGTTATATCCCATGTACTACAAAATGGTCAAGAAAGACCTATAGCATTTGCCTCACGCTCGTTAACAAAATCGGAAAAAAATTATTCTCAACTGGACAAGGAAGCAACAGCGATATATTGGGGCTTACACAAGTTCTTTCAATACTGTTATGGCCGGAAAATTACACTAATTACTGACCACCAGCCGCTCACCAGAATTTTGCACCCAAATAAAGATTTACCAGCCATATCAGCACTACGTTTACTGCATTATGCAAACTTTATGTCTGGTTTCGACTATGACATAAAATACAGAAATACGAAACTGCATGCAAACGCCGATTTTCTCTCTCGATTTCCGGTGGAGAAGCCTCAAAATTACGATAACCTGGATAGCAGCACAACTTTCCTGATGAATCACATTTCAGTTTTACCTGTGACAAGAAATGAGATAAAGAAAGAAACATTAAAAGATCCTGAATGTGTTCGATATTACACTGCTCTACAATCAGGAAATCCTTTGCCAAACGAAGGAAATGTTGCAGAGTTTTCTTTACAGAATGGATGTATTTTTAAAAACATACGCATCATGATTCCAGCATGTTTACAAAAAAGAGTTCTTGAAGAACTACATACGGCTCATACAGGAATGGTGCGCATGAAATCTCTAGCCAGGAGTTATGTGTGGTGGAGAAACATTGACAAAGACATTGAAAATATATGCAAAAGTTGTATTAATTGCGCCAAAATTAAGCCAAATGCGAAGAAAGTTCAGGTTCATCCATGGGAGTATCCGAAAGGGCCATGGGAGCGTTTACATTTGGATTATGCTGGCCCATTCATGAATAAGTCATTTTTAATTGTGGTTGATGCTTATACCAAGTGGGTGGAAGTAATACCACAAAATAGTACGACCGCTTCTTCAACGATAGATGCTTTACTAGAAATTTTTTCCAGATTCGGACTTCCGTTGAAAATTGTTACTGATAATGGTCCGCAGTTCCGAGCAGTCGAGTTTACCAAGTTCTTAACGATGAACGGAATAATTCAACACTTCTCTGCTCCATACCATCCAGCATCCAATGGGCAAGCTGAAAGGTTTGTCTATACAATCAAACAAGGCCTTCGCGCAATGGAAAGTGAGCCTGGAAGTTTTCACGAAAAACTATGCAAGTTCTTAATGCAGTAAAGAAAGTTACCAAATAGCACAACGGGTGTTAGTCCATCTGAATTAATGTTTCACCGACAAATCAGAACTAAAATAGATCTTGTGAAAAGAGAATCTTCTATAAAACCTGAAAACAACGACACATACTTGGATACCAAAATACCACAGTATAATATTGGGGATTTAGTTCAAGTTCGAACATATACAAATAAGGCATGCAAGTGGAAATTTGGCGTTATTTGGACGAAGAGGGGAAGTCTCCACTATGAAATAATGATAGATGGTCAAAAGTATATCCGACATATTGACCAAATACGTCGAACTAATTGCGAGCCTACCAATGATAAACCAATTTACGATGATGAAACAGAACAAATCGACACAACCCGACATGACTCACTAGACAATCGACCCGACAAATTACAGACTGAGACAAACTTACCAACCCTACCAAGTGCTCAAGACAACTACCAACCAGATGTCCAGAAAACCAAGAAGCAGACCGCACCTTGTGAAGAAGTAAATTTACCAAGGCCAGTTGAATCAACACAATCTGACTCAGAACCTGGTGATTCTGGATCAAGTGTACCATTATGCACTCCAAAAGTTGAGCTACGCCGCTCCACACGAAGCAAAAAAGCTCCAGAACGGTTGCAGTACACGAGCTTTACTTAACGAGAGGAAAGATGTTGAGTATTTATCAGCAAAGCTGACAATGCTAATCCTCAATAATATCCACTGTCCAGCTGATCTGTAAATCTGTCAAACTACACATGGAATCTATTCATCATTCTTTAAACCACATTGTAATAGAGATAACCTATTTTGTCCTATAACCTAATTAACAGAATTATATATATTCACTCCATACTAAATGAATTATTAAATAAAGTATTGAAGTCCAACTCATTAGTATTTATTTGATTTATTTACGAAATATACTACAACATAAATCTTTTTCATTAAATCCCAGAGTATCTTTTGGTGAAAACCTAGTATTAGCTGCGTTTTTTACATGACCATATAGAGTTTGGCGAAAAACGTCGGGACTTTTCAACAATTGTTTATCTTTTGCATTGGTCTGCCATTTTTGTTTTGAATTATCTTATGCCATGTTTCCACCAAAGGTTTATCTCAGATTAGATTTAATAAATCTTTTTGGTGTTTCTACCGCACAAAAAGATTTAAAAAAGATTAAATTTGACAGCACCTTCAAAAATGCAAATGGCGTTCCAATTTTTCTTATGAAGTGCGAATGAGATAGAATGTTTGATTCGTGTGAAACAATGAAGAACTGAATGCGAGTCTCGAATGAATCGTTCAGCACCATTTAAGATTTAGTTCGATTTGTAAAACTATTTGTCCTAGGAAGATTTAACAAGATTAATTTCTTATCTTCAAGATTTACGAAATAAATTTGTATGGTAAATCTCCGAGATTTGAAGGAGACTTGAGGTCAAGTTTTCATACATTTTAAATTTGTGATTAAGTAAGTATTTAAGAGAAAACTTGCCAAGTAAATCCACCAAATTTTAATCAGTAATCATTAACTACCAAATTTCTGTCATGATTTGGAATTGTTTCGATATTACTCTTCTTAAGATATTTGATATTAAACTTCATGAACTTAAAACTTGGCATATATTTTAGATCTCATTACTTTTTTTGGCTGACTTTTTACGCACAGGTTTCTTGTACACATAAGAACTTGGCTCCTTTTTTAACATTTATGTTTTTGTTGTGATTTCACTCCTTTTTGCAAAGATTTATTTTGCCAGGTGAAAGCAATAGCAATTCTGATAAAGTGGGTGGATGGCACCCCCCCCCCCCTGAATGGACAATTCCAAATATTCGATTTTTTTCCTTTCTAAATACTTCAAGTCCTACCGATCTACCAATTTTCATCGCTTAACAACAATCGGAAGTGCTTCATATAGTTAAAAGAATTTTTAAGAACGTGGGTCGATGCCACGCCCCCTGAACTGAAACTTCCAATTTTTCGATTGCGTTTTCTTCTAAATACTTCAAGGCATACCAACCTACCAATTTTCATCGTTCTACAACAATCGGAAGTGCTTCATATAATTTATAAGAATTTTTGAGAATGTGGGTGGATGCCACGCCCCCTGAACTGAAAATTCCAATTTTTCGATTTTTTTATTCTAAGTACTTCAAGGCGTACCGACCTACCAATTTTCATCGTTCTACAACAATCGGAAGTACTCCATATGATATATAAGAATTTTTAAGAATGTGGGTGGATACCACGCCCCTTGAATGCAAAATTCCAATTCTTCAATTTTTTTCTTTCCAAGTACCTTAAGCCCTACCGACCTACCAATTTTCATCGTTCTACAACAATTGGAAATGCTCCATATAATTTATAAGAATTTTTAAGAATGTGAGTGGATGCCACGCCCCCTGTATGGAAAACTCCAATTTTTCATTTTTTTTCTTTCTTAGTACCTCAAACCCTACCAACTTACCAATTTTCATTGTTCTACAACAATCGAAAGTGCTCCATGTAATTTATAAGAGTTTTTAAAAAAGTGGGTGGATGCCACGCCCCCTGAATAGAAAATTGCAGATTTTCGATTTTTTCCTTTGTATGTACCACAAGGCCTACCGTTTTGCGAAATTTCAAGTTTCTACGATGTCGGGAAGTGCTCCATAATTTTGATGATCTGTCAGTGAGTCAGTGAGTCAGTGAGTCAGTGGGTGATATGAATAAAACAAAGCACCTGCTCAAAACTCAACTTTTCGAAGCAGGTGCTTCATTTGGTATGAATAAAATACTTGAGAAGGTGCTCAACGATTGAGCATCTCCATGTTTGATGAGAACCTTCTCAGGGTAAGCACCTGCTCCATTGTAAGGAATGAATAAACCGAAGCACGTGCTCTATCGAGACGAGCACCTGCTCCTCATTTGTAAGTTAGATTAGTTGGTTGCTCAACGTTGAAGTAAATAGCGTTTAATACCTTTTGTTGCTTCATGAATGGGGAAGTTTATAAAGGGTGATTTTTTAGCTGGTCTGGTTTTGGCAACACTGGTTTTGACAGCTGACGTGTGTTTAGTACCTTGTGTCACTATCAAACAGCTTCAGTTTGGTTTGCAATTTAACCATGGATCGTCTTACAAATGAACAACGCTTGCAAATTATTGAATTTTACTATCAAAATTCGTGCTCGGTTCGAAATGTTCATCGCGCGCTGCTTCCATTTTATGGTCGGCTCATTTTTGGTTGAATGGGTACGTAAATAAGCATAATTGCCGCATTTGGAGTGAAGATCAGCCAGAAGCATTGCAACAGCTACCAATGCATCCCGAAAAAGCCACTGTTTGGTGCGGTTTATGGGCCGGCGGCATTATTGGGCCATATTTCTTCAAAGATGATGCGAATCGCAGCGTTACTGTCAATGGTGAACGCTACCGAGCGATGATAACAAACTTATTTTTGCCCGAAATGGAAGTTCTTGACTTGCATGATATGTGGTTTCAACAAGACGGTGCCACATGCCACACAGCACGCGAAACAATGGCGCAATTGCGAGGCGAGTTTGGTGAACAGTTAATTTCACGTTTCGGGCCGGTCAATTGGCCGCCTAGATCGTGCGATTTGACACCATTAGATTATTTTTTGTGGGGGTATGTCAAGGCTAATGTCTATAGGGACAAGCCCGCTTCGATTGACGCACTGGAAGCCAACATCCATGCATTCATTCGTGAGATACCGGCCGATATGTGTGAAAGAGTATGCCAAAATTGGACTCAGCGGATGGGCTACCTGAGACGCAGCCGCGGTCAACATTTGCATGAAATTATCTTTAAACATTAAATTGCAAGGTTCAAACTATCGATTCAAATAAATATTTCATTCATTTTTTCGAATTTTTTGTGTTTTTTTTTTAAAGTTCTAAACCTCTTAAAAAATCACCCGTTACAAATTTTAAATCGCAAGGTTAAATTTTATAAGAGAAAAAGAGAAGGATTTAAAAAAAAATACTATTGCATTCTTTATAAATTCAGCACAGAAAATGTTATTTCTTAAGGAACCATTTCTATTTTAATAATTAAGGATAGAGGGGTGGTGGGGGGTTTAAATCAAATGTTGTTCCTTTCTTATTAGTCCAGTCAATTTGTGCTCAAAAAGGCAAATTGTGGGATTTTTTGAATTAGGTAGTAAGGCGAAAACCAACGATTTTTCGAAAACGAATGGAGGTATTTGAAAGGTTCAAAAAGAATTTTGAAGTAAAATGTTCATACTTCAGAGTGGCCATAAACATTTTTTCGAACAAAATTACCTCGAGAGCAAAAAAAATAGCCCAAAATTTGTAAACAAAATACATTTCTGTTTTAATTTTTAGATTCGAATATCTCAAAAACGTGACGTGATAGAGTAATTTTAAGGCCAGATTCAAACTCAGCGCATTAAAGACCATCAGAAAAGTATATCTTGGTTCATGTTACAGACAAAAATTCAAATTTTGGATTTTCGAAAACAGTAAAAATACGTCAATTTTCGACTAGCGCTTGAGTGCAAATGGGTTGTTGCAGAAAAAAGCCTTAAATAGGGATTTATTGGAAACTGTGTTTATGTACTTTCAATGGTAATTTGATGTAATTTTCAAATAATTGGTAGTTTTCGATCCATTAGTGAAAAACTCCCAGAAAATGCATTTTGCATTTTTTTCCATGTTTTGTTGGCAAACCTCAGATTCGGATTCCACACCCCCGAAAACGTAAATGAGCGAACAAATCATAACTACCCCACAATTTGCATGGACAAATACAATTTGACGGGACTTATGTATATCTCAAAAACACAATTGAAGACCCCTTGTTGTTTTTTGAGAACCGAAAAACCCATGTTTTGTTTGACAATTCTTGGGGTTGTCAAGAAAACCTGGTTCAACCGTGTTTAAACTTCAACGAACAAACCTTTTCACAAAAAACGCGGGTCCAAACAGAAAAATGTTCATATTTTAAATAATTTTGTTATTATAAATAATCGAAAATAATTCTAAATGTCAAAAACAATATAATTTGGTGTGAGGTATGAGATAAGCTACTCGGTTTGAATGAGGAGGTGCTCTCGAGTTTGTTTATAATTTTATTCATACGAAATGGGATGAGGTACTTTTTTATTGAGCACCTTCTCTGATTCTCATAGAGTACCTGCTCAAAGTACGTGCTCCGTTTTATTCATATCACCCAGTGAGTCAGTGAGTCAGTGAGTCAGTCAGTCAGTGAGTCAGTGAGTCAGTCAGTTACGGTTTTTGCGATTTTTGAAGTCCTATATCTTGGGAACTACTAATGCTAAAGAGTTGAAATTTGGTGAGCCACCTGTGTTTGATCAGTTCAGCAAATACTCCGAATTTGAAGTTTCTGACTTTATTGGTACTGAAGTTAGAGGGGGGTTGAAAATCGCCTGAGTTTGTTCCTGTAAAAAGGGTGTAGTGCCGCGAACTTGGCTGGGCACTACCGTGCCCTTTGATTCAAGGTTAAATGTAGAAAATACCGGTTTTCCACGTATAACTTTGAAACGGTACATGGTATTAAAAAGTAATGCATACAAAACTTGTAGATAATATGATTATCTACAAGAAATGTTCAAACACTTTTTTTTCTCTGACTGATGGTTAAGAAGATATAGGCGTTTCAAAAAACGTAAATTGACGAAAATATCCCTTTTTTGCGTATAACTCAGAAATGGTGAGTGTTATAGAAAACATTTTTAGGCAAAGTTTGTATACTATGTTACCCTTTATTAAAAAAAAAATTAAATTTTTTCTAAGAGTAATAATTTTAAAGATATAATTATTTGAAAAATTTCGTCAAAAACCTGAAATTCCAGACTTTTGCTTTTAAATCTTAAATAACGAAATTTTCATAAAATAATTTATGTTCAGTTTATAGACTATAATGTAATCTACAAAAAATATTAACACGCTTTTTTCCACACGAGTGACCAGTAACAAGATATTGCTACTTCAAAAAGGTTAAGTATTGAAAATAAGGATTTTTCGCTTACCACTCTTTAACGGTATATGCTAGAAATTTTATTTTTACACAGTTTGTAGGTTATTTACCCTTCTACAAGAAAATACAAAATTTTTTTTTTGTTTGCGGTTATTTAAAAGATATAATATTTTATATAAAATGCACAAAAGTCAAAAATAAAGGTATTTTGCGGTTTTCTCTTAAATGGTGAAGTTTTTGAAAAATAATTTATACTTTTTGTATAAACAATAATATTCTCTATAAGAACTCTTATGAAGACTTTTTCGATATAAGGCCCCAATAAAAAGATATTGAGACTTCAAAAGTATCAATTTTCGAAAATGCTGGTTTTTCCGGCCCAAAATGATTCGCCCAGCGACATAAAATAATAATAGGGTTTTTTGGAGAGACATAGTACAAACATTTTTTCATACTGAGGGGGGGGTCTATCTCTCCCAATTAACCGGGAGGAGCAATTTTCTGAAAATAGTAGGTACTAAAATTAAAAAAAAAAATTTAAACAAATGGCAACACTTAAAATAAAGTACTATATTTTTTTGAGATTTTCAAGTTTGTTCTTTAATTATTTTTTTCAAAATAAGTTATTCCTGCCAATAGTTTTCGAAAAAAATACCTTCAAACCCAACCCAATTTACGTTTTTTGAAACGCCTATATCTTCTTAACCATCAGTCAGAGAAAAAAAAAGTGTTTTAACATTTCTTGTAGATAATCATATAATCTACAAGTTTTGTATGCATTACTTTTTAATACCATGTACCGTTTCAAAGTTATACGTGGAAAACCGGTATTTTCGACATTTAACCTTGAATAACTTTTAACGCAAGCCAGTTTCGTTTGTAGACTTTCGCATGCGTATTGTTATTGAATTGTTCCACAGATTGGCAATTTATTTGTACATTTTTCCTGGGCTATATAGTGTGTTGACAAAATCAAACATTCAGTTCCACTTCAATGAAAAAAAAAAAACATTCTGTCTCATCTTTTTATGAAGTCGAAGCACCACATAAATCAACTGCCTGAAATCCCGGATTATCTTATGGTAAACAGATAATATGTCTGTTCGTGTACTTCCCAAAACAGCGAATTTCTACGAATTTTATTTTGTTTTATATGAGCTTTGACAGAACTTTGGGCTAAATTCGTAGAAATTCGTAGTTTTGGGAGGAACTCGAACAGACATATTATTATGTGTGCTCGTTTACATTCCAAAACTACGAATTCCTACGGGAACTTTAGGCTAAATTCGTAGAAATTCGTATTTTTGGGAGGTACGCGAACAGACATGGTATTGATTGTGGACAAATTTGTACCAATTATTGTTTTAATAGCTGTGTTTTTTTGCATGTCCATATGGAGTTTGGGGAAAAAATGACATCGGACATTTCAACATTTTTTGTTTACCTTTTGCATTGGTCTGCCATTTTGCTTTGAATTATCTTACCCTGAGGCCACACGAGCAAGTACTCGCAAGCAAGTTGGCTACATACACTGCCTGTCAAATTCGTAATTTGCATTCCGCTTGCCTCCCACTTCCCAAGGGGCACAGATTTGAATTTTGCAACAAGAAATTCAAAAATCTGGTTTCACAAGAATAACTCGGAAGTTTTTGTAGAGTTGTTGAATGCTCTCATTGTATTTTAAATTATTTGAGTTCCAACTTTGTTATATTCAGGTCACTGTTCTTATTTAGTGGGACTAAAAATAAATAGGCGTGGCTTAATAGTAACTGAGTAGTTATCCATTGTGTTTCAATGTAACCTAATTTTAATTAGCCGTTCTCAAAAACAAAATCGAAACTGTTTTGCGACTTTGATCTTTTGCTACTTCAAAGTAACTCTAAAGTGTCTAATCATTATGATTCAGTAAAACTAATATACAACACTTTTGTAACAAAGTGAAAAAGTGACAGAAATATTAAATACAATCCTAAATGCAACCACATTGTAACTTGCTGTCAGATTCTTCAAAAATAACTACCATATATTAGGGTGTCTATTTCCCAACATATTTTTTTAATGACAGACATCTCCTTAGTAAAATATGAATGTCCTAAGAAATATTTTACCAAAAAATTGTGTCCGATTTGTCAATAACCCTTACAAATTAATATTTGTATAGGTATTGCTGTTTTCACATTTTATTTTTGTAATTGCTGCAGCTATTCATTTTTTTTTTGTTTCTATTTGTTCTTTAATCCTTTAAAAGCCCCCACTCAAAAACTTATAAACCATAATTTTATATAAAATATTATGACTTTTAATTATTTAATTAATAATATTATGACTTTTAATTCAATGATGAGATATAATTTGTTTGTTTGTTTTTGGTCACTAAATTTTATGTAACCTTTGATACATTATTTTGGAAAATTGATGACACCCTAATGTAGGTTCATGATAAAAAAATATTTGTTTGTTTGGCTTGAAAACAAAATGGCAGAAACAAACCTAAATGCAACAAGAAATACATGCAGACGGTCACAAAACTGTTTTCGATTTCTGGAGTTATTGAAGGACTTGTATGCAACTCTAGTATGACAACTGTGTCTGTCACTTTCGTTGTTATTGAACAGTCACTGAGGGAAAGCATGTTGTTTCAAAGGAGGTGCGTTCTTTTTCTTCATTAAATCGAACTTTTGTTAACGTTCATCGTTCTTTTATTCCAAAATTTTATTGTTTTGTTTTATTGGATTCGGAATTTATTTGGAATTTTTATTTATGGACGGTGTTCATACCAGCTTCACGTGAGGCGACTCATTTTGACGTCTCTCTTTTGTATCTCATTCTTATTTATTGAAAAGAAAGGGATGTAGAAGTGAAGCAGAAATTTTCAAAAAATTTAAAAACTTCTGCCTCACCTCGCCATCTCTTTCCTTCCAATAGATAGGAATGAGATAAAAAAGAGAGACGTCAAAATGAGTCGCCTCACGTGAAGCTGGTATGAACACCGTCATGTTTGTAGTTATTTTCAATTTAGTATTTTCTATTGTCAATTTTCATTTTTGATATTTTTTATTAAAATTCATATTTTTATCCATAAATAGTCCGACTTGGACAAATGTTATTATAATGGGAATTTTGCCCCTCCTTAAATGAAAAAGAGAGGTATTAATAGGCTTAATGATTCAATTTCTTACAAAAATATTGATAAGGGGAATTTGATTTGTTAATTATATGAATATTTAAGTACTAATTGTATGAATATTTGAGTACTTAACTTTTTCCTAAACCAACTCGAAATCATAGCGAATCATTTTCAACGATACAAATAATGCAGATACACAACTCTTAATAACAAAGAAAAAATATTTTAAGTGAACAACAGGTTTTTTGTATGACAAATTAAAAAAAGCTAAGATTTGTTAAGAAAAAGAACGCTCTATTAATGTTGTGTTCGTAAATGTTTCAAAGAAGTTTCTGAAACTTCTTTAGAACTAAACTTTATGTTAGTGCCCTTTCACACGAGGAAACTGAGTTGCCAGCAACTTTTAGTTCCATGGTGAGAAGGGCAGGAGGAAAGAGGGGCGAACAGAATCTCCCCGGTCGAGGATTTGAGGAGATTTTTTGACATTTCCTTTCACATCTAGGTTTAGGTGTGTTCAACCAATAGACTTTCAAAGGAAATTTGAAAAATTGCCAGGAGATTTGTTTCCTTGTGTGAAAGGTACAAGAGATTTTTAAGGAGATTAAAAGAAAACGTAAAAAAAATCTCCAGCAACTTGTTTCTTCGTGTGAAAGGGGAATTAGTTTCTTCACAGTTTCATTAGGATCATTGTAGGCAAAGAAAAAGAACGAGGGTGAGTGAGGCAGTAAGGAAAAAAAAAGTAGAATGGGCATTCATACAACAGCGTAAACTCATCATAAACGTTGTAAAGATTAAAACTTCGTAATTCTGTCACAATTTGTATGGAAAATTTGACAGATTTTCGAAGTTTAAAACTTTACCACGTTTACGACGACTTTACGCTGTTTCATGAATACCCTTAGAGATTGATGAAAAATTTTTGCACAGGGACGAATTAGTTTTTGTTGGTGATGGCAAGGCGTTCAAATCCATTTAGCAACCATAATGCAAAGTTTTTTCAACGTTTGAAATCAAATATTTTTAGATGTCTTTCTGCTGTTGAACCTTTCTATATTGTTGGTTTTGTATCTTCGCCAAAAAGTGTTCAATAGTTTAAAAGTATTCTACGATAATTTATTTACCTAAAAACCATCACGTCGCATAATTTTATGAAAAATATGAGACAAAACTTACCTGTGAAATGAAAAATTTTTACACCGTATTATAGGCGTGTTTACAGGATTTGATGCAGCATTGCATGTTATTTTATATATATTTTTCAAATAAAGTATTGCATGTAACATACCTATTTACTATATTTACATTAATTTCACCCTTTTATTTAGTTTAGTAAGGTTTTTACTAATTTAACGATTTTAAATTTCTGTACACTTTCATATATCTCGGCAAAATGACGGAGCATCTCAATCATTTTTTATCTTGCTTCCTTTGGGCACCCCAGCAGATAAAAGCCTTTCCTTTAAGTGCATTTTTATCTTCGCTTTTTTCAAGCGAAGATAGAAATGCGCTTAAAAACATGGCTAATTAGGCTTAAATTTACACTATTCACAATCATTAGTCCTGGAACAAAAATGATTATTTTGTGTCAAAAATTAATTAATAATGATATTATCTGCTGTCGTCATTGACATCAGTATCCTGAATTTCATTCATGTGAACCATTCCACTAAATCCGACCCTGAACTGAATTAAAAGATCAGTTGCTATGGGGTTATAGAAAGGAAACTTTCTATCAGCCATATTTTTTTTTTCTGAAATAAATGTTTCTGTCTTTAAAAAAAACAAGAAATTAGGTGTTTATAATTGTTTTTTTAATTTAATATATTTAAACCATGATTTTTCACTTTCAGAATTTATAAAATGTAATAATATTTTAATATTTGATAATAATTTCCACAAAAAAAATCTTTTAAAAAATAGGGCACTAATTTTTTAACAAAAAAACTTTTAATTCAATCAATTTTACGAGCGCGCGAGTTTTGAAGGGGGTAGCAATGAATATTAGTTGATTCAACTGCGAGCGTAGTGAAAATTAAATACTTACAACCTTGAAAATTAATTATTTAATATAAAATATTTCAATTTATTGATAAAAGAGGAAAAAAACAGTTGTCACATCCCAAATGTCTGACTGCATTTTTAGTTACATATTTAAATAAGAAATACATTTCTGAAACTGAAAAATATTTATTTGAAACTAGTTATGTAGTTTATGTAGGTTTCAGTTTAGTGTTCATAAACTCCCCTAAGACAAATTGATCTGTTGCTATTAAGTCAATAAGAACTTGACTGAAACCTTTCAAACTTGTTGCAATCCAGTATAAAGAAACTTATTTTGAACGATTTACATTGATTACACAAGTGTTACGTGTAACTACAAAGTAACTTGAATTAAGTTGCACAATAGGACCACCCCTGCGCTTTTTTGGTTACAGTGGTGTTCCTGTGACTAGTTCTTCTTTAACAAAATGCGACCGTCACTATGTTACTCAGAAGTCACCACAACTTATCAAAAACTTAGCGTGCCCCTTGGGTTACTTTCCACTTGCATTCCACTTGCTTGTCTCCCAACTCGCTTCTCAACTTGCTTCACTACTGGCTTCAAAACTTGTATGCCAGTTGATAAGCAAGTTGCTTGGGTTTGTTTGTGTGTAAACAAATGTGTATGTATTGCAACTTGCTTGCAAATACTTGCTCGTGTGGCCTCGGGGTTACCAACAAACATTTGACATTTCTATATAAATTATTGATAGCACAAGACAATCGTAGTTTGGCATTACCGTTTTTAATAAAAAGTTGAAACGATTAACGAAAACTCTTATACATTTAAACATTTATATGAAATAAAAACACACATTAAATTGAGTTTTCAAATTTTTTCTTAATAAAAACAAAACTTTTATTTATTGAGTCTTACACTTGAATGCATTTCGAGCAGTTTACCGCCCATCATCAGCAACACGACTAAATATAAATTGGTTGCATATTTTAACGTTAACAAAAAGGTGTATAACTTAATATATATATCTCCATCTATATCGGAAAAAAAAGCTAACTCCAGTTAATTATCTGGACTTGGCTTATTGTTTTCCTTTGTTGTCGTTTTTTTTCGCACAATTTTATGTGGACATGCAAAAAAACACAACTTTAATGCAAATCAAACGAATCACCCTGCGATAGTTATTGAATTCTCTTATTTGATGTTAGTGCCACCTATTGGCTGATAGAAAGTATTATGTTCTTATTTCCACTGCAAGATGCCGCCACCCGTATGACCTCTAAACAACCTTTTGACGTTTACTTATCAGGAAATTTTTTCATCAGAGACGGCGAAATTTCTGTATCTTTCTCACCCCTGCATCAGCTTTTCAGCTCTATTCATAAGTGATTTGGAAATTAAAAAGTGAATTGTAGTGTGTCCATCTTCCAGTCAAGACACCGGAAGCAACCTAATTCATAAAAATTAATTGAAATTCGTTTGTGAATTCGAATCGTTATTCTTCTTTCAACCAGAGACAAGTAAGTGCAAAGTTTCCTATTTTTTGTTTTTTAATTTTCCTACGAACTTGAATCGTTTCTTCTTTGCGTAAAGAATTTTTGGGATACCTACTCTGTTGTGGTTTCATAACGCGAATTTTCAATGTGAAAAAAGTGTATATATGCAATAATTTAGCTGAAAGTCGAAATAAGTGATTAATCTACCACTTTCTGACGAATAGTTTTAGTCAATAAAGTAGTTATAATGTGAAATCAACTGTTATGGTGCTGATTACTAATCTATCATCAGTCACTTGTTTGACCTTGAACCTTTCATGGATTTTCATACAATAATACCCCCGAGAAGTAATAATTCATGAAGGAAAAGGGCATTTATTTTAGGTTCTAAAAAATTAATTGCTCAATAACTTATTAAAAATCGTTTTCTAATCTAAAAATACCAACCTAAATGTCACGTAAATAAAGAGAGCCTAACCTAACGTTGGCTGGGTTTTTCTCGAAACAAATCACATGACGAAGTTAAAAGCATCATCAACTTTCCCTCTCCCTACAAGTGATTTTGTTTTTAAATGCGCCACTTGCCAATGTAATTCTTTATTTTTAATTGTTAATTACAGTGCCAACACACTTCCTATGTGGGGGTTGAAGCGTACAAAATAAAAAAAAGCCATTGTGCAAAATATTCGGCGACCTTTGATGTTTTCGTCTCTCATTGTAACTAAGTAGCTAAAGTCAATGAATTCTTGTATCAATTTTGATTTAAAACATTGTTGTAGGTACTTTCTTTTCCTGTAAGCATGAGGTACTAGATCGAGGTCTGTTTGGTGTCTTAAATTCCTTACAAATTAATTTTCCCTCAAGGGAAAAGAATAGTTTTTAAAAATATACAAGAATTTAGCCCAAGCTAACGCTTGAAGTACCTACATTTTTCAGTCAATTAAGATCCCCAGACCAAATTTACTCAATAAAACTGGTGATAGTGGTTAACTCTGAACTAAACTAAACGAACATTACCTAGTTTTGATAGATGCATGTCAAAAAAGGCCGAAAGGTCGATTTTCATATTTATCACACTCACATAAATAGTTGAACCATTTTTTGAAACAGTTAAAACTTGGGTTAATCCTTCAGAAATTGCTTCTGGGTTAACTCGGGCTCAATTAATATAAAAGAATAACCTAGCACAAAAAACTGACACCATAATTTTGGGCTTGTGGATTTCGAAAAATGTGAAATTAGGTGTTCCCTGGGTAATAATCTTTCCTCGACATTTTCTACGTTCTAGGCTTTTATTACATGAAGTTGATATGCTGAGCTTATCTTAAACTTAACCGCTGGGCTGATAAGAGGCTGTCAATTTCTGCTCTTTCTAACTTGCTCTGCCAGTTTTAGCTTACTTTTGGTGTTCTGAATACCTGGTCTAGTTTTCCTTCATTTAATACATGATTTTTTTTAGCTGTGTGTAAGTGCCTGACAAATGTTCAGATTTTCTTGGGCTGGTTCATTACTAATTTGAATCTTCTCTTCTAGTTTATCAATAGCATGAAAGTCACTTTTTATAAATCTTTTTAATGATAACGTAATTACAATTTAATATGGATTTTATTGGAACTTTTTTTTTCAAATGAAATGCTGAAATTGAAAAAAAAAACTATTTGTATCTATTACCTACCACTTACTTAATCTTTAAAAAAATCGAATCAATTGATCCAAAGTTGAAAATGGATAACATAAAGTAGCGTGCGATTCGTCCTTTGTCTTCATTTTACTTTGAGAGAAAAAGTATTTTTAATTATTTCGAATCAAAAACTGCTTCTTGGTTTATTGCATCTAAAAGAAAATTATTGGATCCAATTCGAAAAAAACAAGGTCTTTTGAGGGTCGTTCAATAAGTAAACGGACAAATTCAAAGAACTTTTGTCAAACTGGATAGGTATTCACAAATTATGAACAATACATTCATCATTTTTCTAATAATATCTCCTTAATGCATTTGCTAACTCTCGATAATCTTCGTGATTCCACTGAAAAGGAATTCTTTCTGATTTTCAACAGTTTTTCTATTGCGGTCCATAAGCTGAATGATAGATAGTATGTTCTCAAATACGACCCTGGATTTTGAATCCCCTGTCTTTAAACGTACAGGCCAGAGCTTTGATCTGTCTGACCTCTATTGATAAGATAATCAAGAGAATGACAGAAGAGAACAGGAGAAACTCATACGTATTTATTTAATGACCAAAATGCTTAGTTGTAATTATAAAAAAAAAATACATAATGAGCATTTTTGTTAGAAATTTTTTTTTTAAATCTCAGATATTTAAGAAAATCTTGCTGAAAGAAAACTATAACAAAACAAATTATCTGTCGAGCTAATCGTAAAAAAAAAACAAAATTCCTGTTTTTTTGTATGTGGAAAAAAAGGACTTTGTTCGAGGCTTTAATTTATGCTTATCATATCAAAGTCAAATCCAGGCTAACCTAGCTTACCAATAAATACAAAATAAATAACTTTTGGGGGCTTGGTTTGGAAATAAACATACTGATAAGGTTTCATTTTGATAGACAGTTAATTCTATTTGTTCTACTTAATTACTTAAATATAATTAGACTAAGAGACCACAAAAGGTTTTAGGTGTAAAGTAGGGTGACCGTTATTTCCCTAACCCAATTATAATGAGATACAATGTTGAATCGAAAGTTGATTTCATAAAAACAAAATATTTTAACTTTGGATCTACACGACTGAAAAAACCCTTTTATTTCTGCCATGTTTTAGTCATTTATTTCCAAAGTCGGGTTTTGTGACAAATAATGGCAGAAATACTAGCGTTTTATAAGACGTATAAGAACAGCGTAATTCTGTTTCCCTTGATTGCTCTTAGTAATTGAATGCATTAATTGTTCTATAAAAATAAATGAAATAATACATGTATTCCTTTGGCTGAAAAATATATTCCTCTGAGTCCCAGATAACTTTTTATTTAAGTGCTTAAGCATCGTTTAATAACTTTTTACAGTGCATTAGGTGAAGGCCAACCTTCATTATACAATGGCACATTCATAGATGCAAGCAAACCTTTGTGCTTTAACTAGTTTGTGCTATATGCTATTTCTGTTACTTTATGCCACCTGATTGACCTGCAATAGCTTTAAATATATTTGCAATCTATTGGAGCCTTTGTTGCCAGAAAGTTTATATATTTTTTCGAATAGGTTGGCTATCTAGGTTAATTGCTTCTTTTTACCCCATTTTTTTATGTTTATATCCTATTTTGTACTTACTTGTTCTAAACGAAAGCGAAATTAAAAAATGCAAAGTTAAGTAATACAATGTCCCTTGTGCATTCTTTTCATTTTTTTGTCACTGGGAAATTGACTTGAAGGGGGATAGGACCTTCAATGCTCCTAAGTGCCATCGGGTATAGTTTCTGGAAATTTATTTCTATTCAACGCTTTTCAAAACGTGGTGAATCCTCTTCGAGATATTCCATGTTCCTTTAGCTAAGTCGACCCACTCAAATGCATGTATGCGTGCGTGGTGTTAATTGCATCGCTTGCTGTATATAATCTTCGTCGAAAAATCGTGGGCTAAAAGTGTTTTATTTTCTATAAAAATAAATTTCCCTAGTACTTGCGATATAGGACACGTTTTGGACAAGTTGATATATACATACATACATATCGTCCCTCATCTCACGAAGTGACGTAACTCGCAAATTGTCGTTTTTGAGATTTGGGCATATATGTGCTTGGTTAACTTGATTGCATATTTCTACATCATTAGATTCCCTGAAAAATGCCTGGAACATGGTTCAATGCGTTATGACATAGTTGGCATAACTGCAATTTTAGGTAAAAAGTTTCTCACGAACAGACGTTACTGCAATTATGTGGGTAGCAGTTTTCCGTTTTATTGCAAATTATTGTGTAAATAAAGTGGTTTCAGGTACTAGGTGCATTTATCGGTGAGTAGAAATAAAAACGCTTTAAATTTATGCTAAGATGTTGCTACTGACCTATCACTAAATTAAATTTAAATTGCATTCGGTTCTTCCTGTTAACAATACTCTGTCAAACAAAAATTGTCGATACAAGGCTTATGGGCGAGCTTTTTTCAAAACAGTAATACCTGTGGATACTGTCACAACACTAAAATGTCTCACTAATAAGCTTTTTTCAAAACAGTGATGTCTGTGTATACTGTCACGACACCAAAACTTATCACTAAAATTTCTCACGAACTGACGTATCTGGTTGATCGATTATTTTTTAACTGTTTTAAGTATTGCATTTACATTGAATCTCATATCATTTGAAACTTTAACATATTTTTGTAATTTTACAAAAACAAAATACCGATCGTTGTAAAACACAGAAGTAACGCTTAAAGAAGGAGGACACAAAACTAAAAACTGCTCTCCTGTAAAATATTGAAAAAGCAGATACGTCAGTTCGTGAGAAGAGGGACGATATGTACGCATAGTACGAAATAATTTTGATACGCAATTCTACATGTCTGTCTCCACTTTGAACCAAGTCCTAAATTGCTGAAACCATTTTCTTCAAACTTAGTACCTAATGGTTGATGTTATTCTTTAGATGGTAAATTGAAATTTGTTTATATTCCAAAATAACGGTTTCTGCCATATAACTATAACATATATGTAAGTGCCATAGAACATTTTTTTAATTTTCGACTTTCTAGTTGCCCGATTTTTATCAAAATGTTTACACAGGAGTAGAACTCCTTCAAAGTTGAAAAATATTGCATATACATATGTACATGTTTTTTGGATACAAAACAAAAACTTAGAAACAGGTGGATACATAACGGGTGATTTTTTAAGAGGTTTAGAACTTAAAAAAAAAAAAACACAAAAAATTCGAAAAAATGAATGAAATATTTATTTGAATCGATAGTTTGAACCTTGCAATATAATGTTTAAAGATAATTTCATGCAAATGTTGACCGCGGCTGCGTCTCAGGTAGCCCATCCGCTGAGTCCAATTTTGGCATACTCTTTATATCGGCCGGTATCTCACGAATGAATGCATGGATGTTGGCTTCCAGTGCGTCAATCGAAGCGGGCTTGTCCCTATAGACATTAGCCTTGACATACCCCCACTAAAAATAATCTAATGGTGTCAAATCGCACGATCTAGGCGGCCAATTGACCGGCCCGAAACGTGAAATTAACTGTTCACCAAACTCGCCTCGCAATTGCGCCATTGTTTCGCGTGCTGTGTGGCATGTGGCACCGTCTTGTTGAAACCACATATCATGCAAGTCAAGAACTTCCATTTCGGGCAAAAAAAAGTTTGTTATCATCGCTCGGTAGCGTTCACCATTGACAGTAACGCTGCGATTCGCATCATCTTTGAAGAAATATGGCCCAATAATGCGCGCGATGAACATTTCGAACCGAGCACGAATTTTGATAGTAAAATTCAATAATTTGCAAGCGTTGTTCATTTGTAAGACGATCCATGGTTAAATTGCAAACCAAACTGAAGCTGTTTGACAGTGACACAAGGTACTAAACACACGTCAGCTGTCAAAACCAGTGTTGCCAAAACCAAACCAGCTAAAAAATCACCCGTTAATTTTAACCAAATTAGGTTTTTAAGTGCGTATACAGATTCAATCCTTTTTATGAAAAGTATTTCTTTTAAATTTCCTATTTTTAATGGCAATTTTATTCAATTTATAAGAGAATGGATAGATTGGTCTTTAGTGTTCTTTCAGTAATTCAAAGATCAAATTCATATTTCTGGAGATTTGTCTATATTATGATGTCTTTAAAAATGTAAACCACTTGAAGTACATATATGAGCAAATATGTGCAACCCAGTAATGCATTTAGCTATACAGTACATACAATCGAGGTGGTGTAGCAATTTGATTTTTGAATTTTTCCATTCTGTCGATTGTATTTTCAGAGATAATTAATTATTAAATCACTTTCATTATATTTGTTTATTCTATCTATTTTTGTAAAATTTAATAGAATGCATCTGTTGACCACCCAATTCTTGTTTATATTTAAAAACAACAATTCGCCTTTCAATGTGACACTTTCTTAATATGTATGTACCTATACATAAATCTTTCTAACAAATATTAAATAAAAATAAAATATTTCTCTGTGAAAATATATGCATTTGTACATGTATATTTTAGTGATTAAACACGTTGACTTTGAAATATTTGCTTTGACATTGAAATACATATTCAACATAAATATTCAAACAAATAAATATATTTTGCTATCGAGATTATAATATACACTTTATCACTTTCTTATTTTTGGAACAGATAAGATCTATGAGAAATATTCCTTGTTAGTTAATTTATGTAATTAAATATAGTATATGAAACGAACTGATTTGATGGAATAAATAAAGCTACAGAGAGTCTGAACTCATTTTCCAATAAGACGGTGGGCAATTCCATGATAACTCACGTTACATTTGGGAGAGTGTCACGTTCTCTTTCATTAAAATTTCCATACTTATATAAATATAAATAAAACAAAATATAAACTCTATACATGGTAATGATTTCGACTTCTAAGAAAAAATAAAATTTTTGGGAAAAATAAATTCTTTCTTAGTAAAAAATACTAAAATATGTTGGTAACTCACGTTACCATATTTGGACACGGGTTTTGTAGCAGTACTATGCATATTTTCTAAAAATTAAATAAACCAATAAAGGTAAACAGGTTTGTTGAATTAGATATAAGAATTTATCAGCCTGTTTATATCTGTACACAAATTTTAAATTATTGAAAATATTTTATACAAATTTAATAAAATACGTGGTAACTCACGTTACAAAAAGTCGGTAACTCACGTTATTTCACGTTTTTAATTTAAAAATTTAGGGCTAAGCCTTTTATAATTTTATTTTATTTTTAGCCGTATGCTTATTACTTGTAGGATATTTTGTAATTCTAATTTTAAAACTAGCGAACAATAGACAGGGGGCGAGAAAAATTTTCTATTTTTCTATCTTCATGTCCACTTTTTCATGGAATTACCCCGCTGACCCTGTAAATACCTCCAAAATTGTCAAGGAATGGTTCCAAAATCAGGAATTTCAGACGATGGCATGGCCCTGCCGGCAATCCAACTGAGAATCTCTGGTCAATTGTGCAGTCAAGGTTATGACAGTATGAAATTCATCGATCCCACACTAATGAGCTTAGGGGACGCATTTAACTGGAGGGGAGCCGAATTTCCGACCAATTACTTTGCAATTAGGTAGAGAGCATGCCTACACGGTGTTTGCAAGTGGTAAAGAACAAAGGTTTATGGAATAAATAATGTGAACAAAACTTCATCCCGAAACGGGCAAAAGTGGCCAATTCCAAAAATTCATTTAAGATTTTTTTCAGTGTATTGTAAGATTTTATTTTTTAATTTAATGCAACAAAATAATAATTGATTTAATACACAAAATTATATAATCAAAATTTTTCCTTTTGGCTTACAATACTAAGTTCGCACCAACTTTTAAAAATAGTAAAAATATTTATCCACTATTGCTGGTCACTGTATAACCGAACAAATCGAAGAAAAAATAAATTTTTCAGTACATTTGACTTTTTTCAAACTTTACTGCTCCATTACAATACATCTTCAATGTCTTGCCACGTCACAGCTCTGAAGCATAGGATGAAAATTCGTGCTAATTTTTTTAAATTGTAAACTCTGAATTTGAATAATAATTAATCAGCATGCAAGTATTCGGCTAAGATAACAATATGATGTCTCAGGAATATTATCAAGGGCAAAAATATGATGACAAACAAAACACAATAATTCTCTGTGAGACACATGACCTATAACTTATGAGTATCATTAAATTAGTAAGCAAAAATATTACACTTATAAAATTCCGTTCATATGTGAAGTTTTATTTTATGTTTAATGAGTAACATTTTAAGTTGAAGCTGAACAAAAAAGTTAGAATCCAAAAACAAGCTTTTACCTAAAGTCATAATAGAAATACACAATTTCACCATTTATTATTTCGATTTTTTGCGAATAACAAAAATGAAATAAATATTTTTTATATTTATCTGACACCTTCGTCAATCGGATAGACCAAGGAAAGGTTGAAGTCGAAGGGGCTGCCAGTTGTTAAAAATGACACACTAAGACCATGAGTTGGTCCATTGTGATACCACATGAATCTAGGAACCCCTTTCCCTTACTCAGTGAACCATTTGGAGAAGATGAGGAGTCAATTTTATCGCTTCCTCGTATAGCTCATACAGCTTGCCTTTAAGACAGTGTCCGGTTATAAGCCAATCATGGAGCTAATGTGCAATCTACTTAGAGATATCAAACATTTAGATCGCTTTAAATCCATTATTGACCATTTTTGTTTCGTTGCCAAACAAGTGGTAATATTGTTCCTCTCAAGATTGTAATGGCTGTCATGTTCGTCGTTGACAATTTCTTAAAGTTCCCTTCTACTTTTATGTTATCTTCGATATTTCAGAAAAGTTTGGATTTTTGTTTACGTTTACTCTACGAATGTCATATATTTTGGACTAAAATGAAAACTCTAGTAAACTTTATAATTAAACGTTTTCGCTGAAATATTTTAAAAGTAGCAAATCGAATTGCCTAGTTCTTCCATTCATGTGGCGATATACCTATAAAAACTTTTCATTGCATTGGTGTCGAAAACGAGAACTTCACTTTTTTCAATTTATTTTAATTTGATAAGGTTTAAACAAATATGTACCTATGTCCTTACACTTAAAAATATTTAAATTAAATTTCTGGAAGAAAAAAGTTACATTATGCTAGAAATTTTAAATAGTCGATATCTTGTTCAGTTCACCTATGTAAATGCCACGTACCTACATTATGTGATTCTTTTGAATGCAATTCTATTTCTTGCGTCATCAAAATAACCAAAATAAAACTTTAAATAACTTATCAATGACGATAAGAAAAGTCCAGAGATTGCGATATATAGTTATATCCATAGCTTTGTATATTCTTGTATGTATCTATGCCAATAGAATTAATCATATCCATAGATATAACAAAAATAAATACAATTTAAACCATGGACTTATTCCATATTCTCATACCTATATCACTTTGACCTTCACCAATGTCAAAAGCAATGTTTTCAATTGATTACTCAATGCGCATGTTTAAAAATAAAGCTACTCTCGTCTTCGAAATACAAGAAAATCGTCACAGTGAAAGCGAAAGTTATTTTGGTATGATGAAAATAAAGCTTCTTTGAATTTCTCTCAGAGAAGTGCTCTACACATACACTAACTTGTAAATTTGTTTTATTTCAAATTGCTGGCAGCCGGTTACCATTGAATAATTCCATGAGCACAGTTCTAGTTTTTTGGAAAACTCTCGACGGTAAAGTTGATTTTCTTTATTTTGTGTCGCCCATTTGGTATTCGCTAGATTAGTGTAGATTTTCTTATATTTGCAGAGGTCAACGCCAAGGTTATAAAGTATTCACTTTTTATTCTTCATAATAATTGGAAGACAGGTGAGGATTTGATAACACAACAAAAATAAAATAATAGTTTCAAGAAGTTTTTTGAAATGATTTTGAACTCATTCGACAAAAAAATTGTGCCTACGATTTTTAAGTATTAATTTATATTAAATTCTGTCTTATCTCGTGGAAAATACCTACTTCTCCGATAAACCTTGATCCCCAACTGAAGAATTTAATGTTATTGTTGGAAATTGATTGTTCTGAACAAAAAACAAATGATTAATAAAACACTTGTTGTTAAAACATTATAATTGTGAAAAGTGTCAATAACTTTTGCTTTTTAATTAAAGAACAGTTCAAAGTATCGCGATTGGTGAGTCTTAATCAAGAAGGTTGTTGTGTATCTCTTGAAAAAAAGACAGTATGTGAAGTCAAATTTCTGAAATTCCTTAAAAGGGTGTGTTATTCACATCATAATGAAATCAAGTATAGGTATAAACTTGAATATCCATAACTTAATGTCTTCGTTATAAATAAAGCAATAAATTGAAGCGCTTGATATTTTACTTTTAGTTGCACCTCAGTCAGTTTAAATATCAAAAACCAGATCTATCTATAACTACCAACTTATATTAGTTCCAGCTTATACCAGTTCCATTCAGACGGGTACACACATATCCTTTTGAAAGATCCAGTTTTTGGCTAAAATTTCTTCTATCTACCTGTTATCTTACTTATTGCACAATATTTTTATTTTTTATATAGAAATCCCCTCAGTTTATTTATTTATAAAAGTGAACGTTTGCGTAACTTTACTGAAACTTGGTTAAGCTGATGAATGGAATGTAAAGCTGAGGATTTGAATCGTTACATGACTCAGTAGTTTAAGCAATGTCTATTATCCTATGTATACCTAGGAATTAAATATATATTACCCCGTTCAACGGATAACCGAGGGTGGTCGTCTTATGTACGAAAGTACACGAAAATAAATTGATAACTTGTTTACAAAAATGCAATAATTTTCATTTTATGAATGATAATGAGGTTACCCAAGAGAACTTTACCTACACAGTTTCGATAACAAATAAATACAAATTGATAGTAAAAATTGATAATAAAGTTATGTATGTCAATAAAAATGAACATTTTCTTATACGACTTATTTGAGCGTTTGAAATTTTACAGAAGTTGTGTATATCACAGTATGAAAATCAGGTTCTTTATAACCGTTATATTTAATTTATTCAATATAATTCATTTAGAATAATAATTATTTAAAATTAATATTTTTTTTCTCTCTATTTAAGATTAAAAAACAATCAAAATGACTACTTATTTCAACTATCCATCAAAGGAATTGCAAGAAGAGCTGAGCCGTATTGCCAAGGCTATTGTTGCCCCTGGTAAAGGTATTCTTGCTGCTGATGAGTCCGTTTCAACTATGGGCAAGCGTCTCCAAGTAAATTTTTTTTTATAAATACTGTATTCTAAAAGGTGTTTTATATTAAATGAATCGTTATTTTTCTTAAAGGACATTGGCGTTGAGAACACAGATGAAAACCGTCGTCAATACCGTCAATTGTTGTTCTCCACTGATCCAAAAGTAGCTGAAAACATTTCTGGTGTGATTTTGTTCCACGAGACCTTGTACCAGAAAGCTGATGATGGCACTCCATTTGTTGAATTGTTGAAGAAGCGTGGAATCATTCCCGGAATTAAGGTTGACAAAGGTGTTGTCCCATTGATGGGATCCGAAGATGAGTGCACAACTCAAGGTAAGTTTATGTTTCCATCAGAAAAAATTCTATACATAGTGCTTCTGTAGGATTGTAAAATTGAAAAATATTTTCTTGTCTTCTATGGCGAATATTGGTTTCGTGTTAAAAAAAATCGTACTTTTAATCAAACATAATTAGAATGTTTCTTTATTTAATCTGAATATTCGGAATAAGCATTTTGAGTTATTTCTGAAATACTCCATCAAAATCATTATTTTGTTTCCTTATGCATATTGGAATATTTGAAATGTTCAATTAAGGTATCTCATTCACAGTAGATTCTTGTTAGTGTTGCTTACTTAAAAACAGAAAAATTTAGAGCTTTTGGAATAAATAACTACGCAAAACAAAAATAATATGTTTATTCAATTGTTTTGACATATCACCGAACATCTGATTGCAATTCATTTTGTTCTCTTTTTTTCTGTAATCTTTCCGTTTTGGATATTATGGGTAAACATTTTGTCAAACATAAATATAATGGAAGTATAGTGATGAAAGATTTTTCACATTATTCATATTCCTAAATTTTTTTTTCTTCATTTTTAATTGAGTAGATTAGAAGCAAAACTCGTCATATCCACTTTTATTAAAAATTGAGATTTTGATGCAGATTTGTTAAGCTGGGCATATCGAATAGTTTTGAAAGAAGATTTAACAGCCTTACCCCTCTAATCTCCTTTAATATTGATGTCAAACATAGTAATTGTTTCCAAAACACTCAATACTCACAGTGCGATTTGCAGCAAAACTTTCCATATTCATTGTTTGCAGTAGGTTTGCTTTCAAAACTCTTCTGTTCCATCATAGGCTATTGATTATGTCATATAAGAAGGAACTAAAACGTTCATGGGTTTTTACTGTACGCATTTTTGAATGGTTCTTTGAAGATTGGAAAGTAGTGGAGTCCTTTTATACTAGAGGCTGCGAATAGGAAAGAGGCGGAATGGTGTGAAAACTGGCCATACCCAATCATTTGTAGCAAAACTCTTCATATGCAAATTTTATTGTTTAAAATCTTAAAATTTGGTGGGTTCACTGGTCAAGTTTTCATACATTTGAAATTTGTGATTAAGTATGAATTTAAGAGAAAACTTGCCAAGTATATCCACCAAATTTTAATCAGTAATCATTAAATACCAAATTTCTGTCATGATTTGGAATTGTTTTGATATAACTCTACTTAAGATATTTGATATTAAACTTCATGAACTTAAAACTTGACATATATTGTAGATCTCATAACTTTTGTTGGCTGAATTTTTATGCACAGGTTTCTTGTACATATAAGAACTTGGCTCTTTTTTTAACATTTATGTTTTTGTTGTGATTTCACTCCTTTTTGCAAAGATTTATTTTGCCAGATGAAAATCAAACCCTACCGCTATACAAAATTTCATAATTCTGCGGCAACCGAAAGTGCTCCATATTAATAATAGCAATTCTGATAAAGTGGTTGAATGGCACGCCCGCTGAATGAAAAATTCCAAATTGTCGATTTTTTTCTTTCTAAGTACTTCAAGCCCTACCGACCTACCAATTTTACATAAATCGGAAGTGCTCCATATAATTTATAAGAATTTTTAAGAATGTGGGTGGAAGCCACGCCCCCTGAATGGGAAATTCCAAATTTTTTTCTTTCTAAGTACTTCAAGCCCTACTAATTTTCATCGTTATACAAAAACGATTTTCAATTTTTTCCTGTGCATGCACCACAAGGCCTACCGTTGTGCGAAATTTCAAGTTTCTACAATGTCAGGAAGTGCTCCATAATTTTGATGATCTGTCAGTCAGTGAGTCAGTCAGTTACGGTTTTTGCGATTTTTGATTATCTCGGGAATAACTAATGCTAAAGAGTTGGTGAGCCACATGATCAAACAGCTCAGCAAATACTGCGAATTTGAAGTTTGTGACTTTATTGGTACTGAAGTTAGAGGGGGGTTGAAAATCGCCTGAGTTTGTTCCTGTACAAAGGGTGAAGTGCCGCGAACTTGGCTGGGCACTACCGTCCCCTTTCATTTCAAGTCAGCTGTTGTAAAAATTTCTCATAGAATAGCTATGTATCCTATAATTTATAGGATAGCTTGAGCTGATTTATCATCACTTGTGTTTTCATAAGGGATTACAACAACAAAAACCTGTCCAGAACACTTTGGATACAAGTTTGAACACGGCCAATCATTAGCCCAAACAAACAAATCAGTTGGCGCTTTGACATTTCGAACTGTTCTGAGCATGGAACATAAAGTGACAGAACTTTGAATAGTTCAGGGCAAGACTTTTACTTATGGAACAAACAATCTTGTTCTTTTCCGTTCTTTTCTGCGCAGAACATATTCATCAATTAAACACAGCTAGTATCTCATTATTTTAAAAAATCATTCCAAAACTATTAAAACATGATCTATTTACTCTTAGATGAAAACAAATGTAGATGTACATACGTCTTTAATGGCAACATAAACTTTGCAATTAATCTAAATGTTTCATTAGGTTCGAAAAGTTCTTAAAGATAACCATTAGGAAAACACTATTTTTATCCTGAAAAACAAATACTAGATAAAGTGCACATATGCATTTATATCACTTGAGTAGTTTTAAATAACTGTAAAAAAGAATATCTAGGTAGTTATCAAATAAATTCAAACTAGTTCAATTTGGCAGCGGTTTGACCGCAATGTTTCCTATGTGTGAACAAGCTCTAAAACATTTCATAGAAACCTATACTGTAACCATACATTGAAAGTGGGCCACCGACTTATCTCACTCGATGTTTAGATAATTTCTTGGTTATATGATTTTGAGCTCTGTATTTAGGTATACATACTAGCAACATAGGAAAAACCTAGATATTTTAGTTTTACTTTGTTATATATGTACGTTCATATATTAAATAACACTATAATATTTAGTAATATTAAAAATATTATTATTATAATATATTACAGGTCTTGATGACTTGGCCGCTCGTTGTGCTCAATACAAAAAGGACGGTTGTGATTTCGCCAAGTGGCGTTGTGTCTTGAAAATCGGCAAGAACACTCCAAGCTACCAATCAATCTTGGAGAACGCTAACGTCTTGGCTCGTTATGCTTCCATCTGCCAGTCTCAACGTATTGTCCCAATTGTAGAACCTGAAATCCTCCCCGATGGTGACCATGATTTGGAACGTACCCAAAAAGTCACAGAAACCGTTTTGGCTGCATGCTACAAAGCTTTGAACGATCACCATGTCTTCTTGGAAGGTACATTGTTGAAGCCAAACATGGTTACCGCTGGTCAATCATGCCCCAAGAAAAACACACCTGACGAGGTTGCGCTCGCTACTGTTCTAGCCCTCCGCAGGACTGTTCCAGCTGCTGTTCCCGGTAGGTTTTACAAAAATTCCAAATAACCATAATGACCAATCACTAATGACAATAATTTATTTTTTAAGGAATCACCTTCTTGTCTGGTGGTCAATCTGAAGAAGAGGCTTCCGTTCATTTGAACGCCATCAACAAAGTGCCATTGTTGAAGCCATGGGCACTCACCTTCTCATACGGTCGTGCTCTCCAAGCATCCGTACTCCGCGCCTGGGCCGGTAAGAAGGAAAATATCGCTGCTGGCCAAACTGAACTCTTGAAGCGCGCTAAGGTAAGTCTTTTAAATCGATAATGCATCGATGGTTTGAAGCATAAACAAAAATCGTGGGAATTTATTGTCATTGGTATTGCAAAAGAATACGGATACATCATTCATACTTATTCGGTTGTATGGGTTATAATTTAAGAGTTACGACTTAACAAAAAAAAACTAATAACTACGTTCGAATTGATTACTCATAGAAAAACATGGGATAATGGGAAATTGGCTGGTTTAAAAGAAAATTCGCAATTAAGTGAGAGATTTTTTATTCCAACCATAAAGTTAAAGTTATGATTTTGAAGAAAATTAAAAATAATATTCTTCTGTTTTAGTGGAGCGAATGAATTAAGTTCAAATAAAGAATTTTAAGTGAGCTCTACTCCATATATTGAATAAATAGAATTCACAGTGTCTTCATGCTCTGATTTCTATATGAGTCGGTAAACATCGACCAAAATTTGCGTCTTAGAAGGGTACAACAGCATCTAACTGATGAGCCCAACTGTTGGACCTGGGCGAAACGCAATATATGGAGTAGAGCTCACTTAAAATTCTTTATTTGAACATAAAGTTAAAGTTATGTACGTATTGTTATTGAAAATTAAGTGGCCTTTGTTGCTCGTAAATTACTTTGATTCTTTTAATAAACAAAAAAACGTATATATGATATTTGAATGCCTGTTAAGTATCAAGCCAGCCCTATTGTTGGTTCTCAATTCTCATCAGATTTAATTATGAAATTAAATAATAAAATAATTGAAGAAGGTAATCAGTTCATTGCATGCAACACATATTATCTTCTAATTGTTTTTCAGCACTAAAATTTGAATTTTAAAATTGCATTTGTACAGGTTTTTTGCATGATCTCATAAATTTTAACGCTCACTTCTTTATAATTGCTTTTTAACATAAATTATTATTATTTTTAATTCTTAAAACTTCTATGACTAATTTTGAGTTTTTGGTATGAAATTAGGCCAACTCGCTGGCTTGTCAAGGTAAATACACAGCTGGATCGATTGCTTCCTATGCCGCCAACCAAAATTTACATATTAAAAATCATGCATACTAAAGAGAAAATATAATAAATAGTAGAAATAATTGATACGGTTTTTTGAACACAAACACACACACACACACAATGGACACAAAAATATCAACCGTAAGACTGAAGAAAACAATAATCAGAAGTCGACAAATCTTAATACACAAATCACTCCTCATTTTAAATTTCTATTCTTAAAACAAATTTCTTTATTTTACTACTTTTAATTTCTATATTTTGTTTTTCTTTTGTTAAATGTATGTATTTATGTTTTATATATGTGCTTAACCTCTTACTTTGTTTTTGTTTTTTTTTTAATCTTATTATTAAAATTCTATTTTCTTTATTATTTTTCACTTCTATATAAATACACAAAATAAATTATTTCCTTTGTTTGGTTTTATTTCGTTTTATTTATTTTTTATTTTTCTACATTTTTTCTTTACGCTTTATATTTGTTTTATCATAAATCCCCAAATTATATCCGGAAGGATTGTCCCGTAAGATTTGTGAAAGGTCATGAAAAAAATTTCAACACAAGCAGTAACGATTTAATTGAATATAAAAAATATGAATCAATACAAACAAATTTATAAAGTCAAAAAAGTGACAAAAATAAATGAAACAAAAAATAGACTTTCACAAATTTTAGAGCTAGATTTCAGATTATATAATGACTTTATTTTACATATTTTCTTACTTCATAATTGTAACAAATCATAAATAAGCATGGCCTTATGCCGTCCGCCATGTTAAATAAAGTCATTATCTAATCTAAAAAAAAAAAAAATTAGAGCTACTCTGTATAACTTTAAAACACCCTGTATATATCGAATTTGTTTTTAAAACTTGGAATTTCAGTGTTTCTTTTTCTGTCAGTATAAAACCTCTTTTTTATTATGTACAGCTGCGGTCAAAATAATAGTAGTACTCCTTAATAAACAATCAAAATTGAAAAAAAGTTGATCCCTTAATTTTTAACAAATTAATACCCATGTGATTTTCAAATTGGTGTTTTTAAGCTTTTATTTTAGAAAAAAGAAAAAATTCCAAATATAATATTTTATAAGATATTTTCAGATTTATTGAAGAACTTTTGAAAAACAGCGGTCAAAAAAATAGTAGTGCGCAGATAATACACCTTTAAATATCACAAAAAATCAAATTTAGGGCAAAATTTGTATCATAAGATTTATTTGAGGGTTTGAACCTTAAACTCACAGTTAGTCGCAAGTCCCTTGTTGGAAAAAAACTGCAGCACAACCGCGTTGCATCGAGTTTATCAGGTTTTCACACCTTTCTACGCTTATCGAGCTCCATGAGTGCTGTATAGCTTCCCAAAGGGCTTTATTGTCAGTTGGATGGCAACTAGCAACATATTTATTTGCACCGCACAACAAGTTCTCAATGGGATTTAAGTCCGGAGACTGTGCGGCCAGTCCATCACATCAACTCTATTTGCCTGGAATCATTGCTTCGCAAGTTTACTAGTAGGCTTTGGGTCATTGTCTCACTGAAAGACACGTTTCAGTGGGTTTTTCATCTTCAGCATAGAGTAGCATTACTTCGTGCATGATCTTAATACAGATTTCCAAATCCATGATACCTTCAATTTGGTGTATTGGAAAAACATCATAGAAGGAAAAACATGCCCGAACCATTATGCTGAGTCCTCCGTGTTTAAGTGTTTTTGCTTTGAAACGTGGATTATATTCTGTATTTGTTGGCCTTCTTACATATTGATGAGGTCAATTTCCACCATATAAAACAATCTTCAACTCGTCTGACTACAGAACATTACTCCGATTTGATGCAGGCCAGTCAAAGTGGTTCCTTTGCGAATTTCAATCATTTTGTTACATTGTTTTTTGTCAAGAATGGTACCCCTCCAGGCTGTGGGCGGCTTGAACATGTTCTCGTGACTTTCTACGAACCGTTTTATTGATGGCAATAACATAAAATATGCCTTTAATTTCAGAAGCTGGCGTAACGGGAGTGATTTTTAAATGCCTGATGACTCGTTTCATCAACTTTGGTGGCAAAAGCGGCTTCCGCCCGCCATTTTCTGACTCTGGCAGTTAAATAATGACTTTTCTTACCATTGTTGGTGAGCGTTCAACTTGGCATTGAACCAGCGCATAAGTTTTGCCTTTCGATATCAGTCTTCTAACTAAGACACGCTATTCCGGTGTTCGGTGTTTGCCTCTGCCCATTGCTGGCAAAAATATGACCCATTTTTCAATAAAAACTATGAAGATGTTATGGATAAACAAAAATCAACGTTTTTTTAAATATTTAATTTAAGAAATTATGGAGAAAAATAATATTTCTTCACATAAACCGTTGCACTACTATTATTTTGACCGACAGAATTCGTAGCTTTGATTAATAACGGTTGCTTATTTGTCATATTACCGTTGCAAATAAAAATGTATGTGTACCCGCTCATTAAGAAAATGTTATTAAGTCAAAATGCAACAGTTTGTTACTATCAACGCAATATAAAATTTACAAAACTTAAGTTACGCAATTCTCTTACTTGTACTACTATTATTTTGACCGCAACTGTATATAATATTCTTGTATAATATATTTTTATTTTGCGTTTTATAAACTATAAGATCACAATTTTGCAAGTATTACAGTTCATATACGTCGAATTTGTTTGTGTGTAGACACGCTGAATTTTGAATCATAACGTAATACAATGAGTGAAAACGAGAAAAAACATCTGATCTCACCTTCGCACTCATTTAATTTCAGAAAAAGTCGTTACCCAAAAGTCGTCGTGTAATAGGGCTTAGGCTTTTAAATGTAATTGAATAATATATATTTTTGATCTTTTTCCATTGTTTTTCTTCTAAAGTTCTGTTCTATAAATCAGATCTCTACACTCTCAAATTTGAAAGATTCGATATGCATTCATCCATATACGCAAACAGGTTATCCTGTGTCCACGTTCTGTAACTCTCGTATCGAAAAAACTTTTCGAGAAATGTTGAACAAAACTCATGTATTTTATTTTAATTTTCATAATTTCTCGACTAATTTTATCGATGTGGGAGTTACAGAACGTGGAAACTAATTCTTCTCTGATATTTTACTCACTTAAAAGCACCTTAGCTATGTATATAATCGATAATCGATATTCGATTTTTCTTAATAGATGCCACTTATGACGTTTTTCAATTGCAATGTAAAAGATCTGCACTCAAAATCAAGAATTGCCCTTTTCAAAAAAAACTGCTTAGTTTTCAGTAGTAGGTATCTGTGACGATGCTATACACACTAGGGTGGTCGTTATAATGGTTTTTTTAGAGTTTTAATATTTGGATGGGCCTAAATCATCTCTAAATGAAGAAAAAAAAAATTCCCTAATTTTTTCAGATTATTATTTTCATCCCCTATAATCGCTGTGGGGGTAAATTAAATTTCCCCTTTTTTTGGAAATTCACGTAAAATCGTCCGACAAATTCAGAGCAAGTAGGTGAGAAGTAGACAAGAAAAAAAATCCTACTGGAGGGGGGTAATATCTCCCACCGCTTGGACGGGAGGGGCAATTTAATAATATAATTGCATAAAATAGAAAAAAAAATAGTTAAAAAACAACGGCAACACTTGCAATAATATTTTATAGCTTTTTGGAAAGCCAGAAGTCCATTTTAATAGTTGATTATTAAATAAAGTTCTTTGAATAAACTATTTCAGCAAAATCTGTTTTCAAACCTATAATTAAAAAAAAAAATAATAATTTTTCTTCAAATCGTTGAGTTTGAAAAAATGTTTTGCCAAAACTGCGATCAAAACAATAGCCAGTGAGATCAAAAGATCCAAAACAGTGACAAAATGTCGAGGCATACTGAACAAAATTTGCAATACTAACCGCGTCAAACTCTGCTGGGTTCCTGGACATAGCAATATAGAAGGGAATGATATAGCAGATGAACTAGCAAGGAAGGGGTCATTATCAAATGGAAACAGTAGTAGCCAATTAGACACGGGACAAGACATATCTCTAGAAGTCTATGGCCTAGAATTAATGAAAAGGAAACTCAGTATATTCTATCGCTGAGTAAAAAGAAAGGGGATCACAATGGACCAACAGGCCCCCGTGTACGGAACAGCCTCTGTGCTGTGCACACCCCTCCTAACCTAACCTAACCTAACCTTGCTAAAACTGTTCACCAAAAAAACTTAATTTAAAAACAAGCCGTAAGAATGGACTTCTGGCTTTCCAAAAAGCTACAAAAAATTACTGTAAGTATTGCCGTTGTTTTTTAATTACTTTTTTTCTATTTTATGCAAATATTTTATTAAATTGCCCCTCGTCCAAGCGGTGGGAGATATTACCTTCCTATTATAGGATTTTTTTCTTGTCTAGTTCCCACTTACATGCTCTGAATGTTTTGGCAGACCTTACGCGAATTTTCTAGTATGCAAAAAAGGGGAAATTTGATTTACCCTTACAGCGACTATAGGGGATGCAAATAAAAATCTGAAAATGTTAGGGATTTTTTTGTTCTTCATTTAGAGCCGATTTGGGCCCATCCGTGATGACCTTTTTTTTAAAGACCACTCTAATACACACATAACATACATACATACTAGGGCTCTTGATTGTACCCGGGTAATACCCGGTTTCTCAACTACCCTGGTACTCGGGTAGAAAAATACTACCCGCTTGGCAAGTGTTCAGGTACCCGGGAACCCGAGTACTCATGTGTCTCGGGTACCCGAGTACCTGGGTACCCGTGTGTCTCGGGTACCCGAGTACCCGGGTACCTATGTATCTCGGGTACCCGAGGACCGGTAGCACTGGGGTCCAACTATGTAACTCGATTCTACATTAAGAACGTTCGAATTCGCAAAATCTCAGCTCGCTAATTCTTAAGCAAGCGCTTATAAACGGAAATAGAACAGCGCTAATTGAAGATTCTATGGCACAATGTCGGAAGCACTAAAATTTGATACCACTTTTATACATATTACCACTTATAATAAGCACTGAAAACAACTTTCGAATGGATTCGAAAGTAGAATAAAGTTACATAGTAGGGCCCCTGGACTATAAAAGCTGATTTTCTGCATTTAAAATGTATAAATTCGACTGTAGCACAAAAATAAAATTAACCTAGACCAAAGAAAGTGAATTTGTGCAATAATAAGGTGTGTATTATTTAATTTTCACGTACCCGGGTACTCGAATTACCCGGGTACCCGAGTACTCGAGGTCTCGGGTACTCGGGTATTTCGAGTACTCGGGTACCCGGGTAATTCGAGAACCCGGGTAATACCCGGATACCCAGGCGAGTCTTCGGGTACCCGGGTTTCAAGAGCTCTAATACATACCGAATGTCAACTCATAAGCTTCAGTTAGTTAATGGTAAGATCGGAACAGAACACGTTAAACCCCAGAATAAGTTAGAAGAAGATGTGGTCTACCCTTTCTGAATGATCGAATATCAAAATCTAGTAGTTTTGTTTACTGTCAGGGTTATAGCCACTTTAATTTATTTAAATAAAATTGTTATTGTTATGATGCTCTGTCAATTTTCCTAAGCATAAACCTCAATCTTGATAGTCCGATCATTAGAACTCAAGATATAACCACTTTATGCGAACCTTAACCGCTTAACCACCTACCACCTATTTCAGTCCCCTAACCACCTACGTGCGGTCCTGGAGACCGCTCACAGATTATTACCCTGAATTCAGAATTTCCGGTATAAACAAAATAAAAAAACTAATAAAATTCTTGATAATACTTTTAGGCTTTACTCAAAAGACTGAAATAACATTAACTAAAGCAAAATTTCTTAAAATTCTTGAAATCTTCAAAAAAAGACTCTTTTACCACAAAAAATAGCTATGCTCATACAATAATTTCTGTAGCAGTAGGAACTTAAAATTTCAACTTCTTGGTATTAATTCTAATAAATTTAGGAACCAAACAATAAAAAAAAATAAGAAACCAAACTAAAAATAAAAACTTCGACAAAATTGCAGCCACCCAACATTCACAATTTTTCGCAGTAGTTTCCCCACATTTTTTTCGAAATATCGCGAAATCCTCGGTCGTAGCAAGTTCCATGTCACTGCAAACCTCGTTCTGGCATATCATCGCTATCAGACATATCTTGCTGCAGCAATATTTTAATATTTTCGTCACTTTTATTCATTTTGATAATAGAATAACAGTACTAAATAAATACAATAAAATCACATAACCACCTACGTGCGGTCTTGGAGACCGTTGACGAAATATTTTCACTAACCTAGGCCAAAAGCGTGCATCTGTTCACTCTCCTAGCTCATAGGCGATACAAGTTGGTCTCTAAAAAAGGTACATGGATGCACTAGGTAATAAGACACACAAAAATTGAAATATTTGCATTTAAAAAGTCATTGCGGTCTCTGAGACCGGTGGCAGGTGGTTAAGGGTTATCCCTTTTTTGGAGATTTAAACTAAACAAAATAAAGTTTTCAAAAAACGGCCGATAAGGTTTGCTTAAAATGCTAAAATCATGGCTCTAATCGGATCATCAAGATAAGTCTTAAGACAAACATTTAGTACAGGTAAAATAGTACGAAAAGTCTTTCGAATAAAAAAAAAAATTAATACCATCATGAAACTTGGTGAAAACGTTTCATGTATTATGAGAATGAAAATTCAAAACAGTCTATAAAAATATTTCACATGGAAGGGTGTTTTTTTTGAGGAGGAGAAGGGGGGAAATTGTGGTGTATCAAACAGAAAAACTAACTTTGGTGTAACCTAAACTTATGACACAATGTTTTTAAGGTAGTTTTGAGTGCTGAATCAAATGACACCAAAATCAAGTCGATACGAAATCCGTGAAAACAGTTATTGTCATTTTTATGTAACGATAACTATATTTTCAGTATAAAAGCTAAACATTACCGAAAACCAGTTGAAAATAATTGTCCGTCGATGAAACTTGGCATCAATGGTTTATTTGTCATGAAAAGTAATAATAAGAAGAGTCTATAAAAATATTTGTGGTTAAAGGGTGTTTTTTTTGCGGGTTGGATTATGGTGGAATTATTACCATAAAACCTGTGACAAAAATGGTACCCTCATGAAACTTTATAAAAATGTGCTATGAACTACCAGAATGAAGAATCAAAACAGTCTATAAAAATATCTATATGGTAGAAGGATGTTTTTAATGGGTTAAGGAAAGCATAATACTTTTTCCAAAAATAAAAATTGTTTCCAAAAATAAATAGTAGCCTTTACCCAAACCCACAAAAACACCCTTTTTCCCTTGATATTTTTGTAAACTCTGTTGATTCTTCGTTCTCGTAGTAAATCAAACACTTTTACCAAGTTTCTTGAGGGTACCATCCTTTTACATTTTTTTGAAAAATAACTACACACTTCCCCCCCCCTATCTTCAAAAATACACCCTTCCCAGCAAAATATTTCTATAGACTCTTGACTCTTCATTCTGTTAGTCTGTAGCACATTTTAACAAAATTTCAGGGGGGTACCATTTTTGTCACAGGTTTTATAGTAATAATCCTACCACTACCCCAACTCCCCAAAAAAACACCCTTTAAACAACAGATATTTTTAGTAATTCAGTAATTGTTTTTTTTTTTTTGATGCCAAGTTTTATCGACGGACCATTATTTTCAACTGGTTTTCGGTAATATTTAGCTTTTATACTGAAAATATAGTCATCGTTATATAAAAATGACAATAACTTTCTTCACGGAGGTTGTATCGACTTGGTTTTGGTGTCATTTGATTCAGCATTCAAAACTACCTTAAAAACATGTGTCAGAAGTTTAGGAAGCAGCAAAGTTTATTTTTTTGTTTGATTCACCACAATGTTCCCCCATCTACCCCTCAAAAAACACCCTTCCATGTAAAATATTTTTGTAGATTCTTTTGAATTTTCATTCTCATAATACATGAAACGTTTTCACCAAGTTTCATGATGGTACTAATTTGTTTGTTCTATTTATCCTATTTCACCTGTACTAATAGGAAATAGCAACATCATTCCCTATTTTTTTTTTAGAGTGAATTAAAGTGTTAATGACCCTAACACATATGTAGATAGGAGATCAAGCTGATTTAACCTCTCACCCCTTCCAAAGGCTGATACAAAAATTGCCAGACTTTGGCATTCGATATCACGATAAATGTAGGGGAAGGGTGCGAACAGTGAGACAGTGCAAACAGTGAGACAATGCATATTGTGTTTCCCCGAAAGCTTACACAAACATGCCAATGATCCAAATAATTTTTTTTTTTTCTATACCGCATTCTATATTTCTATCGCAAACTTCATCCAGCTGAACAGTGAAACAGTGCAAACAGTGAGACAATGCATATTGTGTTCCCCGAAAGCTTACACAAACATGCCAATGATCCAAATAATTTTTCAAAAAGCGAACAGTGTGACATATCTCGCACTAAAATTTTGGAAATACCACTCTCTTTCTTGTGTTTATTATTTTACTGTCAAGCAAGCAGAAGAGAATTTAAGTTTTGTTCAAGGTTATTTATTTGTTTGAAAATTTGTATTGATTTCTTTATTTAAAAGTGACTAACACATGTAAGGCTATAATTGAATGTAGTTTTTTGTTACAAATTAAACCATTAAAGTAAATTTTTTTTTGTAATTTGTTTATATCGTCTCACTGTTCGCCCTACAGTGTCTCAGTGTTCGCACCCTCGGTGAACAGTGAGACAATTTGACTTTGCTCACAATTTTGCTTATAACGGTTTAACTATTATATTTTTTAATAAAGTTTCTCCCTCCGTATGAAGGTTAAGAATGTCTCAAAACACTGTCAAAGTTTCTGTAAGATTGCTTAAAAGGTTCCAAAGCTATATCAATTTGAAAAAAAAAGTGTCTCACTGTTCGCACTCTTCCCCTACCTGTAAGCCCTCATACCATTGGTTATACATACATCCACTCCCAAAATTTGCTGCCGGATCTTTTGTTTTTTATTATTGGGATGCAATTTTTGTATATTTGTGTGTTTACTTACTTTTTACACTCACTGTAATTTTGTATCCTAATTATGTATTGGTATATGTATATACTATTCCACCACTTTCGATGTGTTCGACTATTCACCATCTCAATCTATATCATATCTACCCAAATTCACAAGCACTTAAAAGTATGCAATGTGCAACAGAGGCTCGACAAGCTTGGGCGATTCAAATTAAATAAACGAAATGCGATACAGAACGCCACCTATCGCTTTCGCACGATTTCATTCGTTTTTGAAAAAGAACCGTTCGCTTTCGTTTCGTGTATTACAGAATATCCCCAGAACATAATGGGACACTAAAAGTTGTTAAACAGATTATTTTCAATTTGATAAGATAGTGAGTTATTCCATGAAAATGTCTAAATTAAAAAAAACATTGTTGCTTCAATGTTCTGGATTCGACCCTAACTTTGTGAGCAACTTCTAATGGTTACCAAGGAAAGAAACTCACCGTTATTTAATTTTCGCATGCATTTTCAGCTCGCTCTGCTCTAGAGTTGGTTAGTATTACAATTGTGACAATTGTAATTCAAAATTTAATTAAAACTTTGTTTTTAATGACGTAATTACAAATAATTACAAACACGGTGCAGAAAATACATGTATTTTTCTGATTTTTTTCTTGCGATTTTCTACTGACTTCAGTGCCTCGGCTGTAGAATAGAATGCGAAACTTTCACTGAAGGAGTGGGAGCGAAATGAGAATTTTGAACCCTCAAAAAATTCAGTTTTTAAGTCCCATGTGAACACCGTCCAATTGGATATTTTTATTTTTCGTCACTTGCTTTCTTATCAAATTTTCAATAAAACTGCATTTACTGAAAGATACATTTTCGACAGCTGGCCAATCAGAGACTAGGAACTTGCCTTGCTTTGTCATTAAGCCTAGTATGTACCAGTGGCGATTCCTCTCAGTTGGCTAGGTTGGCTGCGCCAACCCTATAATATCGTCTTAAATACACGTACTACAAACAATTTGTTTGTATTAAAACTTGAGAATAAAGTATCCTTTTATGTTGATAAAAAAACAACACCCCAATCCGTTTAAATCATTATAAAACCAGCAAAACCTATTTAAATCGAGCCATTCACTGCAACCCCTACGTGCTATATTAATCCCATACAAAGTAGGAATCTCTTTTCTTTCAATGGCCGTGTTGGCTACACACATTTGCGCCAACAAATCTCATACAAACTACATATTATTCCCGATGTGCTGTGTCACTCTATCTTTAAGAACAGACCCACAAAAATACCCACACAGGTTGGCTCTATTGAAAGAGCCAACGCCTGGGTAGAAAAATGTGAGTTGATTGCCGACCAGTACCCACCAGTGGAGAACCTAGTTATCTGAAGCAAATGTCTTAGTTCGAATTTTATATGGTATACTTGAAAAAATCATAACTCCCATTCTACTCATCCGATCTTCAAGGTTAATAAGGTCTTTAAATAAAGCCAAAATGACACGCTATATTGTGTGAAAAAATCATTGAAAAGGGGTAAAAAATTTCATACTAAAGGGGTGATTAAGTCTGCCTTCAATTCGATTTGCAGCATTCTAAATTCAAAAGTTGATGAAAAATTTCACAATTTGAAAAAACAAAAAATGCTTATTTTTTGCTTATTTACTCTTCTAAGATTATGTTATACAATGTCTTACCATCAAACCTACATGAGCGGTGCTAAAATTTTTTTTAATGATTTTTTTACAAATTAAATGCGTTTTAATTAAAAAACTGATCGACATAGCTTCATTAATATAATGATTACTCAAACAAATCTGCATGAATCTTTATAATTAAGGTTGTAAAATACTGTCAGTAAGATAATCGTTAGATTTATAAAAAAAAAAATATTATTTTTTACATGGTAACCATGAAAAAAATGTAAAAACAATTTGAAGTAATGTTTTCTTACACCTACTTAATGGCATTAATATCAAAAAACTTCATATAAATATTGAACATAGAAAAAAAAATTTAATCAAGTATTTAAATTTAGTATAAAGACTAAATATATGTAGGTAATCACAAAGTTGTACATCCAACACCAGAGCAGGAAATAAATATTATTTGAATTTAATACATTTAAAACATGCTTTGTTGTACATTGTTCCGGCCTCACTAAAACGTTAATAACTTTTTAATTTACCAACGGATTTAAATGAATCAGATTTTTTCGATTAACAATTAAAAATACTTTTATTTTAGTGTATCATACATCATTGTAAACCATGGAAAAGCTAAGAAAAAATGTACACAAAAAAAATACCTTTAATTTTTGCATATGAAAATAATTGAAAGAATTCAGTATAAATGTAACTTATCAACGTTGGTATTTTTTTTTTTTATATTCCAAAATGAGGTGTCAAATAATGGATTATAATACCTAATTTAAATTATTTTCAGTCAAACAAAATTATAAAAAACTTCACAAGAAATTTTAGGGGGAAACAAACTTAGGGCATCTATATAAATATATGCTTTTCGAGCACATTTACCAGAAAAATACATAGCTTGAATATTTAGGAACTAAAATACACCTTATTTATGATTTAGTATTTGTCTTAATAAATCAGAAATATCTAAATTATAAAGCTCAATTGGAAGTAAAATATCAAAAATGTGTTTTTTAAAAAGTCTCACATTAAAAACAACTAAATTAATCCCCCTTTTGGCAAATTTATGGCTTATATTTATCAACCAAGTCCACAAAATGGATTTAATTTTTCAAAATTTGATTTCACCAATCCTAATAAAAAAATTGATATATGAAACATTGCTGTACGTTGCTCAAAAGCTTGAGTATTGATTTTCAATTTATTAATTAATTATAAGAAAATTCACATTCTGATAATTTCCAAGGTAGCCGTAGAAACCAAATAAAATCAAAAATTGTCGATCCAACTGCATTAAATTTGCTATTAGTCGAGAAATACTGCTTTGATTTTTAAAAATAAGGTGTCTATTGGCGTTTTTCTATTTTAGCTCAGAGCAGATCAGATCAGATTCAAAACACAAAAATAATTGAATCAGAGGCCTCAGATAATAAAATTTTCAATTTCTGAATCTGATCTGATCTGCTCTGAGTTAAAAAAGAAAAACGCCATATAGAGAGATTAATCCTCAATTTTTTAGAGCGTTACAGTTTACAGGTTACATTTTCATAAAATTTGAGTAGCTGAGATGCCTCGAAAGGCTTAAAAGCATGTTTTTTACTATATTTACAATAATTTCATCCTTATTTTTCAAAGTGTTTAAATATATGTAATAATTTGGACTAATGTGTCAATAGAGAAAGAAATGTTGTCGAAGATAAGAGAAAGTGAAAATTTTTAGGAACCGGTTCTCGAAATTTTTTTGAAAATAGAGTGACGACTGGATTTTATGTAGGTATAGATAAATGAGTTGTATTAAAACTCATTATAGACGAAAAAAATTTAAAAATTTTGCTTTTATTACATTCAGCTTTGATCAAAGGATTATTCGTAGCCAACCCAGAACTCAAGACCAGAAATCGCCACTGGTATGTACATTGTACACTGCTGATGCGAAACAAAAATAATAATAAAAAATCATATTTAAGTTTCTAAGGCCCATTTGCTGATACGAAACTTAAATATTTAAGTAGAACATAAGAGCATATGTGACAGTTTACGCAGAGGAAAAAGTAGAACATAAGGAATTAAGTAGAACATAAATGCTTAAGTTTCGTATCAGCAAACGGGTCTAAATAACTAACTAAATGTTTAGTTGAACGATGTTAATACAAAAATCTTTGCTCTCGGAATGGAGGAATTTAAAATCTTTATTTCAACAGATGAGCGAGAATGAAGCGAAAGGTTTAACATCTACAAATATGCAATGGTTTTTAAATATTTTGGTCGCGGGCAATTTGAAATATTCTTTTGAAAGGTAACCGTTTTTCAACGCGTATGCTACGTATGGCCCCAGAAAAACGAACATTTTTTTTATTTTGTCTTTGGTACGGCTCTGAAATATTTTAAATATTAAATATGTATTGTAAAATTTGCTGACGCTATTTGGTGATGGGTAATTTTTTTGCTCAAAATGTTTGCAATTATAATGATAATAAATTCCATTTAAATTTAATAGTAAAACTTGTTTTGTATTTTAAGTACTGCTCATAAATAACCATTGATTTTTGATTACTATTTTTCAGGGTAACGGTGAGGCAGCAACTGGCAAATATGTTGCTGGTAGTGTAGTCGGTGCTGGTGCTGATGCAGCTTTGTTCGTTGCCAACCACGCCTATTAAATGCGTTATCTACCTGAAAATTAAAAACAAAAAGGCGATAAAATGATTTTTATTATTGTGGAAATATAGTTATAAGCATCAACAAAAAAATAATAAAATAAATCAAAACAAATAAAACTAAAATGTATCAAAATGAAGCACAATGGAGATTCTAAGCTAAATATAAAAACATAACTAATCCCCTTCCCACCAAAATGACTAACAACTAATCAAACGATATTTAAAAGAAGTTACAAAAATATATCTCGTCTTTTGATACAAACAACATTATACATAAGTTGCAGACCAGTTGAGATAAAAAAATAAATAATTGAATAATACGATTTCCATAAACTGAGAAGCCGGTGCAATTTTAATTTGTAATAATTAACAATTAGAATTTAATATTTATAAAATATTTAACAACTCAAAAAATAATGCATATAGGGGAATTAAAATATTTCTAATTTAAAAATAATTATTATGTAGATCCCTTATTTGGTGTCTTTGATACATGGATACATTAATATAGCAAGGATATAATTTTCCTCAACGCCTGGATGTGTGTTTGTTCGAATAAAATGCTGTATCTCTTAATAGCAGTATATTTTATGCGACACAGTTTTGTTACTTGTATTAAATTATAATTAAATTGTTAAAGCATGATACATTACAAAAAAATATTTAAATAACATATTCTTAGATTTGGCATCTAAAAAGAAAACTTGTCAATAAAATAATTCAAATTCAAATAGTGGATGTGATGTTTAGTTTCCAAATTGGGTTTAATTACAATACAAGTTTTGTAAGGTCGTGAAATATCGTATACATTTTTCATAAAAATGCGATTAATTTGTTTTTTATGATATTTTTCATTGGGACAGAAACTTGTTTAGTAGCATAGGCGGCAAAAACTAACTAAGGGCCAGTTGTACAAATATTTCATCCGTGGTTCAGCAGTTGTCACTAACCAACTTCGGCGAATTTACTGAGGTTCAACGATGGTTCAGTCATTAAATTGGCTACTATAGCATACAGTTCAAGATAAAAAGAGTATCAATTATTTTAATTGATAAAAATTAATTGTTAAATTTCTTGCCGAAAATAACATTTTTTTTAAGTTGTATGATTTTATACTTTCTAGACTTGTATAAATTAGGAGCTTATTTTTAATCAATTTTGTTTATGATTATGACCAAAAAGACTCTCATTGAATGTTGAATTAGCAGGACCAGAGACTAGAGGTACAAATTTTTCACATTTCTTAAAAATAATTTTTTTTCTGCAGCACCTATTTTTTGAATAAAATCTGAGTTATTCTAGTTGACTCCGCAGTTCTTTTAAAATTATTCATCAGCATCATCATCGTGTCCTGTAACCCCTGCTGGGGCATAGGGCGTCAACAAAACGTCTCCATCCTTCACGGTCTGCTGCAAGGTACTTTAGCTGTGGCCACGTCTTTCTCTAGGATTCTCCTTCCGCTAAGACAGTTGATTTCCATGTTGTTCTGGTCTTCCAACCCGTCGTGCACCCTGAGGATTCCATTAAAAGGACTGCTTTGCAATTTCATCGCTTGGTTTCCTCAGTGTGTGACCAATCCAACGCCATTTACGCTTAAAAATCATTACCTCTGAGTATTAAGTATCCATGAGTATGTTAATTTTTTGTAAATTAAGTTTTCTTTCAATAATTTGTTCTGAATGGTCATCTGCAATATAATAGTGGGGCGCTTAGTGAGAACAACCACCAACGTGAAATTTTGACCAGACGAGTTAAGCTCCAGTACACGAATAGAACAATAAAAATACCACCGTTTAACATTTTTTAAACCTTCGTTTTATTATTTGGAATTTAGGATTTTTTCGTAGGACCATGGACCATCTGTCGCATGTCATCGTTGGGGTGGACCGTCTGTCACATACATCGTTGGGCAAGGACCATCCGTAACATACCTTAAGGAAAAGTGGACCTTCCGTTTCACTAGGTGTTTTTGTGATGTTCGTGGACCACATGTCACGCGATTATTCTTCAAATACCTGTTGGAGTAGTTTTTCCAAGATGTTTAAAGAGCAGCCCTCTAGCTGATGGACCAGGTTCGCTAGCATTTTGGAGCGGCAACAAAAAAAGGTAGTGTAAAGTGTAAAAAGGGAAAGGAATGAGTAGGTTAAACTTACTGTGGTAAAATTTACTGCTACAGAACGAATACGATAAAACACCAATGCAAGGGTGTTGTATAATGTCAACACTACAACTCATTTTAAACAATAGCTGCGTTTTATTATCTCTGGTTCTGGGTCGAGGTTATCTTATAACATTCATTACAAAAACAACATGGGATCTAGGTTTCTATCGAGGTTAATTTCAATAACCCAGATAGAGGTTTTCACTCTGACCGGCAGAGGGCTATTTACCATTGTGAATGGATGTCAGCAGTATTAGGAATAGAGAGGAAAAGAGACAAGTGCTTACATAAAAAACAAATAAACATAAGAAAAAAAGAGACTGATATACAGCACTGCTTCTGCACTAACCCACATCGTTTTATTTTCACGAGGTGAACCATATGGGTTATGAGCAATAATAAAACGCGGTTAATAGCTGCGTTTTATTATCTCTGGGTCTGGGTCGAGGTTATCTTTAAACATGTATTACAAAAACAACATGGGATCTAGGTTTCTATCGAGGTTAATTTCAATAACCCAGATAGAGGTTTTCACTCTGGCCGGCAGAGGGCTATTTACCATTGTGAATGGATGTCAGCGATTTGTCAGCAGTAATAGAGAGGAAAAGAGACAAGTGCTAACATGAAAAACAAATAAACATAAGAAAAAAAGAGACTGATTTATAGCACTGTTTTTGCACTAACCCGCATCGTTTTATAAGCCGGTGGCAAGTACTTATGAGTAGATGAAAACCCTAATCTAGTACTACCAACTGCACATGCTCTCATGTGCGAGTAGATACATTTACATTTAACATGGGAAGGCAGCTTGATGTGTTCCATTGAAAAAAGCTAGCAAAGTACTTGCAAGTACTTCGCCACCTCCAAAGGAAAACGCCTTTTTTCAAGAGGTGAACCATATGGGTTGTGAGCGATAATAAAACGCGGCTAATGTTACGTTTCTTACTTGGATTGTCATAAGCAGGGATAGGATTATGCTAACTTTGCCTTTTTTTTGTGCTTTATCGTATTAAAGTATCGCCTTTATATAAATACGTTTTACGTCCTCTTGATTTAAAATGTGTACCTATATTTTATTTTGCCTTTTTTACCCGTTATTGTCTTTTTTGCTTTTCTGCCTATTTTGCCTTTGTTCGCCTGTTTTTCGTTGAAGTTAAAGTTCAAGATACAAAATATAAAAATAACAAAACTACGTACATTTTGTAGTAACTAACATTTGCTTTGTTATTGTTCCAAAGATTAACAAAAAGGGCCAATGCCCAATGTTACTATTTTTTGTCACAAATTTTTTTCCAACTCCAGTTCCACACTTCAAAAATTGGGTTGTTTTGGGCAGAAGAGAGTGCTCACCAGAGAGTAAAATATGTATGTACATACGGAAAAAGTATTGGCACAGTTGCAACTTATAAGATTAAATTAGTGTATAAAAATAAATATAAACAGTTGTATTTATTAGATTTTCTTAGATCACACATGGGCAGCTGTCCAGTCCAGCAAGTCAATCCTCGCGTTCCAATGTTTATTCGCTATGCTATCTAGCTATCCCAAAAATTTTGAGATAACTTGAGTTGTTGTTGCGTCAGCTGTTATCAGCTGTTTTTTAACAAGGGATTACAACAACACAAAGCTATCCGGATAACTGAGAATAACCAGCGGAACGTGCCCAATGCCAAAATAGTTTAGGCAACTTGTTATTACCGAAAATGTGTTTAAGTTTTCACAACAATGCCAATTAAAACAAGAAATGATCTCCACCGCAAGACTTGCAAAAGTAAACTAGAAAAAATAAGTGGGGACAAAAATAAAATCCCCGTGAGAGCTCATTTTTTAAGGATCCAAGCAGTACCGAAAAAGTTGGGTCAGTATATTTGCTTGAAGGGAGATAACCAACTTCGCCTTCAAAAGTGAAGCTCGCCCACCATTTTATTGGAGGCATTTACAACAACAATTCTATTGTGTTTTGTGTGTTGTTTACATTTCGCAGAGGAGATTTTTTCTAAAAATAAGTATTTGTATTTGTTTAATTGTTTTTTTTTATTTATGAAACGTGATTTTAAGGTGTGCAAGATTGCAAAAATATTAAAATACCTAGTTCTGGTAGTGTCTGTGGGTGTACAAACAGTTAAAAGAAAAAATCGTATTTTTACCATATTTATTTGAGAAATGTTAATAAATTATATCTGCAATTAAAGCCAACAATTTAAGCTTTCTTTTGATACCAAAAACTGTACACGTCATCACAGAGTTTTAAAAGATATCAGTGTACAAAAGCAAGACTAGGAAAAAATTTCTCGCAAGGAATTAAATGTAAATATCCCAAAATATATTAAACATAAACATAGCTATATAATTTTGTTACCATTTAAGATGGCAAAAATACCTTTCATTTGATACCAAAATCATTTTATTACCTCTTCTAAATTCCAAGATATAAACATTTATTTAGCGAAACCACTAAGGCATTTAATTCGATTGTTTACATTTTTTGCCTCCAACAAAATGGTCACAAAGCTTCCTTTTTTCTCTGCACAAAAGATCCTATGTTGGCCATCTAGGTACATATATATTAAAATCTATGATTTTAATACGCTTTAGATACGTTCAACTAGCTTTTCATTCATTTCAAAACTAGAAAATTAGAAAACCAGAAATATTTGCCTACCTTATTCATTAAACGTATCTTCTTTGAAATAAGATTTGGACAGCCAATTTCAGTGCCTAACATTATGTTCCCACCAAAACAAAATCTGAGATTTCAGCTGAAAAATTTGGAGTTCTCGACTTGGTGGAGCGGGATTTCATTAAGATTCCGTTGAAATCTAGAGTTTTCATTGAGATTTCGTTGAAATTTCCATGAAATCTTGTTCCATCAACTTGAAATACAAAAGTTTTCAACCGAAATCTCGGATTTCATTTTGGTGGGAACATAGCATAAGTTAGCCAATCGCTGCTAAATGTTTATAAATAACATTTTGGAGTTGGACAGGTGTCAAAAGTTAGACATTGCTTGGAATGGGTTTATAAATACCACTGAAAGTATTTTAATCATTTTTTGTTTTAAATAATATATTTGTTTTAAATATAATAATATATTGTAATAACTTTCCATATTTGAACTATAACGACTCCGAAATGCAAACAAACGGACACAATAAAACTTACGGTCGCAGTGCAAACATACCCTTATTAGCTATAATTATAGCAACTCTCAAACGAAGGAAGCGCCATCTGCCGGATTATAGCAGATTTACCAGCTGTCAAATAAAAGCTTTTGGAAGGGAAATTATTGGGAAATTTCCCCTACGGAAAGCTCTGGAAGCAGAGACCAGAACGTTCTCCTTATTTCGAGAGTTTGGAAAACAAGTATAAAAGGCACAGGTTTGAACGGCAGCGACACAGTTTGTTCTTAATCGTGAATGAATAAAGTTGGTTGTAATAAAAGTGAAAAGTAAAGTTTGTGAATTAATTCAGTGGTGAAGAATAAATCGTTTTGTCTGTAGTAAGAAAAGTAAAGTGTTTTATTTTGCGAAATAAATAAGTGGACGTTTTGAATAAAGTAAATAAGTTTTATTAACGAACCTGAGAAAATATTACATTGGTGTCAGAAGTGGGATAAAACTTATTTTATCTGTGCACTCAATTTAATGTGTGGAAAGTGAAAAAAAAAGACAATGGGTAAATCTTTGAATGATTTAAATTTAGTGGAACTTAAGGCAGAACTGAATAAGCGAGATCTTCCTACTGCTGGAACAAAGAATGATCTTATAATTCGTCTGCAAGAAGATTTAAGAAGATGTGGAAAAAACCCAGACACGTTTATATTCGACTTTGAAATGGAAGAACAACAAGACCAAGTAAGTACATCGGGCATGACCAATATGCTGTCTCAGCTGCTCGCAAAATTTGAAAGCCAGGAAAAGAATCTTCTCGAAAGATTCGAGCAACAAAGCCAAGAACAAAAGAATCTTCTCGAACGTTTCGAACAGCAAAGCCTAGAGCAGAAGAATCTTCTAGAACAACAAAGCCATGAACAAAAGAATCTTCTAGAACAACAAAGCCAAGAACAAAAGAATCTTCTAGAACAACAAGGCCAAGAACAACGCAATGAACAAAAGAATCTTCTCGAACGTTTCGAACAGCAAAGCCTAGAGCAGAAGAGTCTTCTAGAACAACAAAGCCAAGAACAAAAGAGTCTGCTCGAAAAATAAGAAAAGAATCTTCTTCAACAATTCCAAGAACAGACAAATTTACTCGAAGGTAAGTTAGATGCCTTTGACAACAGAATTGTTGCCCTTGACGAGCGAGTCGATAGACAATTTTCAACTGTGGATAAGCAATTGTCAACAGTAGAAGCAAAGTTCGAAAATATGGAAGATAAAATTGAATCCATTACCAAGGAATTAGACAAAGTAAGGAAGATGAAGGTTCGAGAAAGTTCTGGTGGCTGTCCTAGGAGAAAGGAGATGCATCCACCAACCTTCGATGGACAAACTTCTTGGTCAATCTACAAGAAGCAGTTTGAGGCAGCTGCAGCAACGAACGGCTGGGACGACGAAGACAAATATATAGCTCTGACGCTTGCTCTTAGAGGAACTGCTGCTGAGCTGCTGCAAACCATACCAGCAGAAAAGAATGGCAACTTCAGCGCTCTTGTTCAGGCCATTGACAAACGCTTTGGAGATGGCCATATGCAAGAAGTCTTCCGTGTTCAACTCAATTCCAGAGTCCAGAAAAGGGGAGAAACTCTGCAACAACTCCAAGCAGACATCGAACGGTTGGCGCACCTGGCATATCCAGCTGCAGGAGATGAAATCATCAACCAATTCGCAACAGAAGCCTTTGTTCGTGCTATTTCTGATATTAACCTTCAGCGAGCAATTCGAACTGCTGGCAAACGCACGCTTCCTGAAGCACTAGCATTCGCACTCACTATGGAAGCAGCGGAACAGGCTTCACAAAGAGTTCATCGCTTGAGAGAACTAGGAGTTGAGGAGTGTTGTTGCCAGAGAACTGCGTCCCAAAGAAACCAGCGAGATGGACCTGCTCGATGCTGGAACTGTAACAAGACCGGATATCTTCAACGCCAGTGCAGACTGCCACCTAGAAAACCTCCATGTTGGAATTGCAACAGGACTGGACATCTCCAACGCCAATGCAGATTGCCACCTAGAAGACCTTGGAAACCAGACTATAAGCATTGCACGCATGAAAAAGAAAAGGAAGTTGTTTCCATCCAGCGACTGAGAGCCGATCCCATTTACGATTGGAGTAAAAGGAAAATGAGGACTGCCCGAAAGGATGACTCGGGAAGCGATATATATCGCCCAAAGGTGACTCCGCTGCAGTTAACTCCTATCCGTCGAAATGGTGACAAACGTGATTCCAAAGAAAACTACAAAGTTGGAACGGATGGATTTCAAGTGTTCATGGATGTCAGAACATGGACATGGCTACATCAGTCGTCAGTTTGTACGGAAGTACCAGCTACCAAAGGGGTATGATGCCAAAGATGTCATCTCAACGGTTTCAATGGACGGTGTCCTGACAATCAAAACTCAGCAGAAGGCATTGAAGAATAACGAAAGGATAGTGCAAATTCAACAGACTGGCCCCATGAATCGGAGTGATAAGGGAAATGAAGAAGAAAGGCTGAGTGACGTTCAGGAAAGAACAAGGGCAAATATGAAGCCAGCAAGTGGTCGGATGAAAAAGCGATACGACACAAAAGCAACAAACACAGGATTCCAAGCGGGAGACCTTGTTTGGTTTTATAATTCCCAGCGTCGGAGGGGAATGTCACTGAAAATTCAACAAAATTGGGAAGGCCCTTATACTGTTGTAACACGAGTAAACGATGGCGTCTACCGCATTCGGAGAGGATTAAGAGGCAAAATAAAAGTAGTTCACATCGACCATTTACATCGTTGTAATGGTGAAGGAAGTGATGGATTTGCTCGGGACGATCAATCCTATAAGAGGGGGGCAGTGTAATAACTTTCCATATTTGAACTATAACGACTCCGAAATGCAAACAAACGGACACAATAAAACTTACGGTCGCAGTGCAAACATACCCTTATTAGCTATAATTATAGCAACTCTCAAACGAAGGAAGCGCCATCTGCCGGATTATAGCAGATTTACCAGCTGTCAAATAAAAGCTTTTGGAAGGGAAATTATTGGGAAATTTCCCCTACGGAAAGCTCTGGAAGCAGAGACCAGAACGTTCTCCTTATTTCGAGAGTTTGGAAAACAAGTATAAAAGGCACAGGTTTGAACGGCAGCGACACAGTTTGTTTTTAATCGTGAATGAATAAAGTTGGTTGTAATAAAAGTGAAAAGTAAAGTTTGTGAATTAATTCAGTGGTGAAGAATAAATCGTTTTGTTTGTAGTAAGAAAAGTAAAGTGTTTTATTTTGCGAAATAAATAAGTGGACGTTTTGAATAAAGTAAATAAGTTTTATTAACGAACCTGAGAAAATATTACAATATTTAATATTTAATATATTTTTATTTGTTTTCTATTAGCATTGTATATCCTAGTATTCTCATGAAACACGATTTTGTAGGTAGACATTTGGTCGATAGGTTCGCTGTGATCGCCTTACCGAGATCCCTTAACAAAAATTAGTATTAAATTTGGACGCATAGATGGCCACGAGCTTTTTTTCTTCATGAGAGTACTATAGAATTTGTATGCAATGGAATTTGCCAGGAAGGGAAATTGTAGGTACACACACGGAAAAAAGTATTGGCACAGTTGCAACTACAGTAAACGCTCGATTTAGTGAATCTGGAAATAGTGAACTTTCCACAGTAGTGAACACATACAATTTTATATAAAAATGTATTTTGTAAAATAGAATTTATATACAATGCTATTAGATAACATAAATACAATCATTTTGGAGTTGATTAAACAAACACAAATTAGAAAACACTTGTAAAAATAAAATTTAATAAGGAAAAAAGTATTGGCACAGTTCAGGATTAACCCAAAATATGCACTAAAATTCAAGACGAAATAATTCTTCAGTAATGATTTGGCATCACTTTGTTGTTAATGGTTTCCTTATGCTATGTTCCCACCTGGCACTTAAACTTGTTTAAATCAAAACTATCCCATACCAACATGATAACTAAGTGGTTTGCCATACAAAATAAAACCTTTTTAGTCACTGGGTTTCATCTCAACCTACTTGAAACCAACTGCGCTGAACGCACTATTTCCAATATTCCAGTGAAACAGCAGCGCCTCTGTTGACTGTCCGCCATATTTCCGTCTGTGACAGTGACATTTCTTAAGCAAATGGAAATTGCGAGCAAGAGAAGTAAACGATTTATTCTATGGCTCTCTGTTTCAAACAAATAACAAACTCGTGAATTGGCCGGCATTTTTTTGAAACGGTATTTTTGATTATTTTGTTTGTTTTCAATAATAATAAAATACTTATTTAATTTCAGATTAATACTACGTTTTCATTAGAGCCAAAATGAGGTAATTTCGTAAATTATAAAAAAAGTGTTTTCATCTAAGTTTGCTAATTTTGTTTGACAACCCTGGTCAAACTTTTAAATTGAATATCTGATTTGACGTCTGATCTTAAGTTTGAAAAAAGTAAAACAGAAGAAAATTAGGAAATATAATAAAAAAAAGCAAAATGGAACACCGAATGAACCTCTGGATGAAAAGTATGTAGGTACACTTAAATTATTACTCAAGTAATAATTTATATTTATCAGTACCTATCTACACTTTTCTATTATTTGCAGCCCCGAGGAGGAGGTCGACATATCCAATGAACTTTATCAATGCTGGTGACGAGCATCTTCATGAGGAAACTGAGATATACTAGCTCTGTGAATGTGGGAAAAAGATTCATGAACCAAATGACATTTTTGCAAACCATCAGCGCCACATTTATGTAGAGCTTCACAGCTGTAGGTATTTATTAGATTTTCTTAGAACACGCTTGGGCAGCTGTCCAACTAGTCAATGCCCAAATAGTTTAGGCAACTTGTTGTTTATAAACGCATTCCAACGATTGCCCAAATGTGACCTCATTTATTCAGTGACATGCCTGTATTTATTCATTTTTGAATGAAGTAATGAATTTTAGTACGCTTTGGGACACGTTCAACTAGTTTTTCATTCATTTCAAAACTAGAAAATTAAAAAACCAGAATAATTTGCTTACCTTATTCATTAAACGTGTCTTCTTTGAAATAAGATTTGGACAACCAATTTCAGTGGCTAAGTTAGCCAGTCGGTGCTTAATGTTTATAAATAACATTTTGGAGTTGGACAGGTGTCTAAAGTTAGACATTGCTTAGAATGGGTTAATAAATACCACTATCAGTGTCCTGGTCATCTGTTAAGCATTACTGTAACTACATTCATTATTACGAAAAGAAATGACATTGAACTGAAATTTGTGCTATTTTATTTTGCCTCGGAGTTATGTATATTTTTCAAAATAAATTGAATTCGAATAACTGCTCAATCGTGAGGGAACCATCAGGTCATATCTTTAAATTGCAATGAATCTTTGCGTAACACCGAGCCGACCAACAGTATTTTTCTCTTACAAATAAAATGATGACACTGTTGCTTGTAGTTGTGGATCATGTAACGTATCAAGTCCGCAAAACGTTGTTTGCTTTTCAAACGTTCCTGCCAATCTTGGTTCATCGACATATCCTTATTGGTATCAGCATTCTTATCTATTAATCAATCAAGCCTGGAGTTCTTTATGGCTCTTTTCAATCGAGTATATACCGCTTGCCATCGACATTTCATTCTCTGAATTTTTCAAATAGACCAACCTTAAATTTAACATTCAGCTTAAAACCTACAATAACATTGAAAGAAAATATCAATAGGTACTTACTAAAATTTACCTGTTTGAAATACTTTGTCCATAAATTATAATTTATAAATTCTTTTTGATATTTTCTGTATGATTTGATTTTGTTTTTTATTTACTTCATACTTCATTTGTGTTTGACATTTGAATCAGAAATTGTACGACACAATGGGCCTTACTAATAATCAAATTTAGTGTTAAGCTTAAAAGAAAATCTCCAGATTTTAGAAAATCCACATACCAATAACGAATTTAATCTCCAGTTTAGTCGTTAGCAATATGTCAAAATTTAATACATGGAAATCCATGATTAAAGTCGAACACTAAATAAAAAGTGTTGCCTTAGTGCTGTTTTATGGTATTTAAATTTGTATTTAATACTTAAATCTGTTCCCAAGTTATTAGGTTGATTTTAATAGGCATAGGTATTGATAAATAATAAATAAATAAATTGGGTGGCATAAGAGCTCATGGAGAACCAGGGCCTAGTGACTTACAACTCTCAAACATTCTTGTGTGCGTGTTTTTGGCAGGAATGGAGGGGACCTACAGTTTTATGCCGATTCCAAACGGCTAAATGAGAAGCACTTTTGAATGACAAACATACTCTTGGAGGATTTGTCAGTTCTTCGCAACAGACAGTACCTCGGATAAAACATTTCTGTGCTTAGGTGACACGGCTGGGAATCGAACCTACACTTTCGGCATGACGACGGTCCTACGCACTAATCATCATACCACGAGGTATTGAATTGATGATTTGGTTTATATCTTCAGATTTTAGTTTTACAGTGAAAAAGAAGAACTTGAGTTATACTATGTTTCCACCAAAGGTTTATCTCAGATTAGATTAAATAAATCTTTTTGGTGTTTCCACCGAACAAAAAGATTTAAAAAAGATTAAATTTGACAGCACCTTCAAAAATGCAAATGGCGCTCCAATTTTCCTTATGAAGTGCGAATGAGACAGAATGTTTGATTCGTGTGAAACAATGAAGAACTGAATGCGAGTCTCGAATGAATCGTTCAGCACCATGTAAAAATAGGTAAGTTCGATTTGTAAAACTATTTGTCCTAGGAAGATTTAACAAGATTAATTTCTAATCTTCAAGATTTACGAAATAGATTTGTATGGTAAATCTACGAGATTTGAGGGAGATTTAAGGTTAATCTCATTAAATCTCAGATTAGCGCTAGGTGGAAATGTAGCATTAGACGTATACTTTATTTATTGTTTGCATGTTTATGTATTGCAACAGGAATAGATTATTTAATTTTTTCGAAAGTATTTGGTACGTCTGGATCTTACGTTAAATACGCAGTTGATTTGCTTATTCCGTTTTATATATTTAAGTACCCAATTGCGTATATCTAAAAAGTAATTTTTGGTGTTGAACGGGAATCGATTTAAGATTTTTTCAGGTGCACACTTTTACACGTAAACATACCTAAAATCATTCTTCGAATAACTTGTCAGAGAAAGAAATGTTTGAAAAAGGGTTTCTCATAAAATGACGCAATTTGGTAAAATATTTATGAAAGGCGTTCGTTGTTTTATATTTTACAAAAGGCGTTCGTTTCATATTTTACTATAATTGAAAAGAATAAAACGCGAGAAAAACACCAATGAAAACAACAGAACTCTGACCCCTAAAAAAGTATTTAAAAAATTGGCAGGAAGAGAAATATTACTTAAAATCCCGAAAGAAAATAATTTGTTGCAATTTCGTAGGTACTGATATGTGCATATGTCAAAAACCATGAAGTTTACTCAAAATATGCATGTAATTGTATAATGTTAATCAACTATGTTCATAAAACAAAATTAAAACCGTCCAAACCCTTTGAACTTATTAAATACCTTAGTACTGAAAAAGTTGCTGTTAAAAAAGAATACGGCAATACTTATCTTCACTCTTTGAACAAAAAAAAAAACAAATCGAAATTCATCTGTCACTTTGCCGAGCTAAAAGAAAGTGTATTAAATCAATTCAAATCGTTAAACTAGTGAAAAAAGCATATTAAACTAAATAAAAAGTGTAATATAATTAATGTGTAATGAACACTTGAAATACTTTATTAAACAAAATATAAAAAAAACACGTGGTGCTACGAAAAATCTTGTAAAAATGCCTATAGTAAAGAGTGTACAAATATTTAATTTCACAAGCTAGTTTTTCTGAAATTGCTACATAAAGTAATGTGAAGTGATGTTTTTAAAGTTATTAAATGATCGTAGAATACTTTTAAATTGAGATATTTCATGAAATTTTGCTTAAAAGAATCTACTTTGTTGTTAATAAAAATATACTTCATTCGAGTGATTTAGTTGAGATTCATCTGTCAAACGAGAAATTCTTGTCCAGCAGGGACGGATTAAAATTTGTTGGTGATGGCAAGGCACTCAAATCCTATTAGCGCTTCATGTGCAGAGTTATTTTCAACGTTTTGAATGAAATATTCTCAAAGGCATTTCTACTGTTAGCCCTATCTATCATATCAGTTTTGTATTTTAATCAAGAAGTCTAACGTCAGTTTGAAAGTATTCTACGATAATGTATTAACCTAAAAACACCACTTCACATAATTTTATGTAGAATATGAGACAAAATTAACTGTGATATAAAAAAAAGTGTTTTTACATTATTTAATGCCGCATGTTGTCTTATATATTTTTTAAAAATAAGAATGGCAAATATTCACTGTATTTTTATTTCACTTTTTATTTAGTTTAAAAAGCTTTTTTTTACTATTCTTACTATATAAAATGTCTGAACACTTTTTTATAGCTCGGCAAAATGATAGAAGCACCTCAATGATTTTTTCTTTTATTGAAATGTTGCTTTCCTTGGGCGCCCCAGAATTTAGCCGTGTAACTGCACGCCGACCCTGTGTCATTGCATTTGTGTTTGTTTATTTCTTCTTCTATGTTTTTACTTGAGTTATTGTAGTGTGTGGTTTTTTTAGAGCATGTTTGATGGAAATTGTAGTAGATTAAAGGAAAGTCTAAGGATTTTGTTAGCAAAAGGGTAAAATTGATTATTGGTAGCATTTTGTTAAAGCTCCACACTTAACTTTGATCTTAAAGTTAACTAATAGTCGACATTAGTGTTTGATTATTAGTAAGGCCCAATGGGCCTTACTAATAATCAAATTTAGTGTTAAGCTTAGAACAAAATCTCCGAATTTTAGAAAATCCACATACCAATAACGAATTTAATCTCCAGTTTAGTCGTTAGCAATATGTCAAAATTTAATACATGGAAATCCATGTTTAAAGTCGAACACTAAATAGAAAGTGTTGCCTTAGTGCTGTTTTATGGTATTTAAATTTGTATTCAATACTTAAATCTATTCCCAAGTTATCAGGTAGATTTCAATAGGTACCTATTTTCATGGGTTGGTTTCAATCTTCAGATCCTTGTTTTACAGTGAAAAAGGAGAACTTTATATAGAAGTACTTTATTTATTGTTCTTATGTTTATGTATTGCAACAGGAACAGATTATTTATTTTTTTCATAAATATTTAGTACGTCTGGATTTACGTTGAATATGTGCATAATTTTTTGATTCCGTTGAATATATTTGCATACCAAATTACGTATTATCTAAAAAGTAATTTTTTGTGTTGAATGGGAAAGGATTTATTTTGAGTTTTTAGAATTCATTTCATAGTTTTCTATTTATTTAACATTATATAAGTTAATCAAATCTTTTTGAATATTTTTAAAGTATATTTATACTTTCATAAACGTCTAGTCAAAAACATAACGAGAAAAACTTCAAAATGGTTGTCAATCATGTGGGTTTTCTTTGGTCACTCTTAGTAGTCCTTTTTAACTCCTTCTGTATTGCAATAGTCTTCCAGTGGCTTCGTTCATTACAATCATGTTTTAGGAGTGTTTTTTTACTTCCCGCTGTCATTAAGGAGTGTCAGAGAGCACACCTTTACACGTAAACATACGTAGTCATTCTTCGGATTACTTGTCAGAGAAATTAATGTTTGAAAAAACGTTTCTCATAAAAAAGCGTAATTTGTCATTTGAAAGTCGGTCGTTTCATATTTTATTGGAATTAAAAAGGATAACATTTCTAAGAAAACCAATGGAAACAACAGTACTCTGATAATATCACTGTAGGAATCCCAACAGAAAATAATTTATTTCCGTAGCAATTTCATACTGGTATGTTCATATATCATAAAACTATTAAGTTTACTCAAAATATGCATGTTCTTGCATTATGGTTATCAACTATGTACATGAAATAAAATTAAAATCGTCCAAACCCTTTGAACAAATTACATACTATAGTACTGAAAAAGTTGCTGTTAAAAAAGAATACGGCAATACTTATCTTCACTCTTTGAACAATAAAAAAAAAATTGAAATTCATCTGTCATTTTGTCGAGCTACGGAAAGTGTATTGAGATTTCAATTCGATAAACAAGTGAAAAAAACCCTAATTAAACTAAATAAAAAAGTGAAATATAATTAGTGTAATGAACATTCGCAATACTTTATTAAACAAAATATAAAAAAGCACGCGGTGCTACGTAAAAACCTGTAAAAACGCCTATAATAAAGAGTGTACAAATATTTCATTTCAAATGTGAGTTTTGTCTGATATTTCCCCATAAAGTAATGTGAAGTGATGTTTTTTCGGTTATTAAACCATCGTAGAATACTTTTCAATTGATATTTCATGATATTTTGCTTTAATAAATCTTATTTGTTGTAAATAAAAATATACTTCAATCGAGTGATTTAGTTGAGATTGATCTGTCAAATGAGAAATTCTCTTCCCGGAGGGACGGACTCATTTTTGTTGGTGATGGCAAGGCGCTTTAGTGTCTGAAGTGCAGAGTTATTTTTAAAGTTTGGAATGATTATATTCTTAAAGGTCTTTTTGCTGTCGGCCCTAACTATCATCACAGTTTTGTATTTTCGCAAGAAGTCTTATGTCATTTTAAAAGTATTCTAAGATAATGTATTTACCTAAAGAACTCCACTTCACATAACTCTATGTAGAATATGAGACAAAACTTACTGTGAAATGAAAAATTTGTTCACTACGTATTATAGGTGTTCTTACATATTTAATTTATTAATAAATTTGTCTTATACATGTATTTTTTTTAAAAATAAGTATTGCTTTATTTAGTTTGATTAGCTTTTTTTAATTTTTCAACGTTTTAAAATCTCTATACACTTTCATATAGCTCGGCAAAAATGACAGAAGCACCTCAATGATATTTTTTTTCTTTTTTTATAATCTTGCTTTCCTTAGGCGCCCCAGAGTCTAGCCGTGTAACTGCACGCCGACCCTGTGTCAATGCATTTGTGTTTGTGTATTTCTTCTTATGTTTTCACTCTTGTTAATGTAGTGTGCGGTTTGATGGAATTTGACGCAAATTGTAGTAGATTCAAGTAAAGTCTGAGGATTTTGTTAGCAAAAGGGTAAAATTCTTTATTGGTAGCATTCCGTTTAAGCTCCACATTTTATTTTAACCTCTCAGTTAGCTAATAGTCGACATTAGTGTTTGATTATTAGTAAGGCCCAATAACAATAGCATTCCATTTAGATGTGTTTGATTTAATTTCATCTAATATCCAACCTAATTTCGTGCAAATTTGGTTGAAATTATCTCATTTCGAAATTTGAATTTGTATGGGAAATGAGGTAATTTGGGATCTAATTTGGAAATTTTCAACGAAATTACCTCATTTGCTCTAATGAAAACACAGTATAACATGGATTTGAAGCAAAGGCAGAAAAAAAGGACGATGTGGCCAGCAAAAGATGAGGTTCTTCTTGTGGAACTGTGGGCTGACAAGTTCGCAGAACTGCGGGGCCACAGGAAGAACTCTCACGACATTCTAAAATTATTTTTGAAGAATGTTTCATCGTTTTTTAGAACGTCTTCTTCCCAAAATGTGCCTTTGCGTGGCTATAAAAAGTGAAGAAAGAATAAAATTTTCGATATTTATTTAAAAAATTGATTATTTACATACCTTTACCCAAATACTTCTCGTTTGCAACTGTCTTAAAATTTGTTTTTCTATCGCAAATTTTTGTCTTAATCGCATTATTTCGATGATACATAACTGTCGCTTTTGTCTGTAATGACTACTTTTTGCTGATAGTGCCATTAAAAGTTTCATTTGGCTTTGTAAGTTGAAGCAAAGCAAAAGTAAAATATTTCTTTGTACGGAAGACATTTTGAGTCGTGAACGAAATAGCGAAAATTCAATAATTTGTGACAGATTTCAAACGTCAAACGTCAACTCAAAACTTTTTTCCAAGTGAGAACACAAGTGGGTTAAATCACACCACCCTGGAATGAAACCTGGTTTTACTTCAGGTGGGAACATAGCATTAAGCATGTTTTGCATCGAAAAAAAAAACTGTTTTTAAGTAACATGTTGGCCAATCTTACTCCATTTATGCTTAATCACCGTTATTTTAGTGATTTTTTTGGTAAAAGCGTGTTTTCTAGTTCGTTTTTCTAGCACGTCCCACAGATATTCAATGGGATTCATGCCTGATGATTGTGGTGGTGTCTACAAAGTATGTGGAGTGTTTTATAAGATCCATTCCTATACTACATGGGCAGTATGTTTGGGGTCATTATCTTGCTGAAACTAAAAATTGCCAGCAAACCCCAATTTGTTTGCACTTTTCCCAAGATTTTCATTGAGAATATTCAAAAAGATCATCTTATCCATAATGCCATCTATGAATACCAACTCCTCTACTCCTGGAGGACCCTATTTCTCAGATCATACATCACATACATTTCATACAACATGACAACATCTTCATACATAATACACATGATACAATTTTCTGTTTCTCAGATTTCATTGGAAGTGTTGTATGATACTTCTGTTTGTTGTATGAAATGTATGACTTTGATATTTCATTGTCATTCAATTTGTTTGTGATTTTTGTTTTCTTTTAGCATGTGAAAATAAAAGAGTGATTCGTAGGTTTTTATTTTTATAGTTCGTGTTCTTTGAGTTTTTTGATTTTGTATATCCCATTGAATATCTGTGGGACGTGCTGGAAAAACGTACTAGAAAACACGCTTTTACCAATAAAAATCACTAAAAAACGGTGATTTAGCATAAATGGAGTAAGATTGGCCAACATGTTACTTAAAAATAGTTGTTTTCGATGCAAAACATGCTTAAAGAAGTCATTAACAACAAAGTGATGCCAAGGCATTACTGAAGAATTATTTCATCTTGCATTTAGTGCATATTTCGGGTTAATCCTGAACGGTGCCAATACTTTTTTCTTTTTAAATTGTATTTTTACAAGTGTTTTCTAATTTATGTTTGCTTACCCTGAGGCCACACGAGCCAGTACTGGCTAGCCAGTCGCAATACACTCACATTTTTTTACTAACACATACAAAACTGAGCAACTGGCTCGTCAACTGGCTTGCCTTTTTCGTAGCCAGTTGGGAAGCCAGTAGAGCAGCCAGTAACAGGGTTCGGCAGTACTATTTCGTAGCATATTTGGAAAAATAGGACTAAAACTTAAGTTTACTCACATTTTCTTTCACAAAATATTAATAAAATAAAAATTGGGAGTCCATGCGCCCATTCCCTAAGAATTCAAAGTTTTACAATCTGATAAGCGGTCTTAAAAATGTTTGAAGATGAATGAAGCCGGAACCACACTAACTTGTTTCGTCTGTTGTGCTAAAGCCAAACAAAATGGCGAATGAATTGATCAAAGGCTCTCCCGAACCAACGCTCGCCGACGACAGTTTTTTGTTGTTGTTTACCATTGCGTATGTGTCGTATTTTGTATCGCTGCACACGAAAAATAAAACAAGAGTTTTTACGATAAATATTATTTTGTGATAAAAATAGGCCAAGGCTCTCCAAAACCAAAGCGAAACATTATTAATTACTACGAAACTTTGGCTTTTGTTGTTTTATGCTATGTTGCATGGCTACAGTGCGTGTGTTTTTGGTGCATTTTTATCTCCACAGAAAAAGAAGTAAAATGTTAAATACAACAACAATCCGGTATAGTTCTGTATTGTTGTTGTATTTAATATGCTTCTTTTGTTGTAAACAAAGATAAGAATGTACTAAAAGACAAAGCTAATACGGAATTATACCAAATTGTTGTTGCTTTTAACATGCAACTTTCTTAAGCGAAGATAAAAATGCACTTACAAAGTACTACGTCTAATGACAGTTTGCAACATAGCAGGCTTGTTAAGTGAGCACAGAGTATTTAAAATGCCACTCCACACCAAACAGAAGACAGCATGAAGTGGTTCCATCTTCAGTCTTGAAAAAGTGGTAAATCGTAGTAGTTAAATTTCTTTCCTTAAAATCGGAGTAGATTTACTCCATTTGGAGTAAGATCCGAACGCTGGCCAGTAGAGAAGCCAGTGTGGCATCATTGTATATAAATTCTATAGTATTCTCATGAAGAAAAAAAGCTCGTGGCCATCTATGCGTCCAAATGTCATACTAATTTTTGTTAAGGGATCTCGGTAAGGCGATCACAGCGAACCTATCGACCAAATGTCTACCTACAAAATCGTGTTTCATGAGAATACTATAGATTGGATATACAATGGTGGCATGCCGCCTACGTCACAGCATATACACGAATAGGAATTTGACAGTTAGTCTGTGTAGCCAACTGGCTAGCCAGTACTGGCTCGTGTGGCCTCAGGGTTAATCAACTCAGTGATTTTATTTATTTTATCTAACCCTGAGGCCACACGAGCGAGTAATCGCTAGCGAGTTACTAATACATCGAAACTTTTCCTACTCGCTAGTCAACTGGCTTCCCTTTTTCGAAGCCAGTTGAGAAGCGAGTAGAGTGGCGAGTGATTTGACAATTAATGTATGTACCCAACTCGCTAGCGAGTACTCGCTCGTGTGGCCTCCGGGTAATACAAAACAAATAAATTTAAATTATGTAAAAAATGATTAAAATACTTTCAGTGGTATTTATAAAACCATTCGAAGCAATGTCTAACTTTAGACACCTGTCCAACTCCAAAATGTTATTTATAAACATTTAGCACCGATTGGCTAGCTTAGGCACGGAAATTGGCTGTTCAAATCTTATTTCAAAGAAGACACGTTTAATGAATAATAGGGTTTTCACACCAAACCCCAAAACAGGCGAAAACTTTTCAAAAACTCGAAAACCATTCACACTGAACACTACACGTTTTCGTTTGACATTCCAGTTTTTTTTACACAAACCACGTAAATTTTTTTTATTTTCTTCCATTTTTTTTTAAATAAAAACGGTGATTTATTGTATAAACAGGATCCATATGAACAATTTGACTTGCCACAAACAATTATTTATCAATTTTAAATAAAATTATTTATTTTGAAATTCGAATTTTATATTTGATATGACAGAATTCCGTCAGCTGTTTTCAATTTCTTTTGAAAGCATCCAATCAGTTTCTTTTTTGACACTTCAAAAGGTGCTGAATTTATTTAAAGGTATGTTTGTTTTGTTCATCTCTGAATTCCAACATGTTTTCGACTGGTTTTATATAAAACTTGTGTTTTACGAAAACCTGAAGCTACAAAAAATTTATGATAGAACTTGTGTTTTCGATTAGGTTTTTCTCCAAAATCAATATTTTCGCGAAAACCGCGTTTTGGGTTCGGTGTGAAAAGGCTATAAGGTAGGCAAATATTTCTGGTTTTCTAATTTTCTAGTTTTGAAATGAATGAAAAGCTAGTTGAACGTGTCTAATGCTATGTTTCCACCAAAGGTTTATCTCAGTTTAGATTAAATAAATCTTTTTGGTGTTTCCAACGCACAAAAAGATTTAAAAAAGATTAAATCTGAAAGCACCTTCAAAAATGCAAATGGCTTTTCAATTTTTCTTATGAGGTGCGAAAGAGACAGAATGTTTGATTCGTGTGAAACAATGAAGAACTGAATCGAGTCTCGAATGAATCGTTCAGCACCATGTAAAAATAGGTTAATTCGATTTGTTAAACTATTTGTCCTATGAAGATTTAACGAGATTAGTTTCTAATCTCCAAGATTTACGAAATATTATTTGTATGGTAAATCTTCAAGATTTAAAGAAGATTTGAGGTAAATCTTATTAAATCTCAGATTAGCGTTATACTATGTTCCCACTAAAACGAAATCTGATATTTCAGCTGAAAAATTTGGAGTTCTCGACTTGGTGGAGCGGGATTTCATTAAGATTTCGATGAAATCTAGAGTTTTCATTGAGATTTCGTTGAAATTTCCATGAAATCTTGTTCCATCAACTTGAAATATCAAAAGTTTTCAACCGAAATCTCGGATTTCATTTTGGTGGGAACATAGCATTAGGTGGAAATGTAGCATAAAGCGTATTAAAATTCATTAAATTCATTCAAAAAATGAATAAATACAGGCATGTCACTGAATAAATGAGGTCACATTTGGGCAATCGTTGGAATGCGTTCATAAATAACAATTTGCCTAAACTATTTGGACATTGACTTGCTGGACAGCTGCCCATGTGTGTTCTAAGAAAATCTAATAAATACAACTGTTTATATTTATTTTTATACACTAATTTGATCTAATTACAGTAGACGCTCGATATAGTGAAGTAATAAAAACCAGAGTTTACTCTCTCGAGACTTCACTTTTTTGAGCGGGGTTTTTTAAAGGCTTTCTAAAGATTAATTTGATCCAAAATATACATTTCTGTCGATGTGAATGTTTTTAAATTTAGTTTAGCACTAAACAAGGCTTCCATTAAGGTTTAAACAAAAAACAGAAACAATTCCTCAGTGTTCTCAAACTATGTTAAATTTTTGCGCGACATTTTTATACAAAATACATTTTTATATAAAATTGTTTGTGTTCACTATTGTGGAAAGCTCACTATTTCGAGATTCACTAAATCGAGCGTCTACTGTAGTTGCAACTGTGCCAATCCTTTTTTCCGTGTGTGTACGTACCTACAATTTCCCTTCCTGGCAAATTCTGTCCAAGAAATTTAACTGGCAGAAATTCTTAAGCTAGAACTATAATGGTCGGAGGGGCACTTAAGTGGTCGGAAGAAATCAAGCGAATACACGGAAAACAAAGGGCGCGACTATAATTGCGGAGTGCATCGTTTCGTCAAGTTTTGTTCAACTTTGCTTACGGAAGTGAGGTGCACTCCGGAGCGCACCTCACTGAAGTTAAACTGACATTTGACGAAATAGGAATGTCGAAAAGAGATAGATGATAAGTAAACTATGGGTGTTTTCCTCTTTTGACGCTACGGAAAGCTACTTTTCGTTGGTTTTTGACATTAGCCCCAGTGGCTTTTCGACCATTACTTAAATGGTCAGAAGAAAACAAGCGAATACACGGAAATCTTATGACGCGGCTTTAATTGCGGAGTGGAAGGTTTCGTCAAGTTTCGTTCAACTTTGCTTGTAGCCATTCCACACTATCCCACCGAGTATTAACTGTCAAAAAAGTGTGAAGAAAATCATGTATAATAGTGTGGAAACAAAATATGAAATTTCATCATTGTATATAAATTCTATAGTATTCTCATGAAGAAAAAAAGCTCGTGGCCATCTATGCGTCCAAATGTAATACTAATTTTTGTTAAGGGATCTCGGTAAGGCGATCACAGCGAACCTATCGACCAAATGTCTACCTACAAAATCATGTTTCATGAGAATACTATAGATTGGATATACAACTCATCCCACACAAATTGACAGCGCATCCGACACGATTTGACGTGTGTTTATACCTACCTGAAAGTATTTACATGCCGGCCCCACCTGCCATGGACGATGCCAAGACTATGAACATGTCTAATAAAAATCCAATGGAGCCAAAAAAATCCATGTCTTGTCGACGACCAAATTTTTAAAAACACAATATGTATGCTGTTCAAAGCTTGGCCATGAGATTTGACGTTTCACGTGCGTGTGATTTTTTTTCTGGTTTTCGTTGTATCTTGAGGTAGCTGGATATTGAAAAAGTCTCTTTACTGTTATCTGGTGACTAAAGCGCAGTGGTGAGAGAGAAATGAAACGACATGACATGATTTGCCCAGCGAGAAAAAGTCTGCTGATTGTTGATTGGATTGTGGTTGTGATGTTGGACATCTGTATGCCCTGTGGAGTCGGGGTGTTAGGATCGGTTCTAAAACCATCACACATTCTATCCCACTTGGGCGTTTGAAGTTATGGTGAAATTGATTTGTTTTGATGCAAGTGTGGAAGCAAAATATGAAAATTATTTTCATCACACACAATAATTGGCAGTCATATGAAATTCCTTCCCACTTTATTCTGACACGTTTTAATACTTTGTGGGATAGTGTAGAGGCACTTTTACGGAATATGTTGGATTCCTTTCAACCAAAAAATCGATTCTGTTTAGAAAAAAATCGATTTGTTTAGAAGAAAAAATCAATTTTTCTAGACAAAGACTGTCACACACACTAGTAAGATTTGACATTTCTCTGGAGTTGAAAGTTTTGTTCTGCGGTGTTTTACAAATACTCAAAAGTGTTTCTCGTTCGTTTAGATAAATTAAAACAAATATATCTCTTAAAAGTTTTTAATTCATCAAATGGCAGTGAATAATTAATAAGAAGTGATACAAATATCAATGAACTTCGATTTCAAGTGTCCAAAGACGATTTATGTTATGAAGCGCGCGCTCGCCGACGTGTTCCTCATTTGATGTGTTTTTTGCTGGATTATGGATTTTTTTTTTTAACTTTAATGGACGCACAACAATTTTTGTCAATTTCTGCTACTATTAGGGGGGTTCACATTCTCAAGCATGCTTGACAAGCATGGCTTGATGATGCTTGATGGAAATATCAAAATATTTTGATTTCCACCCAACATGCTTGACAAGCCCGTTTGATGGAGCGTTCACATTCTCAAATTCGAGTCAATCAAGCCATGCTTGTCAAGCATGTTTGAAAATGTGAACCCCCCTATTCCCGAAAATATACACTAGTCAACGAAATTAAAGGAACAAATTTTTTTCAATTTTTGTTAGCGTTTTTTGAAGAGCTGTATCTGTGTGACGAGTGGTTGTATTGAGTTGAAATAAAAAGCATTTTACAGCTTTATGTTTTTTGTTTCGAGATTTGTTGGCAAAAATGTTTATTGAAGTACCGTTATTGCGTTATTGCAAAAAATGAGACGAGACAACAAAATTATTTTTTAAAATTTTTTTGGAAGGTCCTCATTTCTATGGATACATTTTTTTGAGTCAATTAAATGTCATGATCAGATACCTTGTTCATTCAGCTTCAATTCAGTTTTTTTGTTGTTGTCCTACAATTTTTTTTTCACATGGTTTATCTGACTTTGAATGAAAAAAGATACTTTTAACCTTGATTACCAATATCTCAGCAAAAAATGACGTTATAAAAAATTCAAGGACAGTTTTGGAAATTTGAGAAAGCGTTTTACAAGATTTTTTTAAGATTTTGTAGAAATTATTTTTTTTACCCTTCACCGTTAGTTTAAAAAAAGGACTAAAAAACAACGTTTTGTGGTCTTTTCGTAAATATTTTTTTTCTTTGAAAATATTGATTGCATGGCTTCCATTGGTATGCAAATTTATAGACTTTTAAATCATCAATACTCTTGTAAATTTTCAAATTGATTCATCGAACCGTTTTTCCTCACCAAAACTTCAAAGTTTTACTGCCCTGTTTCATAAAAATTGACAATTGCGACAGGTGACAATTTGTAAATTAACAACTTGACAATTGTCAAATTTCGGTCCCAAAAACAATTTGACAATTTTGTATAATTGTCAGAATGTATGCAACAATTGTCAAGTTTTCGGTTCATAAAAAACTTGTCATGACAATGAATTGTCACGAATTAGACCGAGAATTGTCATGAATTGTCTGACAAGTTTGTAGTGACAATTTTTTTATGAGCCAGAAAAAATATTGTAATTAATAAATGAAAACACTTGTTAATAAAAGATCCACAATAATTTTTGATATAATTTAACTTTATTTTTGTATAAAATAAAAATCCGACGCGTTTCGTGCATGGGTTTAAATTTTGTTCACGGATCGTCACCCAGATTGGCTCAGTTATCAAATCTTGTTGTACATACCGATGCTGCTTTACCTGACACAGATGTAAAAACCAGAGCAGAATGTGCCAAAATAATAAGGAAAGCCAGGGTTGAAAACGAAGGAAACAGTGAAATAAGTAGTGTATATCGTTCTTCTTTAATTTCATTGAACAAGAAAATAAGATCCAACAATTTAATTGTTTGCAAGACAGATAAAGGTAACACTATATCGACTCTTGAGAAAGATGACTATATTCAAAAGATGAATGTTTGTCTGCAGGGTATGCAAATCGAGAACTAAGAAATGATCCGACTGACAAATATAATGCGCAAGTTTATAAGTGCCTTAATTCAGCTAATCTCATTTTCGACCAATACGAGAAAAAATCATTGAAAAATAGTAACCCATCTATTCCGATTTTATACGGTTTGCCAAAACTCCACAAAGAAAATATACCTATGCGTCCAGTATCCTCGTCATTCAACGCTCCTTCTCAGAAATTGGGGAAAAAACTCAGTGAAGTTCTGCCACAATTATTGAATTTCATACCTAAATTTTCGATAAAAAATTCTATGGAGCTGGTCAACAAAATAAAAAACTTGGTTTTGTCTCCAAATGCTTAATTGGTTTCGTTTGATGTCAAAAACTTATTTCCATCTGTTCCAACTAACAACTTGAAAGGACTACTCTTTGACTCAATAAATCTTTCTATTGAAGATAAAACTAAATGTTCTCAATTAAAGCAATTGAATTGCTTGGAACAGAACTATTTCCACTTCAATGGAAAAAACTATAATCAATTATCTGGACTAGCAATGGGATCTTCTTTTTCAGCATTTGGAGCAGAATTTTATATGATAGTTTCGAAAATATATTTTTTCTTCTGGAAACCAACTTTTAAAGTACGTGTTCTACTGGGCCCGATATGTAGATGACATATTTTGCGTTTGGACAGGTACAGAACGGAATCTTTCCTGCTTTTTGAATGATGTCCTCAACAACATTGATCAAAATATTCAGTTCACTTTAGAAATTGGTGGAAAATCATTAAATTTCCTTGATCTCAATATTTCCTTAATGCATAATTCACTCGAGTTTGACATATGTATATAGAAAAAGCACTAACACAGATGATGTTATAATACCTATGAATTCAGCGCACCCGTTGTCTATAAAAATGTCGTCGTTCCAATCTTTAATTGACCGCCTTCTTCGTGTTCCGTTGAGTTCCTCAAACTTCAAGAAAGAATTGAATACTATAATCAAAATCGCCACTAATAATGGATATGATAAACAAATTGTGTATACATAACATACTAAGAACAAAATCGAAAAAACAGCTATTCAATCCATTTTCCCAGCCGAAAAGGAGTAGGATCTCATACAATGGAGAAAAATTCCTTACATAAAAGGTATATCTGAGAATCTCATCGAACCTCTCAAAAAAGCTAATATTAGACCAGCTTTCTTCAATGATTCAACGCTTAAAAATGATTTGTGCAACAACAAAATCCTGCCAAAAACGAACAAATTAAAGAAAAGCGGTGTTTACAAAATTACCTGTAATGATTGTGATGGCGTCTCCATCAGAAAAACATCGAGAAACCTGGAAAAAAGATTCGGTGAGCATATAAAAGCTGCATCTCATCTTGACCCATCTTCTGGGCTTTCGCAACATCTTCGTGGTACGGGTCATGTTTGCTCTACAGATAACATCGAGTTACTTCATAATTTAAAATCTGGACGAGTATAATGCTATGTTTCCACCAAAGGTTTATCTCAGATTAGATTTAATAAATCTTTTTGGTGTTTCCACCGCACAAAAAGATTTAAAGAAGATTAAATTTGACAGCACCTTCAAAAATGGAAATGGCGTTTCAATTTTTCTTATGAAGTGCGAATGAGACAGAATGTCTGATTCGTGTGAAACAATTAGCCAGTTTATATTTCTTGAGCGCTCAGTAATTTTTCTCCTTTCTTTGACAGAGCCGGAGGATAAAATATAAACAGGATTCCTCAAATAGAAGTCAAAACATCTCTCTTTTTCTTTTCATCTTATGTAATTAACTGCGACAAAATATAATTGAGCAAGCGAATCCAAAAAATTTCAGTCTCAGTTTTTAAGGGGAAATGTGAGGAATTTTTGTGAGGAATCGTGTTTATATTTCAGAGTCCTCTGAGCCCTCTGAGATCTCAGAAATATAAACTGGCCAAATAAGAACTGAATGCGAGTCTCGAATGAATCGTTCAGCACCATTTAAGAAAAGGTTAGTTCGATTTGTAAATCTATTTGTCCTAGGAAGATTTAACAAGATTAATTTCTAATCTTCAAGATTTACGAAATAAATTTGTATGGTAAATCTCCGAGATTTTAAGGAGGTTTGAGGTAAATCTTATTAAATCTCAGATTAGCGTCAGGTGGAAATGTAGCATAAGATAAGTTCGAAATTTTCGAAATAAACAAATTGAAAATAGAAGGTGTACTTCTCAACAGTCAAATTGACTTGACAAATAATAGCCCTTTGGTAAATATTAAAATATAGTTTATATACATATGTTTATATTTTAGTTTTTATACTTTTTACTTAGATGTGAGCTTTTTCACTCTGTATTTGACAAGCAATATTAGTTCCCTGATGATGTCTTTATAGGACGAAACGCGTCGGATTTTTATTTTATACAAAAATAAAGTTAAATTATATCAAAAATTATTGTGGATCTTTTATTAACAAGTGTTTTCATTTATTAATTACAATATTTTTTCTGGCTCATAAAAAAATTGTCACTACAAACTTGTCAGACAATTCATGACAATTCTCGGTCTAATTCGTGACAATTCATTGTCATGACAAGTTTTTTATGAACCGAAAACTTGACAATTGTCGCATACATTCTGACAATTATACAAAATTGTCAAATTGTTTTTGGGACCGAAATTTGACAATTGTCAAGTTGTTAATTTACAAATTGTCACCTGTCACCTGTCGCACTTGTCAATTTTTATGAAACAGGGCCGTAAGACTTTGAAGTTTTGGTGAGGAAAAACGGTTCGATGAATCAATTTGAAAATTTACAAAAATATTGATGATTTAAAAGTCTATAAACTTGCATACCAATACAAGCCATGCAATCAATATTTTCAAAGAAAAAAAAAATTTACGAAAAGACCACAAAACGTTGGTTTTTAGTCCTTTTTTTAAACTAACGGTGAAGGGTAAAAAAAAAATAATTTCTACAAAATCTTAAAAAAATCTTGTAAAACGCTTTCTCAAATTTCCAAAACTGTCTTTGAATTTTTTATAACGTCATTATTTGCTGAGATATTGGTAATCAAGGCCAAAAGTATCTTTTTTCATTCAAAGTAAGATAAACCAAATCGTACGATAACAACAAAAAAACTGAATTGAAGCTGAATAAACAAGGTATCTGATCATGACATTTAATTGACTCAAAAAAATGTATCCATAGAAATGAGGACCTTCAAAAAAAATTATAATAAAATAATTTTGTTGTCTCGTTTCATTATTTGCAATAACGCAATAACGGTACTTCAATAAAAGTTTTTGCCAACAAATCTCGAAACAAAAAACATAAAGCTGTAAAATGCTTTTTATTTCAACTCAATACGACCACTCGTCACACATATACAGCTCTTCAAAAAACGCTAACAAAAATTGAAAAAAAAATTTGTTCCTTTAATTTCGTTGACTAGTGTATTTGTTTTTAATCGTTTTAAGTCGGAATGCACTTTTGAGTATTTGTAGGCCCATTAATTCGTTAACTTTTTGCCTCAAAATTTATGTCAATGGCCAACACACACAATCACATACAAAAATTGATTTTTTTTACAAATTCTTTTCAACCCAAAAAAGAAATCGATCTCCAATGTTTGAAAGGAATTTGACATTAGAATACTCTAAAAACCCTTCGTTTTCTACAATTGAAAGCGGCTGCAAGTCTTTAGCTATCATTTTGATAAGTGCGTCATCGATATCTTTTTTTTCAAGCTCAGAGAGATCTGATCGCTTATCTGCAATGAGCAATTTTGTTTGCAATGTTTTCCTTTTTCGCACTGCGCCTTTTGACGTTTCATTCGTTTGTGGAAGAGTAGGTGAGTTATTGGTCTCTGACTGCTCTGACTGCACGTTGGTCTCCCTTGAGGAAGATAATTTTTCATTTTCCGGGTGTTTTCGACGCAAGTGGTCATTCAAATTCGAAGTGTTTCCAGCAAATTTAAAAGTCTTCTTGCATATATTGCAAATAACGGATTCCTCAGATTTTTTGAAATGTTCCCACACATGGGACCGTTTTATTGCTGGACGCATTGTTTTCTTGTGTAATCACTATAAAAATATGTTAAATTAGAAACTGTCCATTCGCAAGAGCGGATTAGAAAACCTCTAAAAAATGATAAAAAGTGAGATTTTTTTTATTGCTCCAGAAGAGAGTAATGTTAAGGCTTTCGGACAACATTAAGAACGAAATACTCTATGTATGCCAAAGCAGAATTTGTCTTCTATTTGTCAAGCCATGAACTTTTTTGTAATGCTCCAGAAGAGAGCAATTTTAAGGCTTTCGGATAACATTTAGAACAAAATACTCTATGTACGCCAAAACAGAATCTGTCTTCTATTTGTCAAGTCATGAATTGTCAAATTCCATCAAAGGATGCCTACGATGTCGACGGATTAAAAAACCTCAAAAAAAAGACAAAGAAATGAGACTTTTTTCATTGCTCCAGAAGAGAACAATCTTAAGGCTTTCGGACAATATAATAACGAAATACTCTATGTACGCCAAAGCAGAATTTGTCTTCTATTTGTCAAGCCATGAACTGTCAAATTCCATCAAAGGATGCCTACGATTTTGACGGATTAAAAAACCTCTAAAAAATGACAAAAAAATGAGATTTTTGTATTGCTCCAGAAGAGAGCAATTTTAAGGCTTTCGGATAACATTTAGAACGAAATACTCTATGTACGCCAAAACAGAATCTGTCTTCTATTTGTCAAGCCATGAACTGTCAAATTCCATCAAAGGATGCCTACGATGTCGACGGATTAAAAAACCTCTAAAAATGACAAAAAAATGAGATTTTTGTAATGCTCCAGAAGAGAGCAATTTTAAGGCTTTCGGATAACATTTAGAACGAAATACTCTATGTACGCCAAAACAGAATCTGTCTTCTATTTGTCAAGCCATGAACTGTCAAATTTTATCAAAGGATGCCTATGATGTCTACCGATTAAAAAACCTCTAAGAAATGACAAACAAATGACATTTTCTTATTGCTCCAGAAGAGAACAATCTTAACATTAAGAACGAAATACTCTATGTACGCCAAAACAGAATTTGTCTTCTATTTGTCAAGCCATGAACTTTTTTTGTAATGCTCCAGAAGAGAGCAATTTTAAGGCTTTCGGATAACATTTAGAACGAAATACTCTATGTACGCCAAAGCAGAATCTGTCTTCTATTTGTCAAGCCATGAACTGTCAAATTCCATTAAAGGATGTCTACGATGTCTACGGATTAAAAAACCTCTAAGAAATGACATTTTTTTATTGCTCCAGAAGAGAACAATCTTAACATTAAGAACGAAATACTCTATGTACGCCAAAGCATAATTTGTCTTCTATTTGTCAAGCCATGAACTGTAAAATTCCATCAAAGGATGCCTACGATGTTGACGGATTAAAAAACCTCTAAAAAATGACAAAAAAATGAGATTTTTCTATTGCTCCAGAAGAGAGCAATTTTAAGGCTTTCGGATAACATTTAAAACGAAATACTCTATGTACGCCAAAGCAGAATCTGTCTTCTATTTGTCAAGCCATGAACTGTCAAATTCCATCAAAGGATACCTACGATGTTGACGGATTAAAAAACCTCTAAAAAATGACAAAAAAATGAGATTTTTCTATTGCTCCAGAAGAGAGCAATTTTAAGGCTTTCGGATAACATTTAGAACGAAATACTCTATGTACGCCAAAACAAAATCTGTCTTCTATTTGTCAAGCCATGAACTGTCAAATTCCATCAAAGTATGCCTACGATGTCTACGGATTAAAAAACCTCTAAGAAATGACAAAGAAATGACATTTTTGTATTGCTCCAGAAGAGAACAATCTTAACATTAAGAACGAAATACTCTATGTACGCCAAAGCAGAATTTGTCTTCTATTTGTCAAGCCATGAACTTTTTTTGTAATGCTCCAGAAGAGAGCAATTTAAAGGCTTTCGGAAAACATTTAGAACGAAATACTCTATGTACGCCAAAGCAGAATCTGTCTTCTATTTGTCAAGCCATGAACTGTCAAATTCCATCAAAGGATGCCTACGATGTCTACGGATTAAAAAACCTCTAAGAAATGACAAAGAAATGACATTTTTGTATTGCTCCAGAAGAGAGCAATTTTAAGGCTTTCGGACAACATATAGAACGAAATACTCTATGTACGCCAAAGCAGAATCTGTCTTCTATTTGTCAGGCCATGAACTGTCAAATTCCATCAAAGGATGCCTACGATATCGACAGATTAAAAAACCTCTAAAAAATGACAAAAAATGAGATTTTCTTATTGCTTCAGAAGACAGCAATTTTAAGGCTTTCGGATAACATTTGCAACGAAATACTCTATGTACGCCAAAGAAGAATCTGTCTTCAATTTGTCAAGCCATGAACTTTTTTTGTAATGCTCCAGAAGAGAGCAATTTAAAGGCTTTCGGATAACATTAAGAACGAAATACTCTATGTACGCCAAAGCAGAATTTGTCTTCTATTTGTCAAGCCATAAACTGTCAAATTTCATCAAAGGATGGCTTCGATGTCGACGGATTAAAAAAATCTCTAAACAATCCGATCAAAAACTGGAAATAAGATGTATTATGCCGACAGTCCAGATATGAATGATGCCCCGTGTAGAGACAGCTTTATCTATCAATAAAACACGCCATTTGATCTTAATAACTGGCATGCCCTTTATTACACGATGATTCTTTGCGTCTGCCTCTTTTCAAAATTGAATGGGTGCGAAGGTGAAATCAGATCTTTTTTCTCCTTTGCTCTCATGAAAATTCGAAAAGAGTCAGACGCAAAGAATCATCGTGTAATAGGGGACCATTAGCTATAAGAGGAGTTAGTTATATTTTAATTTTACATACATACAAACCTACAAATCGTTTTAAATACAATACAAGAATAAAGAACACTTTTTTTTAAACACCTACAAAAACTGTATGCAACAAAATTTAAACATGCACGAAACTAATTAAGTTATGTGAAACGTTCGGGCATTGCGAAGAGCTAATATAAATTCTTCTACCTTTAAAAAGACACATTGATATGCTAAGATTTCCTTTTAAAATTTGTATGACTTGGAGTGTCCCAAATGCAAAACTTTTAATTAACTACTTGAGATGATTTTTTAGTTTTATTTGTTCTTCACTTGAGTTTTGGTCGGTATTTTTCGGTCGGTAAATTTCTACAAATTTTTAGAAATTTCTTGAAATTGATCCTTTTGGATGATTGGAACGTTTCTGAGTTTGAATTTAAGTCCTTTAAATGGTTCTTAGAACCATTTTCAATTCAAACTCATATTTCGAAAAATTTGCATACAAAACACATTTCATGAGTTTCTTGAAGGTGGAAAAATGATGATACTACTTTTATATGTAAATTTTTTGAAATCCTTTTTCGAATTGATAATGGTTTTTGATTCTAGTTAGAATACTTAAATAGAGACTTAAATGCGTTCCAATCATTCAAATAAAGCAAATAGTTTGGAAATGGGAGCTTGGTCTATCTATCAATATCAAGAAATTTCTACGAATTTTTAGAAATATCTTGAAATTGATGGATAGCCCAAGCTCTCAGTCAACTTTTTTGTATGGATACGCTATCCAGTTATATATAGAGATCAGTGGTTTTAATTCGTTTTGTTGTGAAAACTTAAACACATTTTCGGTCAACAATACAAACTAAATGCAATTGGAATTTGTTTAATCTTTGCTAGTGCAAATAAGTGTGTTTTTGTAAATATTTGTATAAATTCCAAATAAATGTGCTTTGGCAGGAAAAACATTCTTCTTGTTGTTTGTTTGTCCTTTGTCTGTAGTTGTTGGTTGTTGCTTGTAGCAGTAGCGTAGCTAGGGTGAGGCGAAGGGGGCGGTCGCCCCGGGCGCCAGGAGTTAGGGGCGGCAAATGGGAAAATCATCTTCGTTGTTCATGGGATGTTGTAAACCAATTACAAAAGTTTTTCTTAGTGAAAATTTTATAAATTTTTTTATTATAAAACATATAATTTTTATATTACATATTCAAATTTGTAGGGGCTGCAAAATCGTCCTCGTTGTTCATGAGAAGTTGGAAATAAACACAAGTTTAATTTTTGTTTAATAAATAATTCAATGAATTTTGCTCATTATAGAAGTTGGTAATAAACACAAAAGTTAATTTTTTTTTTAAATTAACAATTCTTTCAAATTTTGAAACAAAATGATGGCTTTCGTATTGACCATTCTCTTTTGTAGCTTTACATATATGTGTTTGTTAATTCTCTCAATTTAGAGTTCAGAGGGGTTGACCTTTCTCAGAAATGTTTTCGCGTTAGATTTGAAAATAAAATGCTGTAGATTGAATATTTTCGCAGATGATTTGTTTTTTTTTTCAAAAATTATTTAAACAAAGCTGATAAATGAATAAATATAAATAAAACATAAGATTAGTTTTTTTTAAACATAAAACCAGCAAGCAAAAAAAGCTCTAAATTATACATATGGCTGCATTCAACACAAAGAATTAAAAAAAAAAAAGATGAAGAAGATTTTTTTTTTCGTAAAATGAAGTGCAGTATGCAGATTTTGCAGCAGATTTATTTTGATAAAAATGCATAAGATCAACAATCTACTGCAATTTCAGTGAAGTTACAACAACTCTGTAGCCAGACACTCAGTAGTGACTTAGCCGTGGCTTTGACCCTTTCATTGATTCATGATCATTAGATCTGAGAAATATGAACAGTCTGCAATTTCTCAGTTTTGCTGTCAAGTACTGATGAAACAATAGGCGTGTCTCACCAAGTTTAATCTCACCGAGCGCTCAATATCAAGTTGACGTAAGCGGAGTGTCTGTTCAATCGTACTGAAATTATGGAAACAAAATAACTTTGCTCTAAATATTTAAATGCTAATAAACAAAACTTTATGAAATTAATGAAAATAATACTAAGATCAATTTATTTTTCCTATTTATCAATATTCAACCTCTATTTTATGTTTTTGTATCAATTTCGTATTTGCACATTACCGAAAAATTGCAATTTGGCTGTCAAATGAACGGCTTTAGCTGAGAAAGAACATTGAGAAATTAATCCAAAAAATTTTCGTCTCAGTAATCTCTGAAGAAAATCTCAGTGCTCAGGTGAGATTTTTTGTCCCACTTTAAAAATCTCTGAGCTCTCAGAGATTTTATTTGGTGAGACACGCCTAATGAACAATTGTGAACTTCACTATTTTTGGACGAAAGCAAACATTAAAAAATTTCAAGTCTCATGTGCCTATAGATATTATATACAGTCGGTTTAAAGTTAAATCTCATTAGGTCAGAAACAAAAAAAGTCATTCAGCACTTCAGCAGATATTGCGGGAAAGTGGCGTGTATCAATATTTAGCAGAATGTAATTCCTTGCATTTATAAAAAAAATATTTTAATCAAAATTTTGTCTGCAACTTTAAGACCGATGATATGAAGGTACCACCTTTCACAATTTTTTTTATTAAGTATTGTTAGACCAATGGAGCGGCAAATTATTGTTTTGCCCCGGGCGGCAAATATCCTAGCTACGCCACTGGCTTGTAGGAAATTTAGAACTTGATAAAGGAATGTTCTCTTCATACCTATTGGTTTTGGTACTTGCTAAGTGTGGTGAATTTTGTATCTCACAACACATGCGCAAGTGGGTCCACGGTGATTCTAATTTCCATACTAATCCGAGCCGTTAAACGCAGTTTTGAGGATCCACCTTTGGATCCCAAAACGTAGTCGTTCATACGTTGTTCACAACGTTTGCGGATCCAAAACGGACTCCTTTGCTTGAAGGGTACCAGTTTTTAAACGTCAACAAAAAGTAAAACAAAAAACCTCCTAAGAAACCAAGAAAATAAAACCCACAGCATTGGAATGTCGATGGGAGAAGCAACACAAAGGAGAACGTCAATTTTCTACACCGAATACTTTCAAATATTTTAAAATATTTCATCCCCTTCTCTCTTCTGCAAGTTACCCCGCTCACCATCACAAATCGCAGAAAATGCTTGAATTTCTTCACGTGTGATCAGGGACTTTTAAATCAAAATTTATTTATTATGAAAAAATAGTTGCATTGTTATGAAATATTAGTTGTTTTTTTAACAAAAAAGGACTTCACAATAAACAAGAACAAGAAATTCACAGTTTAGTCACATTTTCTGATTTAAAAATTTTAATTAAATGCAAAAAAATTAACAGGTAAGAAAAAACAAACACTTCAACCAAGAACTAAAAAAAAAAAAACAAAACTTAAGCCTAGTACGCTGCTGATGCGAAACGAAATTTTTAGTCGGTCTCCAACAAGACAACGGCATGCTTACGAAAACGAAGCGGAAAAATATTCATTGACAGTTGCCCAAATTCAAAAAATTTAAATAAATGCAAATGCAAAAAAAGTCACAAGCAGCCAAAAATCACACAAGCCACAACAAAAATATCACGAAAAAACACAAATGTCATTTTTTCGCACTCAATAAATGGTCTAGGTAATTAATTGTATGCGAAAAAAAAGAGTGTAGACATCTCCAAATAATCTGCTGCAATTATCAATTTCGCTCATCGAACAACATACTGCAGAACAAAAAGTGGAACTAAATTTTTAGTTTATGATTTTGTTGTGTCATTTTTGAATGGGATTTTTCGTTTCGCATCAGCATGGTACTAGGCTTTAAAGTAAATAACAGCCATTTTTTTTGTGTTGTTGTTCTCAACTCAGACCACAGCACTAACCATGTCTGCCCAAACAAATTCCTTGGGCAGAATTTGGCAAAAATTGTCAGGAAGGGGAAATTTTTTGCTCTCTTGTGAGCGTTCTCTTCTACCAAAAACTACACATTTTTTGCGTACGCGAACAGCTTGGGGCTAAATTTGGTAGATTTGGGTAGAATTTGGCTGTTTTGTGTGAGTACGCGAACAGACCTATTATTTGGTGAAATAGGAATGCCAAAAAGGGATAGATAATAATTTACATTATGGGTGTGTTCCCCTTTTTTCGGTACGGAAAGCTACTTTTCGTTGGTTTTTGACATTAGCTTCAGTGCCCTCCCGTCTATTATAGTTCTACCTTTAGGTCTGTCAAATACCAGGTTAACGTAGGTCGGATATCAATGACATACAAACAAAATAAAAACTCCTTCATCAAAATTTCCAGACTGACAATTTTTGCCAAAAATCTCTGGAACAAAACTATTATTTTCATCAAGGAATGTCAATGGGTAAATTTTCTCAATTTTAAGTGTGGTACACATTATCAAACCTGAGTGTTACGGATGCCAAGTGGACGCCTAGCGGATGCCGAGTGGACGCCGAGTGGACAATGAGCGGATGGTGAGTGGACGCCTAGCGGATGCCGAGTGGAGGCCGAGCGGACGCTTAACGGACGGCTAGTGGACGCTGAGCGGATGCTGAGTGGACGCCGAGCGGAGGCCTAGCGGACACTGAGCGGAGCCCTAGGGGACGCTTAGCGGATGCTGAGCGGATACCTAGCGGACGCCGAGCGAGGCCGTGGATGCTGAGCAGACGCAGAGCGGATGCCGAGCGGAGAACTAGTGGACGGCTAGCGGACGCTGAGCAGATGCCGTGTGCTGAGTGGAGGCCTAACGGACGCTGAGTGGAGGCCTAGCGGACGCTGACGGGTGCCTAGCGGACGCCAAGCAGACGCTGAGAAGAGGCCTAGCGGACGCTGAGCGGAGACCTATAGGACACCGAGTAGACGCTGAGCGGAGGCCTAGCGGACGCTGAGTGGATGCTGAGCGGATGCTGAGCGGACTCCTAGCGGATGCCAAGCGGATGCCGAGCGGACGCCTCACGGACGGCTAGCGGACGCTGAGCAGACGCTGAGTGCTGAGCGGATGCTCAGTGAAGGCCTAGCGAACGCTGAACGGATGCCTAGCGACAAGCGGACGCTCAGCGGAGGCCTAGTGGACGCTGAACGGATGCCAAGCGGACGCTGAGTGGATGGCGAGCGGAGACCTAGCAGACGCTGAGCGGACGACGAGCGGATGCCTAACGAAGGCCTAGTGGACGCTGAGCGGCCGGCGAGTGGACGCTGAGTGGACGCTGAGCGGCCGCCGAGTGAACGCTGAGTGGAGGCCTAGAGGATGCCTAGCGGATGACAAGCGGAGGCCTAGTGGACGCTGAGCGGATGCCAAGTGCACACCGAGCGGAGGCCTAGTGGACGCTGAGCAGACGCTGAACGAACGCAGAGCGGATGCCGAGCGTAGGTCTAGCGGACCCCAAGCGGACGCCGAGCGGACGCTGAGCGGATGCCAAGTGGATGCCGAGCGGAGGCCGAGCGGAGGCCTAGCGGAGGCCGAGCGGAGGCCTAGCGGGGGCCTAGTGGACGCTGAGCGGATGCCGAGCGGAGGCCTAGCGAATGCTGAGTGGAGGCCTAGCGGACGCCTAGTGGAGGCTGAGCGGATGCCAAGTGGACTCCGAGCGGAGGACGAGCGGGGGCCTAGTAGACGCGGAATGGATGCTAAGCGGACGCCAAGTGGACGCTTAGCGGAAACTGAGCGGATGCCAAGCGGAAGCTGAGCGGACGCTGAGCGGATGCCGAGTGGACGCCGATGGGAGGCCTTGTGGACGCTGAGCGGATGCCGAGCGGACGCTGAGCAGAGGTCTAGCGTACGCTGGACGCTGAGCGGATGCCGAGCGAACGCTGAGTGGTGGCTGAGCGGACGCCAAGCGGAAGCCTAGTGAATGCCTTGTGGACGCCTTGCGGATGCTGAGCGGACGCCTAGCGGATGCCGAGTGGAGGCTGAGCGTATTAAGGCTTGTAGAATCGGATGTTGCTATCCTTGTTCCTCGTGGTAAGGCCGATTTTTGGGAGGTTTATTTCACGTGTTTTTCGGAATTTTACAGATTCTAAGTGTATTGTTATATACAGGGTGTTCTGTTAATAATGGGTAACCTTGAAACTTGTTGTAGCAGGCCTTATGACCTTTCCAGAAAAAAAAATTTATTTTCAAAAAAGTTTGACCACCTCTTATAAATTAAAATTGTATGAAAACTTGAATTTGTTGCAAATTCAATTCTCTTCATGGTAAATGCCAAGATTCTATTCACTCCAAATCATTGAAGCAAATATTTTGTATCTGTTTTACCTTTTCAAAAATTGCTAGATAAATTTTTTGTGGGGAGTACTGTTTCGAGAAAATTAAAAAATATTAAATTATTTTGTTTTGTTTTTGTTATTATTTTTATTTGCAATAGAAGTTCGTTTGCTTTTTTTCTCGAAATATTTTCATCTGAGTAAACAGCAATAATGAACTTCAAGATATTTTCGCGATACGAATCCCAAAAAAGTTTTGTTTTAAAGTCTTTTTCATTTAGTTTAAGTGAACACTATACATCCTTAAACTCATCTTTACCAACAAAATATTTAGAAGTGTTTGCTATATTCGAATCAAAATAGTTTTCCAAATTTACTTCAGAGACCTCACACTCATGATATAAATTCGAAGAACTTTGATTCGCTGTTTTAGAAAAGAAAATCAGGGTACATAAAACGTTTTTGTTTTTGTCAGTATTTATATTCTTCCTGTAGAGTCTCAAATCACTAAACTCAAACTCAACGTTTTTACATACAAAACAATGTATTACTGTTGACATTTTTGTGCATTGGCGATTGCACTCCGAATTTCTTTGCGCAATGAAACACTGCGTAACATTTCATACTTTCCATCTGAGTCCAAGTATTTTACCAAAAACAATTTGCTGTATGAAAACCCAAAAACTGGTTGTTATATTAGGGTAGTGGACATCTAAGGCAAAAAAGCTTGAGAAGCAAAACACCGAAGCCTTTTTAAAATGTTAAAATATAAACGATCTTGATTCAATAGTTGCTACAAAATGCAAACTACCAATATCTTCATATCTACCAATAATATGCAGCCTAGGTGTTGGTAACTTATTCTCTTGGGTAAAATCTTCTGCTTCCTCAATGTTTGCAAACATGGGTAAACAAAAAGCAGCAGCGACAGCCTTTGTTGATCTGCGATGATTCTTTTGTTTTGATTTAAGGGGTTTGGCAAGAAAAAAGTATGACAACGCCTGAAGGCTAATAGTCGTTCGATATTCCAAATACTTCTGATATAAAATAAACCAATTTGTGATGTCCCTGCTTTTATTTTTTGAAGCAAGTTTCAGGACGCCCTCAGCAAATTTATCCAATATTTCCTCTGAAACTTCAGGTTCTTTCTTCTTTGATATAATCGGCGAAAATCCGCTGACCATCAGCAACAATCTATATAATAAGAAACCTATAAATAAAGAATTTTAATCAGCTACACTGAAACAATTTACCAATCTAATGGCGTTGTAGCCAACCAGGCAATGATATCTTTGAAAGTACGCCTCCACACCATGCGTAGAAACAAATTCTTTTCCAATTAGTTGAAATTGGTGATCTGGTTTTTTGATTAAATAAGTGAATTATTATATGACAGGCTTACAAATCAGTAGTTTCCATTCCGTACGTAAATAAAACTATTCCATCCTTTCTCGACATTTCGTTGGGTTTTTCCAACTTTTTCAAGAGATTTTATTTTATTTAGGTAACTGTAAAAAATCCATTTTCCATTGATGGTAATTTATATTTAAATATCACTTTTACGTTGAACATTAATAAACATCAACGAAGAAAATAAATAAATATATACATACATACGTTAAACACTAAACAATAAAACGGACAAGAACTTAAATGCTAGTATCACAGAACTTTTTTATTGCCACACTGTAATGCTATGTTTCCAACAAAGGTTTATCTCAGATTAGATTAAATAAATCTTTTTGGTGTTTCCACCGCACAAAAAGATTTAAAAAAGATTAAATTTGACAGCACCTTCAAAAATGCAAATGGTGTTTCAATTTTTCTTATGAAGTGCGAATGAGACAGAATGTTTGATTCATGTCATATGTACAATGAAGAACTAACTATATGCGAGTCTCGAATGAATCGTTCAGCACCATGTAAGGAATAGGTTAGTTCGATTTGTAAAACTATTTGTCCGAGAAAGATTTAACAAGATTAATTTCTAATCTTCAAGATTTACGGAATAAATTTGTATGGTAAATCTTCTAGATTTGAAGGAGATTTAAGGTAAATCTCATTATATCTCAGATTAGCGCTAGGTGTAAATGTAGCATAAGGCCTGGTTCACACGAGATTTTACCGCACGTTTTTTATCGCATTCGGTTTTTTCCGAACAAATATCGGGTGTTCACACGATATTTATTCGTTTTAAAATCGAATAGCTGCAGTATAGTGAAAATGAATGGAAAAGTTTGAATTTGTGAAGTATTTTATTTTTATCTTTTTAAGGACAAGGGCTAGAAAGCTGAAATTTGGACGGATGATAGAAATTATTGATTTAAATATGAATTAAAAAAATTTGATTCCTAGAATACCGTTGGACGGAGATAATGGGAATATTTGAGCGCTTTCACATAAGAACGCATATCTCTTTAGTGCATTGATGAATTTTCTTGTTGTTTTTAAATATCACATATAAATAAAATTACGGTTATTTTGATACTGCATTCATTATCCTACGTGGTATATAAGCGACACAATCTTGATTTTAAATTGATCGAAAAATCAAAACAATTGCATTGAAATTACCTGCTTGGACCATTGTCCACGACCATCCACCAGCGAGAAGATCCCGTTATCTACATGGAGTTTTTTTTTATTAAAATTTAATATGGATGGCTTTAAAAAATTCAATGTTAACGTCTTTAAAGAAAGCTGACATAACGGACTATATTGTGTAAGAAAATCATTGAGGAGGGGCAAAAATATTCATACTAAAACGGTGAATATAGCCCAATTCATTTCCTTTTATTTTATTCTAAACTCAAATGTTGATGAAAATTTTTATAATTTTGAATCACTAAAAATGCATGTTTATTGCCTCATTCCTCTTCTTTATTTTAAGTAACCGTTACCGTAACCTACAAGATCCAATGAGTATCACCGGAGTTATAATTTTTTTAAGCATATCGGTCGATGAATTTTTTTTTTTGTGTACATCGGCTTTTCTCTCCACTGAAGCTCATTCGATGCCAACGAACAAATACCCAACCGTGTGAACGAGACTATATAAAACTATACGCCACTGGAAGACGGTACGTCGTGTGAAAGGCTCTATGTAAAATATATACGCCACTGCTCACTCGCACGGATTTATACTGCAAAAAATCATGCGGTACAATTTCGTGTGAACCAGGCCTAATTTGACTTTATGTTGTGTTTGTCTTCTTTCGTATTCATAGCTTTCTTTATGTTTTAGCCTCCATGTTGCGTGTATATAATTTAAATTGATTTAAAAAAACGAAAATAAAGAAATATTTTTTTATTTAAAATAAAACTTAAAATATTGTATTTTTATTTTTAATTAAACATTTAAACATTTCGGGTTATACTAAGTTTTCACTTCGCCAAATGAGGTAATTTCATTGAAAATGTCCAAACGCGATACGAAATCATCTCATTTCCCATAAAAATTCACATTTCAAAGTGAGATAATTTCAACCAAATTTGAACGAAATTAGGTTGGATATTAAGTCAAAACCTAACGAACACACCCAAATAGCCACAGTTTGAAGAGCTTTGAATAAGTTTTGTATGAAAATGTCAAAGCGCAAAGGAAGAAGACAAAAGAAAAAAACAACAAAAAGCGATTAACAGCCAGTTGGAATTCGAAAATGAAATGAGCAGTCAAACGAAATTACCAAATTACTTATGAAAACACTTTTTCTGTGATTTGCGAAATTACCTCGTTTCGGCTCTAATGAAAACGTAGTTTTATTTTTGAATTTCATTTAAAATAAAAACAAAAATGTCAAATAACCTGAATAAAAATAAAATAAATGTGACAGGGAATATTGTGATTAACATATAAGCACAAATAATTATATACAGATGTCTCACGCTCATAGAAAAATCTGGGATATGAAACTGAAAATCTACAATTCAATGAGCTTATATGAAAGCTCTTTTCATGGAATAATTTTAAGATCTGGTCAAAGTGCTTTTTCTCTTTCAAATTTGTACCTTCTAAAATCACAACAAAAATATATTTTCTGCGACGCTCTCTCACTTTTATTTCTGTTTCTCGTTACTCTTTTTTCAAGTATTCTCGTAAGGGATATACCTATGGTTATGTACCTAAATTTCTCATAGCGGGATCTTAACGAGAAAAAAAGTGAGACGAGAAAAAAATGCAAGTGCAGGTGCGTTGTGTATTCCGATTGTAGGTAGGTAAGTATAACTTCTTGTGTATTCATTAAAGGAAACCAAAACAGAATTTTTCGTGTTAGTTACATAGATGTAGATATATTATTATGTTTGTAAGTAGGTATTTGAATTTATTAGCCTTTAAAAATTTTCTTGATAGGTATAAGTTAGGAAAAATAATATCTATGAGTGATACGGATTATGATGAATTTTTGTTGATTTGATTTGATAAGATTTGTGTGTCTGCTAAAAAATAAAAGAAAGGCAATGTACCCATACCTACCTAGGTATGGGAATTTTTTTAATGGGCATAGTGCATAGGTAACGTATTCTTTTTATATTTTTCAATGGGCATATAGGTAGGTATAAATAAACTTTATTAAATTCCAAAGATGGGTTTACAGATGGATTTGTATATATGTAATTATTTGTTGTACTTATAGATTATACATACATAGGTACCTACTGATGATGATTCACAAATTCAGTGTTTGCTCAAAAAATATCAAAAATCCAGTGTATTAATTTTGTTTGATGCAAAAATGGTATCAAATATCTATAGGTAGGTACGTATATCTACTATAGAAAAATAATGTTGTAGGAAAAAACTGCTATTATAACACTGTGTAACAAAATTTGAATTTGAAACCAATAATATACCTTGAATCCGTAGTTTGGTACCTAGAAATATTATAACTGCTTTTAAAAATTTGCGTGTTTTCGTCCACTTTTCATCGAGCTTAAACAGATGAACCGATTTCTTTCAAATTTGAAATATAATTTGTCAAAGATTGTGATTCCAAAATTGAAGAAATCGGTAAACTCGTTTGGGCTCCAGCATCTAGCTTAATGTTAAGTGGACTTATGGCCAATTTCATAAACAAACACTAAAATTACTTTTATCTAAACTCCTTCTAAATTTTATCAGACATTTAAAATTTTTCAGTTTCACCAATGTAGAAAAGGAATATTTTAGGGATATTTAAATTTGACTGAGTTTGCTCACATCCCTGGATTCAAAGAAAGAGGTTGTTTCCCTCGCACATGCAAGGTCTATGAGAAAAAGTGAAAAAGCATCATGGACGAGGGACAATTATTCTGACAGCAAAATATCAGCTGTTGTTGACATTAATGGCTTAACAAAAAAGACTTTTAAAATTTAATGAGACAAAAACGAGCTTTTAGTTTACAAGGGCATTTAAAATCTTCTTAAATATAAAAGTATTTGGTGAAACCAAAAAACAACATTTAAAGGCTAAAAGGCTTTTTAAATAATTAAAAGCCTTTGAAATCGGCCATTAAAGACGCAAATTTTAAAATGGAGTTACCTAGGTATCTTTACTTTTCTGGTGGTTTTTGGTGAGCTTAATCCGAATCTGGTTTCAGAACTGCTCTAGTATGTTACGCTTTTGAGGTAGGTATTCCAGTATAAAATTTGAAAAATAGCTCGATTTTTAGGTAAATTTCGGGTTTTATTAGATATTTCTTAAGTTTTTTTTTTTTAATAATTTTGCTATCGTTATTTTGAGGCATAAACATTTTTTTCAAATTCTTTTTTGATCTTTCAAATAAGTAGGTACCTACTTGCATTCCGCTTCGAGAAATTGTTAGTTAGTTGTTAACTTTCATCTTAAATTACATATGTTATATAAAAACATGCTAATTTCATAAATAAGAAATGAGGACTTCTAAGATATAAAAAAAAATTATCTTAAAAATCTGACGTTCTTGAGCAATTATTACCAAAAATTCGAATTCAGGACATTAAATACTTTTGAATAAAATAAATTTTGTGTACCTATGTTACAGAAACAAACTAAAATTAAAGCATAAAAATCACTTTTTCATATTGAAACAGAAAAAAATATCTGTGTTCCCCATTCCACGATGATTCCTTGCGTCTGACTCTTTTCGAACATAAATGAGTGCGAAAGAGAAAAAAGATGAGACGGAAAAACAGTTGACTGTGAGTCGTGGGGCAAGGCTTCCGAGTCTCTTCTTGATACCTATTTATTTTTAGCATTTGCCGTATTTTTCCTATACAGAAACTGTACAAACCGCTTTAAAAGAAGCACCGAATTTCACAATAAAAGAGAACTGTCAATTTTGCATCAAGCGTCGAGAAGAACATTTTAATAGTGCGTGATGCCTCACAGCAAGTGTGGCCCAGACTTTTGGCTAGGGGGAGGGGGGGGTCACGTTCCTTAAAACTCATGGTATTGTACTAAAAATTAATTTATTCTTACATGCAAATATATTTTAAGAGCGTTAGGTATTTTTGGCTTTAAAACCTTAGTCCTTAAAAGACCAATTTTTCGCTTTTGTCTTGTAGCACAAAGCAACTTAGTGATTTACTGCTTTCTTTAATGACATCCTTTACACAAAACAGAGGTAAAGGCGCATACAAAAAAAAACCTTGAATTCCAATAGTTTCTGCCAAATTTAATAATTTAAATTGAATTTTTTAATTTTCATAATTTTTTTTAAAATATGAGTTAGGTATTTATTTCCACTTGTTTTAACCTAAAAGCCCAAAAATTAGGACATAAAACAAAAATTAATTCAGAATAAAAACCGGTTTTAGGAAAAATTAAATGTTAAGTTTCCAAAACTCAAAACAAAACAAACTCTTTGAGATATTTTAAAATAAGTTTTTCTCAAATGGAAATGCGGATATCCAGAAAAATAAATTATTTTTTAAAATGTTTACTACTTTACAAATAAGTAGGTACCTACTTAAAAAGGTTTTAAATATTTTTTATATAAGAACCATTTTCTTCTTCGAAAACAGTTTGACCAATTTTATTTAAATTTTGCTAGAATATTACTACATACATATCAAAAAAGTAATTCCCTTTTCCGTGACCTTTTAAATTTTAATCGCTATTGTTAATATTTGTAATAATTCTGAATTTGAACAAATATAGTACAGGTAAAATAGTACGAAAAGTCTATCGAATAAAAAAAAAATTAGTACCATCGTGAAACTTGGTGAAAATGTTTAATGTTTAATGACTATGAAAAATCAAAAGAGTCTATAAAAATATTTCACATGGAAGGGTGTTTTTTCTTAGGGGGAGAGGGGGGAAGTTGTGGTGTATCAAACAGAAATATTAACTTTGGTGCAACCTAAGCATATGACACATGTTTTTAAGGTAGTCTTAAATGCTGAATCAAATGACACCAAAATCAAGTCGATATGGCCTCCTTGAAAAAAGTTATTGTCATTTTTAGGTTACGATGACTATATTTTCAGTTTAGAAGTGAAATATTACCGGAAACCAGTTGAAAATAATGGTCCGTCTATGAAACTTGCCATCAATGGTTCATTTTCACCAAGTTTCATGATGGTACCAATTTTTTTTTTTTTTTTATCCTATTTTACCTGTACTAATATTCGAGTTAATTAAATATTTTTTGAATTATTGTCTTTTCAAGCATTTTCAAAAAAATTATAAGATAGAAAAAAGCACAAATATACCAGTGATTTATGATTAAACTTAATAAAAATTGTCTGATGAAGTAACCAATCCTTTAATGTCATAATTTTATTAAAAAAAACAACTAAAACTTACGTATAGCCGACAGCGAAAGGTTTTTAAAGAACTAATATTGCATACCAATATTTGTTGATAGAATTGAAACAAAAAGTGTTTAAAATGTGCTACCTACTATCAATGTATAATTTTAAAAAACTGTTTCCATAATACTTGAACTACTAATAAGAAGGTACCCATTTACAAAAATGAAAAAAAAAGACACAGTAAGAAAATATATTCATCCATACATAAAAATGACAATAACTTCTTTCACGGAGACCGACTTAGTTTTGATGTCATTTGATGCAGCATTCAAAACTACCTTAAAAACATATGTGATATGCTATGGTCGCAACAAAGTTAATTTTTCTGTTTGATACATCTCCACCTCCCCCTCTACCCCCCAAAATAAACACTATTCCATGTGAAATATTTGTATAAACTCTTTTGATTTTCCATTCTAATGGTACATGAAAGGTTTTCACCAAATTTCAGGTACTTTTTTTTTTATTCGAAAAACTTTTTGTACTATTTTTCTGTACTATATGCATGTAAATAATTTATTTGTAAACATTTTAAATCTATGCTCAACTGCCCAAAATCGTCATACCCCCATTAACGGAGCTACTACTGTTCTTTGGATAATTTAAAAAAAATTACTAAATTTATCGTATAGTAAAACACATAAATGTGCAAATCCGTTAATAAATATATGTATACTGGCTCCAGCTCGATTTACACCTGGACACAGAACATGCATATAAAACACATCGACACCAACGGACGACATGCATCTCAAAAACCACAACCACTTGTTTGGACATCTCAATAATCGTTTGTTTTGTTTAAAACCCCTACATTTTAGAAACGAAACTTAAAAATAGCTGTTTATCTTTTCAAAATCACAATGCCAGTGTCCACGATCTGCATCTAAATAGCAAAGTAATTAAAACCAGCTCCTGTATCTATCATTTTTTTTTGTGTGAGAGAAATTCATTCTTCTGTCATTTGTTTTTGTGTTGATGAGAAAAGTATTCAAAGAGTTTTCCATGTTGATCTCTTTTCTTATTAGAAAAAGCTTTTTTTCTTGGATGTTTGTCGGCTTAAAATTCTCTTCTTCTCATGAAATCCACTTAAAAAGCATTTTGTCGGCTGATGATTTGTCGGCTAATAAAATTTTTGAAGACAGAGTTTTCTATGGAGGTGAGACATCTGTATATAATTATTTGTGGTTTCATGCACTTCAGGAAACTATTTCACAATATTTCTCAAGCGACCAGGCACCTGCAATGGGGCTTTGGATTCACTGGACACCCCAAAGTTGTCAAAATAATCGTATATTTTACGTTATAATATCAAAGTAAAGTTTTATATTGCATAATATGTTCCTTGGGCAGCTTGGGAAATATATTGTAACAGTTTCCCGAAGAACATATATTAAATTCAGCTCCTGGGATCTTACTGTATTATGTATGTAAGTAATTGTTGTTTTCAATTTTTTTCAATGTTATGATTGTTTCTAGGTTTGATTCTAAACATCCAATAAAGAGAGCTTAAACAAAAGTATTAAAAAAGTACGAAGTTATTTGAAGGTTTAAGTTGATACATTTACGTCGTCGGTCCGAAGGTAGAACTCACTTAATACAGAAAACGATGCTTAAGAAAATGAGAATGAAATGTTTTTTTTATCTCATTTTGCAAAAGTTTTTAGGAAGACATTGAAGGTAGGTATGCCTGGGAACTTTAATTCATACTTTTCGGAACGTGACTTTTCGGGCATTTGGTTTGTTAGTGAGTTTTACTTGATTCTTGTATTTTGTTTTTCAATCAGCTTGTTTGAGCAAATAGTTTTTGAGACATTAAATTTCAAAGTCAAAATTAAAAACAAAATGTGATTGATTTTTAAAAATTTTGCTTTAGTGCTATTTTTTGTTCGATATGTTATATATGTTTTGAGAAATAAAAAAAAAAAACAAAAGGTACTTTTCCCTAAAAAAAACGGAAAAAGGGTTTAGTTATGGATATAAAGGGTGTTTTTTAGACGTGTGGTTTTCAATTTAGCAGTGCTGCCCCCTGCAACCCCCCTGCTTGGGCATACTATAGGATATAGGGTGGGTGCTAGGTTGAGTGTATGCAAATTAAATGTCGGCCTTATGACCCACTCAAGTGGGACATAAGCCCCAGAATTAAAAATTGGGCGTTATATCTCGGGGCCGTATGTCCCTGCGCCTAATAATAAGACTTTGAAATTCACTTCAACCCAATTGTATGTAAACACTCAGTTGCTGCCACAATTTTGAAAAGTAAAATGAAGATTTACATGGACCAACATGCTGGACAACATGGCTGGTTGTCGAGCCATACTCGATTATTTGAACGCAAAAACAACTGCTAGATAAATATGCTAGACGGCTCGAAAAACTTACTGGCAACTTACGGCAGAAAACTTACTGGCTCGTCCAACAAGCAAACTTTTGCACACAGATGCTCGACAATTTAACTTTGTTTGGCATTATTTAGCTATCCCATTGACGGGGAATAAATGACAACAATAACAAATAGAAGATAGTTTTTCGGACTGCATAAAACCTAACTAGAGGTTTGGGAAGCTTATACAAAAATTTACAAGCCATACTGCGTACATTTGTCCCCTTTCACACGAAGAAACAAGTTGCTGGAGATTTTCTTGACGTTTTCTTTTAAGGCTCTCCCAAACCAACGCGAAATATTCGTCGACGAGGCGAAATCATTCACAATAATACAATATATGAAAGATACACAATGCAAAACAACAACAAAAAACCGCCATTGCGAATGATTCGCTACTAATTCGCGTTGGTTTGGGAGAGCCTTTAATCTCCTTAAAAATCTCTTGTATCTACCTTTCACACGAGGAAACAAATCTCCAGGCAATTTTTGACATTTCCTTTGAATATTTATTGGTTGAACACACCTAAACCTAGATGTGAAAGGAAATGTCAAAAAATCTCCTCAAATCCTCGAGCGGTGAGATTCTGTTCGCCCCTCTATCCTCCTGCCCTTCTCACCCAGGAACTAAAAGTTGCTGGCAACTCAGTTTCCGCGTGTGAAAGGGCAAAATAATGATGTTCGACAACATCAGCATCCATGTAAACGCAAAGGTGGGCGCACTGTGCACAGTTATTTTTTCCATCGAGCCATGTTATCGAGCATTTTGGTTCATGTAACCCCCTACTTTAACTTCGACAGCACACTTCAAAAGCAAATTGTGTTGCATTTTTTCTTATGAAGTGGAAGTGAGATAGAATGTTTCATTTGTTTCAAAGAATGAAGAACTGAATCCATCCATGAATGAATCCTTCATTTGGTGGAAACAAAGCATTACGAAATAAATTTGTATGGTAAATCATCGAGATTTGAAAAAGATTTGAGGTAAATCTCATTGAATCTCAGTTAAGTGTTCGGTGAAAACGTATCTTTTATAATTTTCGTGAAATTTGAAAATAAATCTAATCAAATTGTTGAACTCCAATAAATTAAAAGTTCCAAGATACAAAAAGATCCTCGTTTGAAAGGGGTCTCAGTGTCATATTTATCTAGGGCTATGCACGTATACCTACCAATGCAAATCCTTAAAACTCTGTTTATTTGCTTTCCAAAACTACCCATGTTGTTACCAATTTTAGTCAAAAGTTCCGTCAAATTTCATACAAAAGGATAAAAATTAACTAACATTTTAAGAAATAGGCAGCTTTGGGAAGAACATGAATAGATTTAATATATTCATCAGCATATTTGTTAATATGTAAATAAAATCTACTTTTCCGGGTTTGCCTATTACCTTGCATCTTTAGTGCACGTTTTCAATAAAAAAAATCAACCATAGTTTTCTTTATTTTTGTTGAAATCAAGCTTCAAATGAAATAACCACGTTCTAAAGGGTCGTTAAATTTTAAGGGCCGAAGTTGATTTTGAATAAAACACAAATTATTTAGGAAATTACTGTCATTTCTTTTTATTATGATAATATTTGTATGGTTCAATTATGTATGGAACAAAATATCGGCCAAATGGCCGCCGCGACCTCGGCGGCACACCTCCATCCGATGGTCCAAATTTTTAATTTTTAATATGTGCCATATCTCCCGTGGTGGCGATGTCAATTGACCGCCAAGATCATGTGATTTGACACCGTTGGATTTCTTTCTTTGGGGTTATTTGAAAGAAAAGGTGTACGTCGATGAGCCAGCAACAATCCAAGAGCTAAAGGATGAGATAATCCTCTCAAAGAAAGAAATTCAACGGTGTCAAATCACATGATCTTGGCGGTCAATTGACATCGCCACCACGGGAGATAACACGGCCATTGAATTTGTCGCGCAAAAGAGCCATTGTTTCGTTAGCTGTTAGGCAAGTGGCACCATCCTGTTGAAACCACATATCGTCCACATCCATATCTTCCAATTCGAGCCATAAAAAAATCGTTATCATCTCACGATAGCGAACACCATTCACAGTAACGATGATGCCACCAGCCCATAAACCACACCAAACAGTCACTCTTTATGGGTGCATTGGTTTTTCGACAATCACTCTTGGATTATCATTCGCCCAAATGCGGCCATTCTGCTTATTGACGAATTCACTGAAAATGTGCCTCATCACTGAAGATGATTTTCTTCGAAAATTGATCATCCTGCATTTTGATTTGAACGCTCATTTTCATAATATGTAAGCTTGAATAACTTTAACGCGTTGCTTGATTGTGTATCTTTCCATTTTTCAAATTGAGTTAGTCTGAAATTGAGAAAATGTCAAATGAAATGCAGAAAAAAACTTGACGTTTAGGTGTGGTTCACATTCAACATCGGCCCTTAAAATTTAACCACCCTTTATTATCATAATACCCACTAACTGGCTGAACAGAATGCAAAACGGAGCTGGAATAGATGTCAAAAATGCTGCAGCCGGAGCTGCAAGAGTTGAACAAATTTTAACTTTTACTGCAGCATTTTTGACATCTACTGCAGCTTTTTTGACATCTATTCCAGTTGCGTCTTGCATTCTGTTCAGCCATTAAGAAAGCAAATGAAATCAGAGCCTAGAAGAAATTCAAAACTAATGCTATGTTCCCACCAAAATGAGATCCGAGATTTCGGTTGAAAACTTTTGATATTTCAAGTTGATGGAACAAGATTTCATGGAAATTTCAACGAAATATCAATGAAAACTCTAGATTTCAACGAATTCTTAATGAAATCCCGCTCCACCAAGTCGAGAACTCCAAATTTTTCGGCTGAAATCTCAGATTTCGTTTTGGTGGGAACATAGTATAACCTTTGTATATGAAAACCAACAATACAAAGGTATAACAGAATTTTTCAACAATTTTTAAAACGAACCAACCTACCAACCAACGAAAAAGTATTGCATACTTTTAGCCGGAAGCAATTCAGTTGGTTCAGTTTTGTGTCTTTCAGTTTTGTCAATGGAATTTTCGTGTCCGATTTTGTTTCCCGATCGCCCTTTTGTGAATGTTTATTTAGCAAGTAAATTTTTTAGTGCGTATTTATTAAAATGAATAATTATCATTCTAAAATATTTAAGTAAATTGTGAAAAGTGATTTGAAATATTTTATGGAGAAAGAAATAGTTGGTGGAAATAAAGTTTAATTGTAATTTTATTGGAATCGTTCTATAATACCGTCGCGTCGTCGGTCGCTGTTCGTCGTGTTCGGTGTATAGATGATAACGTTTCTTTTAAATTGGTTGTTTCCAAAGACAAGAAATTTCGCTAATTACATTTGAAACTGTGCGGTTTGAAAAAAAATTATCGAAAATATTTAGCATACGCCCCTCCTGTGTTAACCATTTAAAAATGTTTAATTGAATTAAAAGCGATCTGGGTCTGGTCCGTGCCGTGAACGGTTCACGGTGAACCCTTTTGTTTATTTACATTGTAGGTAGGTAGGTACCTACCTATCGTTTTTCAATTAAATTCAGTATTTTTGTGATACAGTTTTCAAAGAGATCGAATTTGATTTATAAAATACCTAAATTTCAACAACAACTTTCGAATGCGGTAAGTGAAATGAGTAATTCCAACAAATTTATATAATAATCAGCGGCTCACTGAAGCAAATGCTATAACTGCTAACGAAAAAAAAGCTTTCCCAATCACATAGACTGATGGCGTTCACATTGGACTGACAAACTGGATTTTCTTGACTTTCAGTATTCAAATCTCGCGTGAAATTAAACTCGATGTGAATACTGAAACATAAAAAATCCAGTTTTCAGTCCAATGTGAACACCGGTCAATGGAAAAATCACACATAATCAATTGAATCAAAGAAATAATTAGCGGAGTCTCTATTTTGTATTTCCTGTGCTTTTAACCTATATAGGCCAGGAAAAATGGGTTCCGAGGTTGAAATAATTAATTCATGAAATATTAAAATTGGAATCGACGCAGAATTGCAACCTCTATAACATATCCAAAGTCCCCCAAAATCCCCTTATTGGCTTTTTGTGTAGATGCATTTGAAGAGGTGCAGACGGGGAGAACTTGGAGGTCTATCAAACCAAAATATTTGTTTTGGTACAACCTAACCATATTATACATGTTTTAAGGGTAGTTTTTAACGCTGAATCTAATGCAACAAAATTCAAAATGATACAACCACCCAAAAAAAGTTATAGTCCTTTTTATGAAATTATTACTTTTTTTCAGATACAACAGGTTAAATATTACCGAAACCCCTTTGAAAATAAAGGTATGTTATTGAAACTTGGAATAAATGTACCATTTGTCATACAAACTAAGAATCAAAAGAGTCCCTAAAAATATCCATGGTGAAAGGGTTCTTTTTTAAGAGGGAGGGGCAAGTGTAGAATGTTTACCATAACACCCACGAAAAAACTCTTACACTCATGAAACTCGCCAAAAATATTAAATTTGTCATGGCAATCAAGAATCAAAATAGTAAATACCAATATCTTTGATCTAATAGTGTTTTTGTGACGGTTACATTTTGACCTGTTGTACGGAAAATACGATTTAAAAAAATAATTTTTACTTGAAAAGGACCATAACTTTGTTAAGGGTGCTTGTACCATTTTAGTTTTGCTTTTATTAGATTCAGCGTTAAAAAATACCCTTAAATCATATACTATACTTTGTGTATATACCTTAATTACACCAAATCAGAATTTTGGCTCAAATCTTCCAACTTCTTCCCAGATTTTCCATCTCTTTAATAAAAAACCCCCAGAACAAATATATTTATGTGGACTATATTGATTCTTGGCTGCCATGACAAATTTAATATTTTTGGCGGGTTTCATGAGTGTAAGAGTTTTGTCGTGGGTGTTATGATAAACATTCTACAATTGCCCCTCCCCCTTAAAAAAACACAATTTCACCATGGATATTTTTAGGGACTCTATTGATTCTTAGTTCGTATGAAAAATGGTACATTTATTCCAAGTTTCAATAACATACCTTTATTTTCAAAGGGTTTTCGGTAATATTTAACCTGTTGTATCTGAAAAAAAGTCATAATTTCATAAAAAGGACTATAACTTTTTTTGGGTGGTTGTATCATTTTGAATTTTGTTGCATTAGATTCAGCGTTAAAAACTACCCTTAAAACATGTATAATATGGTTAGGTTGTACCAAAACAAATATTTTGGTTTGATAGACCTCCAAGTTCTCCCCGTCTGCACCTCTTCAAATGCATCTACACAAAAATCCAATAAGGGGATTTTGGGGGACTTTGGATATGTTATAGAGGTTGCAATTCTGCGTCGATTCCAATTTTAATATTTCATGAATTATTTTTTTCAAGGTTCCCTATACGATTTGTGCTATTTTTCCTGGTCTAATAGTAGGGCTGTTAGTGAGACTTAGGGCAAGTTTTTCAGTTCAGGCTTTACTCTGAGTTAAATCAGAGTTAGCTAACCCTGAAAATAAATTAACCCTGAGTTAACTCAGGAACAGTTTTTCAGTTGAGGATTAACTTTATCTTTCAGCTGTAAAAATTCTGAGGCCAACGATGTGCGACACTATAGGTTTGTTTCTTGGATTCTTCGCACTGTTTCGGACTAAATGTCAAGTTTTGACATTCTTCTCTCAGAGAGGAGAAAACTGTCAAAATGTGTGGAACGGCTTGGGCACTAATTTGCACTAATTGACGATGTTCACATTGGACTGACTCCTCCGACTTTTTTTGACGTCTCTGTACTTTATTTCACTCTCACTTGATGGTGAGAAAGAGATGGGAAGGACAGGCAGAATATTTTAAATTTTTTGAAAATCTATGGATTTTTTTTGACGTTTTCTTTTGTGACAACTGCTTTATCTCTCTGTACTTTTTCTTTGGCAGACAAATACTACACATTTCAATTTTATTTCATTGGAAAATATTTTAAACAAATTAAATTAAAGTTTTGGAACGAAAAACAAATTAATTAATCCCTCAACGAGCTCGGATTTGTGTTTTCTTTAAACGACTTCTCAACTTCAAAGTGAGTCTGTTGGTGTTCACATTAGTTTGTGTCTGAACAAAAGAAGTTGGATGAATGTCAAAATTAGTCGGAGGAGTCAGTCCAATGTGAACACCGTCATTCGGACTAAACGTCAAACGACATACTCGGCTAGAGTTGCCGTACATTAATCATTAATCTCAATCAACATTTTCAAGAATAACAACTCAAAAAAATAAAAGTTTATAAAAACAAAAGGTTTATCAAGTTTATTAAAATAAAAACAAAAAATATTCTTAAATTACCAGTTTGAATTAAAGATTTGTGATTTTTTAAATGGAGTTGTAATATGATTCATTAAAACCGCAAGGCGTGGATATTAATCAAACAAACGAATTTCTGTACTTAAAAAATAAAATCATCACAAACCAAAATGGAGTCTTGTTTCATATTTTTACAATTCAACTATGTCTAGCCTACCCCTTTATTTTTCATAATTATGCTGCATCCAGTTGCTTCTCTTTCTCTCTTTGAAGCAAAAATTCACTGGTTTTTTGCTTTTGATTTTGTCACGACGTGTGACGTCATAATCATCTTTGATTTTGTTCGGAGAATAATAACAAAATAAAGTAATTTAATTGCTTCTTTAAAACCAATCGTTTGATTAATTAATTACTAACTTTAGATTCACGTTAAAAAGAAAATAATATTTAAAGTTGGTAAAAAAGATTGTGACGTCACAAAACCCCAAGATGGTGAATTGGGTGTATAAAATGAGCATACTTACTGTAGCCCTGCTTTTTGTAACCGAAGATAAAAATGCACTGAAAAGAGCGCCTTTTATTTCTGTTTAATGTGTCCAAAAACCTAACCAAATGTCCTCTGAGGGGCATTTTAAAAAAAATTAATACCTATGTACATACACGGCGGTAAATCATAATGCTTAAATCCTTTCTCTTTTTAAACAATAACACTGCAATATACAAAAAATACAAAATTGCCAATAGGTACTACAAATATTTTCTTCTTGTCAAACAGTTTTGCTAAGTGACATAATTTTATGAATATCATTTGATTATTTAAAAGAAAAACAAAACTAAAAAATATACACACTCATTAAAATAAAAATAAAAATAAAAGTTGCACTTGGGCAACCCTTAATAAAGGTTTTTCAAATTGAATGCAACAAACTTCTAAATTACGTCAACTTGGCATATTTGACAGCTAGTACAAAACAGCCACTAGAAATTTCTCGGACCAAATCTGGTAAGGAGGGGTAATTTTTTTCTCTGTCATGGCAACTCTCTTTGGTCCGAAACAGTACAAATTTTCAAGTGTGGAACGACTTCGCACTAGATCTGGCAGTTTCAAACTGTTTGAAAGGCGGCAAGGAACAAACCTAATAGGTTTGTTTAGTACTGGTTTATTCTTTATGACAATTCGCATCTGTCGGCCACCACTCCACTCATGTGGAAGAAATGTCAAACTTCACGACCATTTGCAATTCGCACCTCATATGCAAGGCACTTAAGAGAGAGAGAGTCCTTGGTCGCTTATACAGTAGTGGTGGAGAACTATCGATAGTGGCCACCATCGATAGTAATCGATAGTTATTTAAAACTATCGATAACTATCGATAGTTTCCGACAATTTTTTGTTTCCATAAATAGATAAAAAAAATAAATAATTGTGTTTAAAAAAAATAGTAATAATGACCTGTTCTGAAAATGTTGGTATTTTTGGATCTCAAAAACAAGAATGCCAATAGATTACTTGAGTAAATACGATAATATGTAAAATATTGAAAACTGTTAGAGTTTTTATGTAGGTACCTATAAAATAAAAATAAAAAATTAATGTTGGTGTATCAATTTTGAGTATACATATACACTAAAAAGCGTTTTGGAAAAAAATAAAAATCCCGTTTATGAAGTATTGAATTTCCAAGTTATTGGCTTCTTTATTTAATATTTCCTGATTAGAACTCAAGTATTTTCACAGATAATGCATTCATGTGGAGGATCGAAAGATTGAGTTGGATTTGGGTTGAATCTTCGACCAAGGTAGAGTTTAGATGTGTTAGCTCAATTTGAAAAAGTTTTAATGAAGTTTTGATGGTGCCTGCTTACACGTGAAGAACGAAAGTGTTCAGATGTGAAGAAAATTATTCTGCAGATTTCGTTCTCCTCTTTGCGTCTTTCGTATTTTCATAATGAAGGACACGATTTGATTGGTTGGATTGGATAGGAGAAGCAATACAAAAGAGAACGTCAATTTTCTACACCGAATATTTTCAAATATTTTTAAATATTTCATCCCCCTCCCTCTTCTGCAAGTAACCCCGCTCACCATCAAAAATCGCAGAAAATGCTTGAATTTCTTCACGTGTGATCAGGGACATGAAGAGTAAAGTTTGATTGACTATCGAAAACAATCGATAGTGGTTAAAAACTATCGATTGTTTCCGATAGTCAAAACTATCGATTATAATCGATAGTGCCATCGATAGTTCTCCACCTCTATTATACAGGGTGTTTCCAGGTTAAATATTAATATTTTAGAAAATGTTCCAGAATTATGTTCTAAGAGAAAAATCATATGGGAGAGGTTTATCTCCCTGTCTAGTTTATGTGTGAAAATACTTTTAGCAAGAGACAATCCACAACTATCATGCCATAAATTTCTCAATATTAAACAATTTGATTTAATTTAATTATAAATGTATTTGCTATATTTTGTTTTTATTAATAAAATTAATCTTACTGATAAAACTTACATACAATATATCTATACAATTATAACTACAGAAATATAAAGTCTAGATTTTTTTAAGTGCACTTTAGGAAAGTATAAAGTTAAAGTTAAGGGAATGCTATTATAATTGATTTAAATTATAATTAAAAACTAAACTAAATTATTTATTTATCAATACACTTTGTAATACTTATTTTAAATAGATTTTTTTTTAAGTTTTTAATGAACGTTATGACTATAAAATAATACTATATTTTGTTTATTACATATTAAATAATGCATTGATTAAGTTCCAAATATATTATGTAATGTATGTAAATTGATTTTATTTGTCTGTGTATCATTATTTACAAATGCTAAAATTATACATTTTGTGTTAAATACTTTTAATATAATTTTAGTATAGTTTATTTATATAGGTAATTTTTAAATGCATTAATTTTTGTATTTTTTAGTTTTATATTTACAAATCGAATGAACATTGTTTTTTTTTTATTTAATTTGATTTGGAAGGTAAGGATACGATACATACTCTGGCTATTTTAAACAATTATTATTTTTTCAAAGCTGTTCAAGAAGTTTCAAGTCATATTATCAGGAATTACCGTAGGATTGGGGGTTGGATTGGGGAAGGAGAGGGAGAAAAGTTCTAAGATGTCAAAACAAATCTATGCGCCAAAATTCAGCTTTGTCGGATGTTTCCATATAGTCAAAGTCTATTTGTACTGGCTGCAGCTTAAATTTGGTGAAAGTGAATTCTGGCAAACTGCATTAGACACCATCTTTAGCTGGCATTTGAACTCATCAAGCGAAATAAATTCAGCTTATGACTTAATTATTATTATTTACAGGAAACAAAATAAAATTTTGGTCTAACCTTCCACATAGTTAAATGACTTTCACCATTCTAGAGATTGAAACGAAATGCTTTTCCAATGATTAAATATTGAAATTTATTTTGTGTAGATGTAGAAGGTTTTTTTTTTGTCGAAAATAAAAACTAAGTAAGTAGATAAAGGGTGTTATTCGACAGCTGACATTTAAGGGTAAGTTAAAATGGAGAGTTACACGAGATAACAACGTTTTTTCATTGTTGGATAATATTTCAAAAATAATTAAAAAATTGACATGGAAAATTTCGACAAAATAGTACGTATATGCCAGCAAAGCTGTGAAGGCTATTTTTTGTTCAATGAGCTATTCCATACTTTACAATATCTTCTTGTTATAGGATGATGATAAATTTGCCCTAAAATGGCACAAAATGCTATTTCCTCATCCCAGTTTCGGGTTTAGTCCCAAGTTAATACCTGAAGACTATTTTTCTGTCAATTTGAATCCCGAGTTAACTGAGAGCTAACTCATCTAATTTGGTGAGTTAAGCCTAGTTTACAGTTCCCGTGCAAAAAAAAATATATGCAAATATTTTCGCATGTCAACCATTAATGAGGTGAAATACAAAATAATTTTTTCGCATGATTGGTTTACAGTTTCATGCAAAATAAAAAAAAAAATGCTGTCATGGAATGTCATGCAAAAAAAATGAACCGGAAATTTTTTTGCATGCAAAAAAAAGTGTGGCGAATAGAATATATCGGTGTTTTTCATTTTTTGGCCTTTATTTGATTAATTAAGAGTAAATTAATGACTCAATGGGTGGCTTAGGCCTAGGCAAATATTTTTCGCCTTGAATATTATAAAATATGGTGCACGGAATAGGTTGGAAATTGTTTTGAAAATATTGATTTTATTCGCAATGGAACTGTTAACTATGCTTAAGGCCTAAAAATGGAAAACAAATATTTTTGGATGCAAAAACCATTTGCATGCAAATAATGCCTTAAGGTTTGCTTTAGAAGCTTTTTTTCGCATGCAAAACAATTTCTGGTCTATTGTTTTGCATGGGATTCCATGACAGCAATGGATTTTTTTGTATAAAACAGTAAACTAATCATGCAAACAAATAATTTTGCATTTCAAATCAATAATTTTTGACATGCGAAAATATTTGCATATATTTTTTGTTCGCTTGGGAACTGTTAACTAGACTTAAACTCAGGAACTAAATGAAACTGAACAGATATTTCTGGCAGATGTGTGTTAAAAATCTATTGAAATCTGTGGAGAGAGCGATTTCCCTATTTCGACTTTGATAATGAAACAGATTTTTTCGAACTGAAAGATAAAGTAATTGCTGCACTGCAAAACTCTTTTTGAGATAACTCAAGTTAAATTTATCTATCTATTTACTCTAAGTCTCGTTTAACTCAAAGTTAACTTAATACTGAAAAGCTTGCTCTAAGTAGATGTGAAGTGAAGAAATCTTCTCTTTGTTTAGCAATGGATGCACATATAATCCGAGCACTTATACGATTACAAAAAACTTGCAAGTGTGATCGCAGGTGAAAGCCAGCAAATACAGGTGTTCAGAAGTTTTGCATTTTTTGTCTCATAATAGTTTATAAATAATATCGATATCGAACAAGCTGCTCGCTCCTGAAACAAGTTGCTGGAGATTTTTTTGACGTTTCTTTTAATCTCCTTAAAAATCTCTTTTATCTTTCACACGAGGAAACAAATCTCCAGGCAATTTTTGAAATTTCCTTTGAAAGTCTATTGGTTGAACACACCTAAGCCTAGATGTGAAAGGAAATGGCCACTTTCAAACACCGAACTAAAGCGATCTGGATAGGTTTGTGTTGTTGGAATCCCTTGTTAAAACACAGCTGATGACGAAACAGCTGTTGGCAGAAAAGAGATCCCAAGCTATCCTAAAAATTTCAGGATACAAAGCTATCCTATGAGAAATGTCAATAACAACTGACTTGCGTTCAAACACATACATGGATACAAAGCTATCCTAGATAGGCTATCTATTCAAACATTGAACGCGCCCAATGTCAAAAAAATCTCCTCAAATCCTCGACCGGGGAGATTCTGTTCGCCCCTCTTTCCGCCTGCCCTTCTCACCCAGGAACTAAAAGTTGCTGGCAACTCAGTTTCCTCGTGTGAAAGGGCACAAAGTCTATTGGTTGAACACACCTAAACCTAGATGTGGAAGGAAATGTCAAAAAAATCTCTTCAAATCCTCGACCGGGAAGATTTTATTCACCCCTCTTTCCTCCTGTCCTTCTCACCATGGAACTTAAAGTTGCTGGCAACTCAGTTTTCTCGTGTGAAAGGGCATAAAGAGAAAACATGGGTTTCAATTTGAATGAACACGGGAGCGAGATATGATTACTGAAAAGTCATTAAAAATCCACTTTTTCATACCCAATGTGGACACCGTCTTAGGATAGCACTTTGATTTTGATGCCACAACTATTCAATAGCAAGGAAAAGAACACATGAGGGAATGAATGCACATGACAACACAACATTGCGACGATTAAAAGCGAAAATTTGTTTCATTTTTCTGGCGATGCAATTGTTGCAAGCTAAGGCTAGGAGAGGACGATTTTGATGTCGCAACTATTCAGTCACAAGAAATGAAGCAGATGAATTCAAATAGAATGAACGCACATGATGCTACCGAAAAATCGCAACAATTTTGAAGTCGAAAATTTGTTCCATTTTCCTGGCGATGCGATTAACGAAAGTTAAAACTAGTCAAATGGACTTATATGTTTTTACTCAAACTTTCGGTTTGAATTAGTGCGATAGATGGTAGAAACAACATATAACTTGCAGCGACTGGCAAAAACAAAATCAGTGCTATTCGAGCTTTTTTGTCTCGAAAATTTTAATAGATCAAATTAAATTATGTAAATGAGCCTGGCTTGTACGTGCGACATTCATGTTGCATTCCTTTGGTCCAAAGAAAAATTTCACTAAGGCTAGGATCGCCATGACAAATGCACTTGTATGTTTTTACTCAAATTTTAGGTTTGAATCAGGATAGGACCACACTTGCGATTTTTGGTGCGATTAAAAAATCGGGATCGCAACAAATTATTGCCATGTACTCACTTGTGGCTATCTATTGCGATTTTTTAGTCGCAAGAAATACAGCATAAAGTTTTTAATATGAATGCACGCACTTGCGTTCATTTAATTTTGCGACAGAAAAAACGCTCAAAGAATAGATCTGGGGCCGAATTACCACTTCAGTGATCGAGTGAGTGCCATCAGTGATCAAATGAACGAGTAACCACATCAAATTTTGGTATACTAGATTGCTAGAAACGTGAGCGGTAATGCCAAACTCTCATAATTCACTCTCGTATTACTCGAAAACAGATGCGGTAATTTGGCCCCTGGTTCCATTTTTATTAATGCTGCGATTTTAAAATCGCATAAGTGCACATTCACATTTAAAAATGTGTGTCCCATTTCTTGCGGCTAAAAAATCATACGGTTGAAAATCACAGGTGCGTGCATGATTTTTATTAGTTGTGACTACGATTTTAAAGTCACGCTCGCAAGTGTGAGCACAAGCATCTAAGTCCGTTTGTTTCATATTAGCTTTCGACAATCGCACCTTTAATCGTCGCGACTTATCGGTAGCATGTCCATGTGTTCATTCTCATTGGCGACTGAATAGTCGCACGATTGAAGTCGCAAATGCGGTCCTAGCGTGACTAAAAAATCGTAGTGGCAACTAGCAAAAGTCATACACCCACTTGTGATTGTCACGTACGATTATTTAGTTGCAAGAAATGAAACACACACATATACGACTTAAAAATCGTTGCGATACAAAAAAAGAAACCAGTTCTATTTTTTGAGCGTTTTTTCAGTCGCAAAATTAAATAGATTCAATGAAAATAAATAAATCTGCACGCATTTGCGAGACGTTTTATTCGTATGCGATTATATTATCGCGCGACAGATAACCGCAAGTTAGGGCATGGAAATAGCTATTTTTTAATCGCAATGACATACAATAACATCGTAATTGTCATTAAGATATGTGTTATTAATCGTTGCGATTGCTCTTACGCATGTGCGTGAGTTCACATTAAAATTTTTATAGTTTTAACGATTAAGGAAACGCGCGACAGATAATCACAAGTGAGAGCGTGGCAATAATTTCTTGCACCCACGGAAAATCAAAAGTGCGGTCCTAGCCTTAGAATGAATCAAATACACTTAGGCTAGGAACAGATTTGCGATTATTTGTCGCAGCGAGTGAAAAAGTGATCGCAGCTTAGCACGATTTTTTAATTGCCATGTGCGTTCATTCACATTTGAAATCATCTCTTCTATTTTTTCGAACTGAATAATCGTGCGACAGAAAATCGCAAGTGCGTTCCCAGCCTTACATGTTTATGTCCAGACTTGCGATTTAAACTACTGCGACAAGCACTTGTGATTTTCAATTAAATGATTATTTAGATTGTATGCAACTAAAAATCGCAGCGATCACAAAAATATAACTAGTGTGTATTTGTTTGAAGTTTTATGATCACGCAACAGGTACCCGCGAGTGAGTGCATGGAAATAACAATTTTCTGATTGCAAAAAACCTACATTTTATTTATCGTTGCAATTACTTTGAGGAATTATGTGTGCACTCGCATTAGGAGCAATAGATACCTATATTATATTTTTTCCGAATATATTTATAAGCCACAGACAGAAAGCCACGAGTGAATACATGGTCAGATCTCGATTTTACAATCGCAACTACAAAAAATCGCAACCTATGGTTAGGTGCATGAGTGTTCAGACGATTTGCGACAAAGTCGCGAATTGATCTGCAAATAGCTTGTGATGCATCAAAGAAGGAAAGAAGTATTCACACTTAGTTAAATTCACTGTTAAATACTGATAAGTTTGCTAACTCAAAGGAAGGATGAAAATTATAATTGTAATTAGGATAAATAATATTTTTGAGATCAAATAATTCGGTTAAGTGAAACCAATGGAATTTGACACATACTTCTTGGCAGTTTAGCTCAAAATACAGTCCTGTATCCTTCCTTATAATGTACCTATACTCCATCAAAGTTCATAAATGCTACTTAAGTACAGCCTTTTTCAAATTACTATGCTTTCATAACCTAAATGCAATCAATTTCCTTATATCCAATCTAAGATGACGCCATTAATTTTGCAGCTTGTATGACATTGTGTTGATGATGATAGCCAGCAAGTTCCGTCGCTCCATGAACTCCTGCTCCAGCGGATGTGGCGCTCAGAGCTCCAAACGTTCCACCAAAATAGCAATTATTCACATAATCATAATTTGTTGTATTAGCTTCAGACTTAACTCCGTACGTATGTTGGCCCAGGCTGGAATGGTGGTGATGATGGTGGGCATGATGGTGATGCGGATGATGGTGGGCATGATGATAGTTCGGACTCGGCGTCCCAGTACCAATTCCATTAGTCAGCGCCGAACTTAAGCTGGTGTTGCTACTTCCCCCGGTGGATGATGCCAACAAGTGTTCATATTTGGAGGCAGCAGACCCGAATGACAAACCAGATGTGTTGCCAGTGTTGCTGTGAGAGGTATTGAATCCGTGCATATTTGAGGAATACACATGATTGGAGGTGCTATGTGTCCGTGAAGATGCCGATGATGATGATGATGGCAAATGCATGTGATTGTGTGATAATGTATTCGAAGATGGCTTAGGACTGAGATCGGCACTAAGCTTTGACGAGGCAAGATTTCGTTCAAGCGAGAGGGACGATCCACTGGTTAGCGCTGGTTTTAAATCAGCTAAAACGAGATGCAAGGAAAAAAAGATAAGTAAAAAAAAAGAAATACCAATACAAAAACATCAATAAACATTATACCTTCCTCCTTGACGTCTTTCGAGTCCCCACCAGATTTTTTGGGTTTTCGTTTTCTCGTCTGGATGCCATCTTTGCGCATCGCCAATGGACGATTAACGCCATGCAATTTGAAGTACAGGCCACATGCATTGCAAACTGGTTCGCCTTCGTTGTTGCGCCGCCACAGTGTCGTCGTTCGGGTTCCACAGTTTGTACAGCAAAGTCCTAGTCTTCGTGTTGCAGTCTGCAATAAATAAAAATGAAAACAAAAAATCTAATTTTATCCACCATTCTGGTTAGTTGCCGCAGATATATGTAGCTGACTTACCAATCTCTTGCTGGGCTTTATCAGCGGTCGATTCATGCCGTTCATCTTGTGGTACAGTCCACATGCATTGCAAAGGTAATGGCCTGTTCCATCTCTCCGCCATAGTGGCGTACTAATTGCCCCACAATTGACGCATTCCCGGCCTTCGCCAAATTGCAGTTCCATTGCATTGTCATATGGTGAGGTGCGTTGGAATCCCGTGGGATCGTATGCTCGCCACGTACCCATCATCACATTTTGGGCATAAAATTGGGCGGGTATTTGTGAATGTGTTGCTCCAAAGGTATCGGCAGCTGTCCAGGCATTCTGGGCGGCCGCTGTGCCAAAATGGGCAGCAGCATGTCCATATTGACTGTGCGTTAGGGCACGATTTGAAGGAACATAAACTGGGGTGCTTGCAGCAGCTGCTGCAGCAGCTTGCTGATGATAGGATACGGCATTGCCCGAACCACCGGTTAGGTCTGGATAACCCGAACTCGAATGGAACATTTTAGGATTTATTTCCAGCTCAGAACCCTAGAAATAAAAATGAAAATTTTATTATATGAAGTTTATCGCTTGGAACGGTCTAGAGTCAACTTTTTTTTGAGATGATAAATAGTTAATAAAGTAAAGTGGTCTTAGTCCCTTTACAAAATTGATTTCTAGGGCTTTCTCTGGCTAAAGAAAATAAACTGAACATTTTAGTTAAATCGGCTCGGTATTTTCTGAATGAGCTCAATTGTTGGCAAATTAATTTGTTTTTAACGAATTGGCAGACGACCTAAAAATATAAAGCTTACCACCAGTTTCAAAGTGGAAGTTTAAATTCCACTTTTGGTTTAAACTTTATAGTTCAGCAGAACAATTGAACTCAGTTTAAAGCTTAAACCTTAAACGAGACTGTGAAATTGGGGGTAAGCTCATTTAGTATGTACATTAGGGTGGGTCAAATTTAACGAAGTTGCTTTGATTTTCTTGATACCATGAAAAGTAGGTAGCTTCAGGCTCAAACACATTTCTCTAAGGGCCAGTTTTTCAGTGCGAGATCATCCTAGTCTCGGGATTAAACCGGAGTAAACTCCAAAAATGTGTTTTTCAGTCAATTGAAATCGAAAGTTAACTCCGAGTTAACTGGTCTAATTTGGTGAGTTAACTCAGGCACCAAATTGAGGGTCTTTTTAGTTGTGGCGCCATGCCATCTCGATTTCGATAGTGAAAGTTATTGCCAGTACAATTCGTTGTGGCGCCATCTCTATTCCTATGCGTAAGAGGCGTAGAAGGGTGATATCCATAGTGTCGCACATCGTTGGCCTCGGAATTTTGACAGCTGAAAGATAAAGTTTATCCTCAACTGAAAAACTGTTCCTGAGTTAACTCAGGGGTAATTTATTTTCAGAATTAACTAACTCTGATTTCACTCAGAGTAAAGCCTGAACTGAAAAACTGGCCCTAAGAAAATGAGCTCAAAATGTTTGCGTTTAGAGGTCCCTCATCGCCATTCTGTTTTTTTCTATACAAATTGTATAGGAAAAAATTAAAAGAAATTTTGAAATTTTATAACTTGGAGCTGGAAGAAATTCAAATTCAGCTTTTTTTTTATAAAACCGTTTATTAACAAAATAAACAAAACTGTTGATTGTTGAACTAATAATACGCAGGACAAAATTTATTAAAATCATAGGAGCCATTTTTAAGGGGCCTTGCTTTTCTCCGAGTAGTTGCAACACCAAGTGTATTTAGCTCAGATTTTCTTAACGGTTTTATGGAAGGAGCCGTTATTTTTGGAGTAAAAAATTAATAGCCCTTCTAGTCAATCACAACACAAGTTTAAAGAAAGTCGCTTCCGCAGTGTCTTATGTTTTTTTATTTGGAAAGGTCATAATATTTTGTTGAGGAAATACTGACGTTTACCAGCGAGTGCAGTTGACACAAAACAAGCCCCTTCTAGTTATTGATATTTGTATTCATATTTATTTTTTTGTGTCCAGGTAAAATATTCTACAATAATTTGCTTTCCAAAACAGACGGAAGCAATCAGGCAGAGATACAAAAAATATCGGCATGCACCGTATGAATTTGAAAGACGTTAATCTTAATTCGACATTTAAACTTACATTTAAATTTTCCTACAAAACTGTGCAAATAATAAAAAAACCGAATTTTTCTTATTATTTGCAGAATTTTGTAAAACAGAATTATGAAGAACAGAATTTTGAAAAGCAGCATTTTGAAAGCATAGTTCGAAAAACAAAGTTTTTGTATACGCAGAATTTTGACCCCAGCCCACTGTTAATAGCTGGTTAGTACAAATTTTGTTCATATTATAAAGCCAACCGTTCTTAATTTAGCACACAGAAATTTTTTTATCAAAAAACATAACATGAGTCATTTTCGAGAAAAATGGTATTTTATTTAAAGGTTGTTAAAAAATTTGTATCGAAGGTTTATTACTATTATATTTTTCATATAAAGTAAATATTTGTTTAAATATTCTTCGAAAGGTTAAAAAACCTTTAAGTATCAACTTAAAAAAATCGAATGGGTCGTTTTTGAATCAAAAAGTTTTCAAAAAACAAATTGTGTTACCTTTGGGTTGGGGACGAAATTCTGTAAGGGTCATAACTCCGCTTTCAAAATTTTGCAAGTAAAAATTCTGTTTTCAAATTTTTGGTTGTACAAAATTGCATGACCAAAATTCTATTTTTCAAAATTTTGCATTTCGATATTCTGTATTTGAAAATTCTGCTTTTCAAAATTCTATTTTTAAAAATTCAGTTTTTCAAAGTTCTGCAGATAATTAAAAATTCTGTAAATCTGTTGTTAAAGAGAAATCAATTTGTTAATAAAGGTATTTATGCAACAGCGTAAAGTTGTCTTAAACGTAGTAAGGTAAGGTTGTCAAATTTTCCATACAAATTATGTCAGAAATAAGAAGTTTAAAACTTTACTATATTAACGACGGCCTTACGCCGCCATTGTATGAATACCCAGCTAGGAGTGGGGCAAGTTGGACCAGGTGGAACAACATGCCCTGGCTGAATCAAAAATGTATGCTGCCAAAAATCTTTTATCTAAACATAAGTGTTGAAAAAACAGCTTCTGTGTTTGGAACACAAAAAAAAAACTATAAGAAGATACCTTCTTTAGTAATGTGTTACAAACATGCGCTTGTAAACATCATTCCTTAAATGATCTGATCAAAATGTCGGTCGTTGAAATCTCGATTCATTAAATGTCGGTTCGCGTACCCCCCAAGACTACGAATTTCTACAAATTTAGCCCAAAGTTCTGTCAAAGCTCATATAAAAAAAAAATACAATTTTTAGAAATTCGTAGTTTTGGGAAGTACACGAAAAGACATAAAATATCGATCACTGTCCTCATTTTGAAAGTCGACGTTTTGAAAAATCGATTTTTTAAAAAGTCGGTCAAATTTGTGTCTTTATTTTGATCTGTCGGTCTTTTAACCAGTCGAAATTTTTGTTGTCAAGATTTTAAAAGTCGATATTATGGAGTCGATATTTTAAAAGTCGACATATCGTACCCAATCCAATAAGATGGCTTTTAAGTTAAGCTTAAACAAAGAGAGATAAAAAGTACTACCTTTTCTTTGGGGAAGCTTCAAACGAACTGCATTATTATGTCTAAATATTATGAAAAAAAAAAACGTTAGGGCTTTTAGTTTACCTTAAACAAAATTTTACTACCATATGACTCAGAAAAAGTTCAAATATGTATAACGATAGTCTTTTGCGTGCAAAATATAATATAAAAGTGGCTTCCAACCATGGTCTCCATTTAAAATTTGAATTCATTCTTCTAAGATAAGAAAACTGGATCTGAAATGAAGCCTTCAGATCTCCTGTAGAATCGCACACAACGCTAAGAAATGTAAGACGTCTTCGTTCTGATTAAGGTTACACAGCGAACAAATAGAATTTATATCAGTTCTATGTGCCCTGAAGTTGAGTTGGAACATCTCAGTCCTTATTTTGAAAATCAAAACCATTTCGAATGCTGAAAACTCATCACTAAAATAATTATTCTGATCCAAACATAGATTAAGTTGTTTATAAATGGGTCGAGAGGTTGTTTCTCGGTCCCGTTCAAGACAGCGTTGATAAAGTTTATCATCTATGATAGAGATGCAACCATACAAAGAATTTTTAAGATTTTCAATATTTTCCATTGACAGTGTGACATAGGAAAGTTATGAATGACGTCAAAGTCATACTAGTTCTTTATTGGACTATCTTCCTTGAAAGCAAACCAAAAGTATTCGTTTTTTTAGGTTTCGATCATAAATAATAATAAACTTCACTTCCATAGCAAAAGCAGCTATTGATTGTGGCATTATAAACTTTTAATTTAAATACTGAATCTATATATTATTTATTTGTAAAGAACTCTGACCACATGGTGTTAGTAGCTGATTTTGCTTTATTTGTTTTTTTTTTTCTTTTTTGTCTGCATGAATATTTGAATTGTATGTAAGCACATGGCCAAAATACTTAAATTCTTTAACAACTTCTATTACCTCACTATCTTAGGTCCTACTACGACCATAGCTTATAGAACGATTTTAGGATCTAAATACCATTATTTTTTACTATTTCAGCTTATTGATTTGAAGTTGTAAAGTAAGTGAATTCTCCGATAGAATTCCCATGTCGTCTGCATAGAGCAGGACTATGATTATCACATCTTCAAAACTAACCCCACCTGGAATATGATTTTCGACATCATTAATGAATAGTGCAACCATCAATGGACTTAAAACGCAACCTTGTGGGACACCGGTTTGGCATTTAAAAAACTTGGATACGTGTTTACCATTCTGAACTGCTGCGGACATACTTAATAGGGGTGGTTTTTTGTAGAATTTTATAAATTTTGTCGCAAGCCCGAATCCCGCAAGTTTGTAACGTAAACACCTTCGATTAATAGTATCAAAGGCTGCCTTCATTTATTTACTTATTTATTTATTTATTTATTCATTTATTTATTTATTTATTTATTTATTTATTTATTTATTTATTTATTTATTTATTTATTTATTTATTTATTTATTTATTTATTTATTTATTTATTTATTTATTTATTTATTTATTTATTTATTTATTTATTTATTTATTTATTTATTTATTTATTTATTTATTTATTTATTTATTTAGTTATTTATTTATTTACTACTAAATGTCTGTTATTTATTGAACTATCATATATATTTATTTATTCATCAATCTTTAAATTTATTTATTAAATTATTTACTTATTCATTTTGTTGGTTTTTTTTTACTGTTAATTTATTAGTTAATTAATTAATTTATATAAAATATTCATTGATGTTAACTATACAAATATTTACTCCTAATATGGCAATTCCTCCCTTAGTTTTAAGCTTGTATCTAGTCATTTTTTTTTTAATCAAATGAAGGTTTTAATCATAGTTTTCCTTCAAATGTAATATTAAATTTAAAATCAATTTCATAAAATGTTTAAACATATTTCTCAGTTGTAAGATATACTTGAAATATCAAATCTCTGTGCAAGCTGCGTATTTTTATATTGTAAAGCCTTGATCTATGAAAAATAAAATATCTATCTATCTATCTAAACACTTCTTATTTTCTATGAAAAATTTGATCAACTGTTGAAAGTTTGGTTCGAAAGCCAGACTGAAAACAACTTATTATAGTGTTTTGCTCAACCCAGGTCACGAGTCTATTATAAAGAAGTTGCATGAACACTTTTCGAAGAGAATGGAGTACAGCAACGCCTCTGTAGTTTTCGCGCAGATTCCGGTTACCCTTCTTAAAAATTGCAGAAATTCTTGAAAAAAAGAAATTTTTTGGAATTGTTTCTTCATTGTATATCTTATTGAATAAAACTAAAACAAACTCCAGGAATTCTGTTGGGGCATTTTTGTAGAACTCTACTGGGATACCATCAAAACCAGAGGCCTTATTGTTTTTCATTTTATTCAAAGAAAATGTTAATTCCGCCATTGAGAATGAGCAATCAAGATCTGGGATAAGAATGTTTGGAAGCTAATTTGTGTGTTTTGATTGGAGTCAGGCAGCAGGAGGTTTTCGAAATAGCTTGCTAACAAGTCAACATCAATGGTGAGAGAAACTATCCTGTTTTGACCACTTAAAGTACGAATATTGTACCAAAAAGATTTTGAATCCCTACATTCAACGAGCTTACTAGCTGATTCTTCTAAGTACAATTCCTTTTTATGTGCTTATAAAGTTTTGTAGGCTTTGTTTTGCGCAAAATAGTAGTTTTTGAAGACCGGATTGTTTGTTTTTCTGAAGAGTTTCAGAAAAGCAAAGAATTTCTGTCTACTTTTCTTACATAATCATTGTCATACCATTTAGACAGAGGTAAAGGTGTGTGCGAAGATGCAGCATGAAATGCAGATTGTCTTTCTGAAAGAATGGCGGTTGTTTTTTTTACAAAACTAGCTAGACGCGCAGCCCCAGCAACCGTCATCATTTTTCGACAGTTCAATTCACCTAGAAGTACCAAACATTTGTTCAGAAACGATAAATTTATCGAACCGGTCGAGGAGCTGTAGGACTCAGCCCGTTCACACCCTGAAAAACAAAACACAAAAGGAAAAACTGCTTAGGATGCTTTTTGCATTATTATGGGGAGTGTTCATCAACCGGATGTACGAGCAGTATTCTAGAAGCTTCCTTGTAAAAGGGACAGATATAACCTTTGCCTAAACGAGAAGACAAAACAGGCAGAACCACATGTGATTGCTGTGTAAATATGTTGCTTTCGAAGTAACGTATGTCTATGTCTAGTAAATTACTCTCTCGCTAACCATAGGTGTCTAGGTATAGGATTGTATTTAGCGGGATGGAAAATATTTTTAGTGTGGGGAGGTGGGAGTTAGAGCAAAACACATATGTATGTATAAAAAAATGCACGACTGGATCGCACGTACTTGCTCTTATGTTCAAGTTGTGTGGAACTTAAGAACTTTAAAAAATATTCAAGTAATTATAGAAAAAGTATAAAAAAGCATTTAAATCGTTCTTTTAATTGTTTAAACAGCCTGATAAATAACTTAGAGCGCAAAAAAAAGTATGCCATTTGATTATTTAAAAAAATATGAATATATGCAAAAAAAAAATTTAAAATCGTAGGAGCCGTTTTCTTAAAAATTAATTTTTTATATATAAAATTTTTGTAACATTTTTCAAAAAAAAATTTGGTATGCCAATTTTGAGTATATATTAATATACATTTAAAACTGAAATTTCAAAACAATTCATCAACCCGTTTTTGAAATATTGAATTTTCAAAAAAAAAAATTGAATCTTTTTTTAAAAATCCAAAATTTATTTTTTCAAAAATTTTGGTATGCAGTATTATTTATATTCTAACAAAGTTTTTGTGCAAAAATTTTTATTGAAATCGGATGAGCGGTTAATGAGAAAACCAAAAATCAAAAAAACCGTTATATGACAGGTACCGTTAATAAATGTTTTTGGTGATTTTTTTTCTTACTAAAAGGTATATCACATCTACAATAATACACTGATTTTTTTTTATCAAAATCGTTGGAGCCGTTTTTGAGATAAATAAGCTTTTCCATAACGGTTGTATGGCAAGTACCGTTATTTTTTGAGCTAAAAAAAAAATTTCAATTTCCCCTCTGGAGAGTTACAAAAAACCTTAAGTTCAAAATTTGAAGAAAATCGCTTCAGTGGTTTAGGCTGTAGGTTGAGGTACGGACAGACAGACAGACAGACAGACAGAATTGTGCCACCCACTTTTTTCGTGTTCTCTATCATCGTAATGTCATGTTTGATTGTTATCTCGAAATTTTTTTTTTTGCACGAATCCAAAACTTGCCCTTTAGTACCTATATCGCAAGTAAAAAGACAATGTTCATATGTTTTTTTAAAAGTTCTCCGTAAAATATGAAAATTTGCTGGTATCTATTGCAGTATTTTCATAAGGTTGGCGGGGTGGGGTAAGATTCTCCCCTCTGGGCGATTATACCTACTGACAACCACAAACTGAATTAGTACGCCTATTGTCATGTTCTAATTGAAACAAAATATATTTTTCGCTCAATATTGGGGTTCAAATGGACCCCATGTCAGATTTATGGACGATTTTCAGTAAAATTTCAGTTATCTTAAAAACATGGAAAAGGAAAAGAAAAATTAATTGAAATTGGCAAAAAAATGAAAAACAAAAAAGTTATGAGAGTTTTCAAAGATGCTTCGAGATCCAAATGGACCCCATGACGTATAGGTGCATTACTTATTTTTTGTCTTCTCTGTAATCGCAATAAATATACTCACTAAACGATTTGGTTTCAAAAGTGATAAGCTTTGGCTGCGCCGCCTGCCACCATGACACCTTCATGGATTCACCTCATACATTTTTATCATACAGTAATTAAGTTTTCTATACCTACTACCTACCACTAGGTTAATATAAACAAAACAATAATTAAATAGATTTCTATTTTCGTTAAATAGCACATTTAAATGAACAAAATTAGTTAAAATTTATTAATGTGTTTAAACTCAATTAAAACCACAAGCGCATTTGTAATATAAACAATTTGGAGTTCCGCATATTTTTTAACTAACTATTAACTATTTTATTAATGACATCACGATTAAGTGAAGATTTAATGGTTTTTTTTTTTTGTATTTATTTTCCAAGCTCAAGTTCAGGTTTTGTTTAACATGAATATACATAACTCTTTATCTAAATTTAAATATATTTCATTTGTCAGCATTAACATAACAAGACATTTAACTATGTTCATTGAAATTACCTACTTTGTTTCAGATTTCATTTCTATTCGTTTGTATAATTATTTTATTTACTCCAATTTCTCATCGTCATAGAACAGGCTACATTTTATAGTAGTTAAAATGGGTCATATAACTTCAGGCCTAATTAATGTTTTTTTCCCCCTTTTGAAGCCACTCCCCATCAAAGATATTTCTTAATTTTGCTGCTTCCATTTATTTTCATTCATTATTTTTTTTGAGAACTTCTTATGGGCATTGAAACTAAGCCTATAACACGAAATGAACGTTGAACAGAACAATACAATTTTATTTCCCCCTTAAAAAAAAAAAACGAAAAGCAAAAACAAAATGAAAAATTTCCTGGGGACTTCATTGACTCAGAGGGAACACTCACCCTATTTTGAAAACGATACAACATACGAGTACAAACAAAAACAGGGTGGGTTCGAATTACGACAACCAACGAAAATAAGGTTACCAATTAAAATTTCCAATTTTATTGGCTATACCATCGCCTAACAAAAAGGAAAAACAAAAATAATACCTAAAAAGAAATCCCATAGTTTATTTTGAACTTACCAACAAATAATAGTGCGGCCATTTAATTAACACTCCACTCTCATGATCATGACATTTTAAAAACGAACGTTATTTTTCGTTTGTTTGAATGGAGATACCGCGCCAAAAGAAATCTTAATGGCTGCCAAACTAATTGCATTCCATTTGGCTAATTGTGGAGAGAGCGTCCATTACTCTTGTGGCGCGCAAAGAATTATTATACACAAAGAAAAAAAAATAATACAAATAAAAAAAATGCGGAACTCACCCTTCGGCCATTGCCACCATCATCGTCAAATCGATCAACAACCATTGCTATAAAGAATTTCCAGTAAAAGAAAATAAATTCTCAAAGGAATAAGAAGATTAAGGGGGATATCTCATGGGTTGCCTTTTTTTTCATGGCGTTCTGACGTGTTTGCCAAATTGGCTCTCTTTTTGGTGAAGGATGTGTTCGTTTGTGATTTTTGGTTATTTTTTTTTTTTAACAAAATTCCTTCCCATGCTAATGACGTAATTAATTCAGTTTTTTTGGTTTTATTTCAATTTACTTTTTTAATTTATTCTTTTTAGGGCAATATATGGATTCATGGAAAAAAATGAGGAGAGGGGTTAGTTAAATTGCCAGTAAATAACCATCTGTCTACACACTCAGCCTAGGACAAAATGTCAGCAGCAGCTTTGAGGTAATATAAGGAGTTCATCTACCTTAGAGACTTGGAGTTAACATCAACAATGAACTCCACTTCCAAGAATGAGAGGTTATAAAAGGTATGTTCCTATTCCTACCGGGTGAAATTGCAAAATTTTTAATTATTTTTCAAAATTATCTTCGAAATTACACAATTTTCGAAACATTAAAGCATAATTAATTTCAAATTATCTCAATTTCAATGTAGGTATTTGCGTACGAAAATGTGTTTTATAACAGATTATACCAGTTTTCGGATAAAGTAAACAAACCAGAACTAACGAAACTTTGAGCAAATAATATTTGCTGTCAGTTTTTGACAGTTTGTACCTAGTTTTCAGTTGTATTCCTAAGGGCTTTAGAAGGATCTTGACCCCCGGGTTTGGGGGTTGTGTCATCCTACCACGTGAACAAAAATAAAGGGTGTTTTTTTAGACGTGTGGTTTTCAATCTGGCAATTATTTTTTCGGAGTTGGTCATTTTGACAGCTGTCATTTAATTTATGCTCAATTTGGTTTGCCATTTCATAATGAATATATGCACCTACATACTTAAGGTAGAACTATAATAGTCGGAAGGGCACTCAAGCTAATGTCAAAAACCAACGAAAAGTAGCTTTCCATACCGAAAAAAGGGAAACACACCCATAATGTAATTAGCATCTATCATTCCTACTTCACCAAATGTCAGTTTTACTTAAGTAAGATGAGATCGGGAGTGCACCTCACTTCCGTAAGCATAGTTGAATGAAACTTGACGAAACGTTCCACTCCGCAATTATAGCCATGTCATAAGCTTTCCGTGTACTCGCTTGTTTTTTTCCGACCAGTTAAGTGCCCCTCCGAGCATTATAGTTCTAGCTTTACTCCTGAACAACGTTTGCAAATCCTGCAAATTTATTAACAAAATAATGGTTCGGTTCGCGTGCGTCCAATATTTATGTCGTTTTCCATTGGTTTCACTCAAGAAGACACTCATTCTGAATCCAATGGAACAGTGCCTGTTACTTCTACTCAATTTTGAAGTTTCGTCTCTGTATAAGTGAATCATTAAATAGAAACTTTTTGCTGGCACACAAAAAGTGAAATTAAAAACAATAGTTGTATCCACCCCTTACTTACAAATAATCATTTTTCTTTTTGTTTTTCTTAATTTGTTTATTAAATTTTATTAAATTCAGTGTTTTCGAGTGCACAATTAATTCGAATGGGATGAACAAAAAATATGAAGTTGCACTGCAGTTTGTTTTGACGTTTGAGTGAATTTTTGTTGAAGTTACATGTTGCATGTATTAGTGCTTCTGAGTGTCTTCTGAATTCAAATCAAGAATCAATTTTCTCTCCTCAGAATCGTCAGAAGAGTACTTTTTGTGCCAATGAAACAGAAGCGTTCCGGACGATTCTGGACGCTTCCGGACGTCCAATGGAAAACAGCATTAGTCGACATAATTGCCCAGCGGGCCACTTGCCCGAAATCATTTTTAAAACATAATGGCAAACCCTTATCTTTATAATAAAGATAAATTCTTGGCCATAACGGTAAATTATAGGCGTTTTATTTCTTCTTGAAAACCACAAGTTTAAAAAAAAAATACCCTTTATAAGCCTAATATAAGCTCACAATGGAGTTGAAAGCTCTTTAAATTATGAGTTTTATGACTTCCTCGAAAGAACTTTCGGAGCCTGCCGGAGTACGATGTAAAAATTTAGCTCGGGGACTTCATAGCTCACCTTCGATGGATTACTGTCTGAACAAAATAGAGTACTGCAACTGCATCATTGAATTTGTGGGTATTAACATTTTGACAGCTATCCCAGCTCCAGCTCCTTCTCCATTCTTGGTAGTTGCTTAATTTGCTTAATTTGTTGCTTAATGATAACGGCCTCCGACTGATAGACTTTCCAGAAGCTCGTAATACGATTATAAGTAGCAAAATAATTCCACGGCTATGAATCCACAAAGCAACCTGGCACTCCGCTAATGGTCGATATGCCAACAATATTGACCATTTACTAATTGACGGAAGACACACCACTAACATCTTAGATATGATTATTTTTCGAGGGGCAAACATCGACTCAGACCAATTTTTTGTTGCTCGACTGTCGAGTGAAAAGAAACAATGTTCCTCCCTAGAGCAGAGTTTCGACGTTGGTCCCCTTAGCATACCTGGAGTCACCATAGCCAACAGTGAGCATTTGAGCGAGAAGCTCTCATCTGTGCTTTACCTGTAACTAATCATCGAAGCACAAAGATTAGGTGTATTCAAGAAGCATTTCTATCAGCTGCTAAATGGGTATCAGGTAGAGTGAGAAATACGACAAGAAAAGAACCCACCTCTATAGTTAATGAAGGCCCACATCTGTACCTCCTCAAGTATAGAAGAGGTAGACTAAGCTTTAAAAAGCTCAAGAACAACAAGGCCAGCGGATCTAATGAGAGGAGCTCTTCGAGCACGGAAGGGATGTGTTGGAAGAGTGCATGCATCAACTCATCAACCAAATTTGGGTGGAAGCAAGCATATCAGCTCCATGTCCCATCTACAAAAAAAAAATATCCTTTGTCCTACAACAACTATCGAGGCATATCTCTGATAAATGTCGCAAAGTACTGTTCTGTATGAGCGTCTTAAACCATTCCGAGACAGTGCAGGGAAATAACTTCACATTGGAAAAAACTTCACCTCTAGTGGGAAATAATTTCACTTTTTTGAAGTGAAGTTATTTCCCACTAAAGCTGAGAGATAATTTCACTTTTTTGTGGGAATGAATTTCACTTTAATGTGCGTTTCTGTGAATCCAAATTCTTTAAATGCAATACAAATTTTGTACACATCCAGCCTCACACCTACCCCAAATTAGTGTGCCCAAGCAGGGGGTTGTAGGAGGGCAGTATGCTCCCCATACATACCTCACTGTTTATTCGTGCCTTGCCTTACATAAACAGCATTACGGCGAATAAACAGTGAGGTATGTGTGGGGGGCATGCTACCCCCTGCAACCCCCTGTTTCGGCACACTATAGGACTTGGCGTAGGTGTGAGGCTGGGTGTATGCAAAGTTTCTTTTGCATTTAAAGAATCTGGATTTAAAGTAACGAAATTTTACATTTGTAAATAATTTTTATCATATCATAGGTGGGATATAACTTCACTCAATTTTGTGATGAAATTGTTACTCACCTTCAGTGGGTAATAACTTCACCAAAAAAGGATGAAATTATTTTCCACTAGAGGTGAAGTTAATTCTCATGTGATGTTATTTCCCGTGAAGTTATTTCCCTGCACCTTCCGAGACACTATAGTCGGCATTCAGCAAGTACCAGTGTGGCTTCCGAGCAGGCAGATCGACCATAGACCAAATATTAACACTCAGGCAAATCCTGGAAAGGACCAACGAGTTACAAGTCTAGACTCACCATCTCTTTATTGACTTCAAAGCCGCATGTGAGCTTTAAACTGCGATGACTGAACTTGGAATCTCAGCACAAACTGATCCAGCTAAGTCACGTGACATAAGAAAATACGCAATGGAATGTGTAACTACGGAAAAGCTCTTTCAAAATGTTCCAATTATGCATAGGGCATGTGCAAGGTGAAGATCTATTATGTGATTTCTTTCATCTCGTTCTGGAGAAAATAATGCACAGAACAGGTGTTAACACTGGACGCACTATTTTCAACAGATCTGTTCAACTTCTAGGGTATGCCGATGATGTTGACATCATCAGTCACTTGCAAGAGGCCGTTTTAGAGGCATTCACGGCAATTGGTGAACAGGCGAAACTTGTTGGTCTTCAAGTAAACGAGATATCGAGGACAACCCCAATACAATGCTATCAACAAATAATGAAAGATTTGTCAACCGGCAAGGGAAAACGTCACTGTTGATAGCAACAACTTGGAAGTAGTTAAGGAGCTATAGAGTTCCTCGAATTAATCCCATGAACCTCCTTTTCACACGAATCTCTCAACAATACATCAGACAGCTTTTATTTTGTGGAAACTGTCAGATGCGAAATTGCAAAGTGATAATGAAAGTTAGAAAATTTTTATATTTAAATTCTTATTTAAATTACAAAACTAAAACTCAATGCATACTAAAATAATTACTCGAAAAGCATCATAAGCTTTCAACATAATAGATTCCATAAAATTGTCACTTTGACGTTTGTCAATAAGAGGGAAACCGATATAATACTTTGGTAACTCTTTTTAAAATACTTTTTCTATTTTTAGACCTTATACATCTATATTGCCCCAGCAGTAAGTAAGTGCGACACAGTTCTGCACTTTATTTTTTCACAAATATGCAGATACAGTCATTCTTCGGATCGGTCGAGTTCTTTTTGTATTTGTGTTTTTCGTTTTGTTTTGACGTTTCTTCATCAATATATGTATTGGGAATCAGAATCTGCATTCGTCTTTGTCGGTTGTTTTTGGATAAATTTGTTGGTTTTTCGGTTTTTTACTTTGTGCCATGAATAAATCGAAGAATAATTAATATGCTTTGATGTTTGCCGACAAAACATTTTCATTTTGTCTCCAAAGTGAATTAGAAAAATATGAGAATTACTATCTCTTTTTTTTTTAATATTGAGTTGTGATCTTGTGTTAATGATGAAACATAAAATCTGCATTACTTGAAATCTGTTATTTAAAAAAATTATAATATTAACTCCGCTCAAGTTGCAATTTATGTAAAGCTTTTAGTAATTTTATTTATAGATCCTCACCTCTGAACTCAGTTCAAAAACAGATTTTTTTCGTTTTTTTTTTTTATTGACGAACTGAGAATGAGAACTTCTTCTACTTAAGTTTCACATGAAAAAACGACGATAAACTTTTATATTCTAAATTGTTCTGCCTATGTATCGATATCAGAAAGGTCATAAGGAGTCTAAATTATACTTTTTGGTAACTAATAAGCTATTAGCGTTGGGCGCCATTTAAAATTGATTTTTTTTTTTTAAACTACTTGTTCGTTTTCCCATTAAGACAAAAAATGGTAGGAACAAAAATTGTTATAAATTATATATCATTCAACTTTGGTCATAAGTCAAAACAAATGCTCTATGTCTATTCAAAAACTGAAACTGTACACATTGTTGTAATTAAGGTAAGGTTAAGTTAGGCTAGGTTAGGTGAGGTCAATGGGCTGAGAGTTGGTCTTGTTACTGTCACACTTAGATCAATGTAGATCGTAGATCAATTGTGATACCCTAGGGATTGTGAATCCCATAAAATGAAACCTATGATAAATCTCATGTCAATTGAAGCCAGTTAATGGTGATGATGAGTTTCAGAAAACTATAGCCTGAAAAGTCGGTAGGTATTTCATAGTCATTGAAGAAATGTTTGTCGTCACATAACCACCTGGCTGAAGAGAGGAAAACACCTTTTAAAGGCGTGATCCTTCCTTTGGCATCATTTGAGAAATCATTTCTCCTCCAGGCCCATAGGAGCATGTGCCTCCTTGCAACATCTGGTAGATGAGTTTGATAGGTCAGTGGCTGGTGTATGTGTCCGTTAGTTTGGCCAGGATTGCTGAATGAGTCGAAGGAGCTGTCATTATCCTCAAGAGGATTTTACCAATCTAAGGGAGAGGTGGCCCTATCAACTCACTGACGCTCGTGTTCACCGTAGAGGCGAAAGTAGTTGGTGTAGGTATAGGCGATATACCCATTTTCCGTTTACTACCGCTCCTACATGAAACATGTGCGTCGTTCAGCGTTCGTTCTAATATTGTCACTGACGCTCATTGCAAAAACGACAGAAGCTGGTGTACACGTGAGGAGACCTTTCTCCGTCCACTTCCATTCCTACAAGAAACACGTACAACGTTCAGTTTTCGTTCGTTCTATCATTATCGTCCTGGGCCTTTTTTTTGTACTGTGGTTGGAAAAGTTTCTAATCCCGTGGTCGGGTGGTTGATAGAGCTTAAGAATTTTCAAGCTATTTGGTAGCGTTAGTAAATGTTTACAGGTTTTTGCTTGGAATGTCAGAAAGTTCTTCTAAACCGTTGAAGAAGTGTCTCCTTAGGAGCATATTTCTCAGATGGCTTATTCTAGGGCAGTGATACAGGTAGTGAGGATTATCTTCGTGTATCTCTACGTCACCACATCTCTGCAAAAGTCGTTCATTTTTTTCTTGTGGTAACCTAGGTGGTTGTGACCGTTCGGTGGTGATGCTCAGGAGAGGAGATAGAGACTTTTTACTCAGTTGGATGATGCTGTCGGTCTTTTGTTTGTTGAAACTAGGCCATAAGTTTCTGGCTGACACAGGAATCGAGCGAGCTCCATCGCTTGTTTTTTATAGCTAGAACTTTGCTCTCGATTATCTATTTAAGACTACAGGGTGGGATTGATCTAATAATTCTGCCTGATTAAGATCAAGACGTGGTCTTATTCTCGCCTGCTTGTCAACGCTTTAATAACCTGAAACACCCCTGTGACCAAGAACCCAGCAGAGCCTTATGATGTTCTGTGTACCAAGAACCCTTAGCTCTTCATAACAACACGTTATAAGCTTCTATTTGATTTCAGTGGCAGACATAGCTATTTTGTTTTTTTGCAGCTGGAAGATGAAAAACAAAAGTTTCTACTGCTACCACGCCCACTTTTCTTTTATTTTTGAGTTTTACGCTCTCCATATGTTCCTAGAAAGCTGAAATTAAGCTTTTTAAATATTGTTGCAATTATATAAGAGTCCTGCAACAACGCAAGATATTTTATTTTAAACAATGGGCAGCTATCCGACCCTTTCGAAGTGCGATAGAGGGATCTCGATTTGCTGGCGATAGAAGATGTTTCTTTTGACGGCCAGCGTTGGAAGAGCGGAGAAATAGGACATTCAATGGAGACCGTTTGAAAGGCTTAAGGTAAGATTAGATGGTCATAGTAAATGGTCAGCGCGTTGACTTCTTGACGTCGCGTCACCAGAAACATCGTCAATGTACTGTCAACTTAGACTGTGTCAACGCATGAAACGTTGACGCTCACACGAATGACGACACTCGGTCAATGTTGCCCCAAAATTCTTTGACGTATTATCTGTGTCAACGAAATTGGTTCGCTCTGGTGTCAACGCAAAACATTTTGATCACATCCAAACATATGAACGTGGTCACGGAGTTGACAAGAGCAAAATTGAATCATTTTTTACGTTGAAGATCACACGAAATTGACAGTGGTGTTATCGCACATAACAATAATGATCGATCGATGAACGATTGATTAAAAAAACTTCTAACAAATTTGAAATTTTGAAGTTTTGAGGCTCAGGAAAAAGGTGAATTTAAGACAATTGGGTGGCAATTAGATCTAAAAACATTATTTCCGTCAAAAAATAGTAAATCCCTAATCTGTCAACGCATCAACTGTCAAGTGTCATTGAAGGATGGCTACGATGTCGATGGGTTAAAAAACAGCTAAAAATCAGAATAGTTTTTTTTTACTGCTCCGAAAGAAAGTGATTTTGGGTCAACTGGGTAACATTTGGATCGAAATATGCCTTTGCCGTCAAAGTATCTATAGCTTGTCTTTCATCTGTCAAGCCATTAACTATAACAAATTCCATTGAAGGATAGCTACGATGTCGATGGATTAAAAAACCTCTAAAAAGTAAAAAAAAAATTGAAGTTTTCTTACTGCTCCAGAAAAAGTGATTCAAGGGCAATTGGGTGACATTTGCATCGAACTATACTTTTACCGCCAAAATAAAGTTTGTCTTCCATCTGTCAAGCCATTAACCGTCAATTGCCTACGTAGTCGATGGATTAGAAAACCTCAAAAATCCGAAACTGTGATTTAAGGGCAATGAGGTGACATTTGGATTGAAATATACTTTCGTCGTCAAAATATAAATCGTCTTCCTCATTTGTCAAGCCGTTAATTGTCGATGCATTAAAAATCCTCAAAAAATTTAAAATTTTCGAGATTGAGATGAAGGTCAACGCAGGGTACGCTGTCCCAACGTAAGAATACAGTCAACGCGTTGGTGAGAATCTCTGTCATAGTGTACTAACTGCGTTGACAGGGTGATTACACGGCCAACGAAAATAATCAACATGTTGATTTTTAAATTCGTGTCAACAAGAGTGTCAACACAACCGTCAACGCATGGACAGTATTCTGCGTTAAAGATCACATGACAAGACGGCTTTGGGACAGAATTTACGTCATTTTGACGTCAGAAAATCAACGGGATATGCCAAACACTGAATGCGAAGTGAGAGTCGAGTGGCCTAAAACATAAACAGCAAACAAAAATCTTATTTTATTTATTTATTTACTTAAATAAATAAGTGTTTTTAAGTTATTCAAAATAATATCTTTTATTTATTTCATGAAAAAACACGTTGAAAATCCCAATATCAAATCAAACAAAAATCATAAATAATGCTCACAGGCCGCTCCACACATAAGCGTATTTTTCTATAGGAGCCGCCAGTTGAACAATTTAACTACTTTGGAAGTATTGTTTCAGCAAATGGTGGCACTGATCTGAAATTTCAAAATAGAATTAATAAAGCTCTCAGCTCATGAAGCTTTCGGTACTCTGTCCCAAATTTGGAAATGCAATCAAATCTCCTTACGCACTAAGTTGAGGTTCTTCGAATACAATGTCAAATCCGTGCTGTTATTATATGCTTGCGAAACCTGGAAAGTCCAGACAACCATCTCGAGGAAACTGCAGGCTTTTCTGAATCGCTGTGTAGAGATTCGCTGGCCACAAATTATTTCAAACAAAGAATTGTGGCGCAGGACAAGTCTAGAACGGCTGGACGACGCAGGCTGCAGACCGTGAAGGATGGAAACGATTTGTTGGCGCCCTATGACCCAACCACGGTTACAGCACATGATAAAAAATGTCGCCATATTTTCCAGAGAGGGGGTGGGGTAAATCTTTCAAGGAGAAACATCATGTTTTCGATAGGAAAGTAGTTACAAGTATTACGGGAGTTTGACAGCTCATCACATCATGAATTTAAATTGGCATTTAATCACCTATTTTTGTTGTTTTCTCTTTCTGGTTTTCATACGTCGAATACACAGATACATAACACTCATTTGCTAAAAAAGCCTTAATTTGCCCCTAAAAACAATCACAGAATATAGGTCTATGCATGTTTATATATGATTAAATTATTTCACTCCATTTATTTATTTTTTAAGTGTTTCCCAAATTCACGTAGAATCTAACCGGATCACTTCAATCGAAGATCGCCCATCTGTATACGCCACCGCGCCGCAGACAAATTGATCCACTCGAAAATGCATTACAACCCATCCTCATGCTAATGGCAACCATGCGTCGACTTCGTCGTTTTAAGTCGCAACTTGCAGTCGTCATCGTCAAATTGTCTTTGGCTAGTAGCGGCCAGCTCAACTCAGCTCGAATGGTGTGCCATGCACAAAAAAAAAAGATCCTCACCACAGTATCCTTCACCTCTCTCAATGCTCTCTGCAACTCTGTTTTATGGATTACTTTCCGACATATTACCCCACAAAGCCACGAGACCAAAAACCAGAAAGAATACAATTTGCATATAGCATGAATGGATACGCTCATTAATAGCTCATTGAGTGTTACGCGTCCTTTGATCCTGCAATAAAGATCCCAGTGACAAATTATTATCGATTTTTGTTTGCTTTTCGGCTTTTGTTTCGTGCCCCTTCTCTCTGACTTCTATATAGTAGAAAGGTAAGATAATGTGGGAAGGATGTAGGTAGGTATGTACCTATATGATTCACAAGGGGAGATTATTTACTGAGATCTGGATTGCATCAGCCACAGTTGATGAGAATTGTGTTGACAAAGTTCGAATCTATTCACGGTGGTGGCTTAATAAAACGTAAAGCGGTGTGCTGACTGATGACAGTCATAGCTTAATTTAAAATTATTGACACAAAATTTTAGTCAATTTAGAAATGTGCTAAAGTTAATTTGTGATATTAAGCTGAAGATTTTTTTTTTTTAAATGTATTTAGTTATTTTCCTGATAAAACAAAATGAATTTGCATCAATCAAAATTTTTGTTTGTTCAAAAAATGCTTCCAGTATTTGTCATTGATTAGTTAAGCATTTTCTCCAGGCGGCAGCGGAAGAATTCTCCAGATAGAATCAATGGTGGTCTCTACAGTTCAGGTTAGGTTCAACTACTTAGTAAATACCTTATACGGGCTACTACGACATATTTGCAGCTCAGGCCTATAAGGAGCGGTTAATCCGGCTCCCCACCCCAAGAGTTATATTATAAGGGTCTGGTCCTCCAAGTTTAGGGTCGTGCCTTCGGGGTGACTTCCCGGCCACGTAAAGCTATTTAGTTGCGAAGCAACAACAAGCCTGGGATACGGACGGATTTACTGTTGACGAACCTAGCAAAAGAAATAACGACAACGAACTTCGGATCTGCAAGTGTTCTGTTTCTCTATAGACCACGTGCAGCCGAACATTAAGCGGAAGCTCTCCGCCATCCAAGAAGTGTGGATGGGCCGGATTAAAGAAACTGAAAGACTGAGACATCTACTACGGTGACTGTAACCGACCAAAGGGCAGCGTCTCTTCAGATGTGGTTTCGTCGTTAGAGGCAGACCTAAGCAAGAAGTCTTGTGTTTCAACTATGTGAACGAGCGCTTCATGACAATTCGCATCAAGGCTAAATTCAAAAACATTAGCCTCATATGCGCGCATGCCCCCACAGAGGAGAAGGATGACGACACCAAGGATGAGTTCTACGAGCTCCTGGACAAGACATATGAGCAATGCCCTAGCTATGACATTAAAATTGTCTTGGGTGATTTTAATGTCAAAATAGGAAAAGAAGGCGTCTTTGGTGGAACAATCGGAAGATGCAGCCTGCACGACACCACCTCCGATAAGGGAGTAAGGTTAACCGCATCTCGATATACACAAGGGGACAATGGTGAATTCCTGGTCAATCAACCGCCAACCAGATTGAGAATGTCCGAACGTAACGTTCCGAGGAGCCAACTTTGGCTCGGATCACTACCTCGTTGTAGCCAAGGTAATGCAGATAATGCTACGAATTTCCAGACCAAAGGCCAAGCGGGAAAGTACTGTGAGGAAGTTCAGCATCGGACGACTACAGTCGCAGGCAATCGCCAGATCCTTTTCCGACCGCGTCTCTCGCGCCCTCTTAAATAGTCCTATGCTGCACGACCACATAGCGAAGCCCCTGGTTCGACGTAGAATGCCGGCAAGTACATAGAACAAAACAACAGGCATACAAAGCGGCGCTGCATAGAAGGACCAGAGCTGCTCGCGAGCTCTACGAGCAGAAGAGGAGAGAGGAACACAAGCTTTTTAGAAGGAAAAAGAAAGAGCATGAAAAGTGCGCGATCGAGGAAATAGAGGGATGCCATTGCATGAATGAAATTCGAAAGTCTTACCAGAAAGTAAAGAGAGCCTCCCAGGGTTACAAGGCCCGTACCGAAGCCTGCAAGGATGATTAGGGGAACATCGTAGTAGAATCACAGTTGGTGCTGAGGATATGGAAAAATCATTCCTGCAAATTGTAAAACGACGATGACAAACCGAATTCTGCTACCATGCAGATTGCAGCATTCAACCTGGACGACACGTAGGCCAACAATTCCATACACCCAATCTCGATAAAGTAAAGGTAGCTATGTAGTAGTAGTAGTAGTAGTAGTAGTAGTAGTTATGTTTATTCATTCAATTCATTATTTTTATATAAATTAATAAATTTTTTTAATATTTTTAAAAGTAAGAAAGCAATTTACATTGTGTTATTTTCAAAAACATAAAGTACAACAATGACTTTCGTCGTCTGTCGCGATCAAGTAACTATTCCATACATTCCCTAGATTTTATTTATTGTTATGTATTAATATTTATTAACTATTTTTTGCGTTTATTAATAATTATTTCTATTGCTATTCAATTTTTAAAAGTTGAATTCATCAGTCAGCTCCTGTCGATATTTGAGTGCCATTTGTAAATATAGAACAAGATTACTCCAGTCCGTTTCTCCATTTAACAAATTTACCACCATCTCCTCGTCCAGTGTTGCGCTGCCAAAACAATCTCTGCGTATCCCCCTGAGTATTGGACAAATTCCCATAAAGTGCATAAGTGTCTCGACTTCGTTCATATTGCAGAGCGAGCAGTTAACATTTTCAACCGATGATCTTACCGTTCCATTAAGCTTTATGAGGCCTGCTCTTGCTTTAAGAATCCATCGGATCTTTGAGGTTTTTAAATCATCGCCAACATAGTTTCTACCAACATTGTAGTCAAGTAAGTTGTATAGGCTATGTGATCTGGTGAGATGTGCTCTCTGTAGTGCTTCTCGACTATCTTCTTGGATGATTCTTTCTGATATATCCCCAACAACACTATTAAAATTAATTCTGTTTGATACCAGCTCCTCTAAATTACCGATTTCAACTAGATTTAAATTATCTTCCCAGCATTGAAACCAATATATCTTTTTTTCAATCACATTTTTGGCTAATAGTTTCGGTAGCCGGGTGTCATCATAAGTATTTAAGACTTTTCCAATATAGTTCATGTGACATCTTATTGTGTATTCAAAAATCGGTTTAATTTTGCATTCCAGCGTAAGAATATAATTTGGAGTTATTGTTGGCAACCCAAGAACTTTTTTATAGAAGTACCTCTGCATCTTTTCCAACTCTTCATATTTTGAGTGACCCCACACTTGTGCTCCATATGATATGATGGCTCTGGTCACAGCACTAAAAATTTCCATCTTCGAAGAGAGTTTAACATCCGTACTCGCAATGAATTTATTCCATGAAAAGTTAAGACTCTGTCTAGCCAGTTTCGTTCTTTCCTTAAAATGCTCCGTTAGGCATAATCCAGGGGTCAGCCACACTCCAAGGTATTTATATTTGTTGACAATCTCTATGGTTTCGTTGTTAAGCTTCCAGCATTCCTGTGAACTAACCCGCCCCCCTCTTTTTCGGAAAACAACAATCTTGGATTTGTCGAGATTGATTAATAAATTCCAGCGTTGACAGTACTCTGCGATCTTATTTATCATTCTTTGGAGAACCTCTGCGCTGTCGGCCAGCAGCACGATATCATCTGCATACATGAGTAGACGTACCACCATACCGTTGACATTTATTCCACCACCAACATACTCATGCAAATCATTAATGTATAAGGCAAAGAAGAGTGGGCTGAGCAAACATCCTTGCTTAACACCCATTGAAGTTTTAAACCATTCGGAAAGTTTTTCACCATCCCAGACAGCTGACTCGGTATCCTCATAAAGGTCTTTTATAATTTTGATTATTTTTTCTGTTATTCCTACTTTTTGAAGTTTATATAAAAGGGCTTTGCGGTCAATATAATCAAAAGCGGCTCTAAAATCAATGAAAAAGGAGTAAACTTTCTTATTTTCATGCATTTTTAGTTTCACGATATTGAAAAGATTAAAGAGGTTATCTGCCGTACTATAGCCTTCCCTAAATCCTGCCTGGTACTCGTTTAGAATGCCATACTCTCTTTCCCACTTTTGCAGCCTTTTCAATAGGACTCCAGCGAAAGTTTTTGCAATGCAATCCATAAAGGATATCCCTCTGTAGTTTTGCACTAAGTTTCGATCTCCTTTTTTGTAAATGGGAAATATCAGTGATTTTTTAAACGCTGGTTCCACTTTTCCAGATGTCAGCATCCGATTGAAAACCTTTGCCATTAAGTCAATGGCTGAATCTGGCGCGTATTTGAAGAACTCATAAGGTATTCTATCATATCCTGGTGCTTTGTTTGTTTTTGTGTTGTTAAGGAAATCCCAGATTTCTGAACTCGATATGACTCCATCAAGCAGAGGATTACTTACGGCTGGCGCTATATCCTCAACCTGAATGACACTCATCATTGGATTAAGTAGCCCATAAAAGTAGTCCTTCAAAATAGCACTTGCTATTGTGTTTCCCTTTACAAAACTGACTGTCTTGAGTTCTTTTGCCAAATTCCACCATTCTTGGGTACTTTTCACTTCTTTTAGTTTTTGACCGATTGCTTCATAGTATTCTTTTTTCTTTCTTTTACAAATTTCCTTATACTGTCTATTGGATTGAAGATAGATATCTTTTATGATCGGTGAATTGTTTCATCGCAGCTTTTTAAGCCAAAAGAAGGATTTTTTCCTAGCTCGATCGCATGCTCCATCGTAACATTTTTCTTTGCCTTCAATTCTTTGGGTGTGAACCTGATTCCCTGCTGCAAACTTAATAGCATCCGTTATATTTTTGCCAGTCCATTCTTCAATCTCCGAACTAATGATGCATTCATGCAGGTTTTGTCTATACATATTTCCTAAGTTGTCGTTCCATTGTAGTTTAGGTAACAGTTTCATCTCAACGGTGTTTTGATGGTTGTATTTGAGTTCCAGTTCAAGTATAATGGGCATGTGGTCTGAGTATATCTGATTTTCGACTTTAAAACTTTGTATATGGTTTATCATATCGTAGGTTACACAGCAGATCAATTGTAGATGAGCCAATTTTTTCAATAAATGTGAAATTTCCGTCCGCATCATCTTCGGTTCGCCCATTAAGGATGGTCATACCAAAATCTTCACATGATTCTAATAGCCGTTTTCCTTTGCCATTTATTACCTTGTCCTCTGATTTTCTATTGTAAGTTACCTGGCTATTAAGAGCTATGATTTCATTTGGTACAACTTGGTTTTCCCCTATTCTGGCGTTGAAATCTCCTATGGCCACGAAGTTTTGTATATTGCCTTCTTGTAGATAGTTGTTCAAGCTTTGAAAGTCCTCCTCCCATCTGTTGCAGTTAAGATATACCGGTATAATGTAGAAGTTTTGACATTCAGTTACTATATGAACAAGGTCTCTTTCCATCTTTTTAACGAATTCTGCTTTGATTTCTACATTTGATTTAATTCCATATAGTGCCCCTCCACTTGCCCGTCCGTATCGAGCTCTTTTTACGGCTGGAATCCATAGCAAATTAAACCCTTTAAAAAAATGTTCATACCTTTCAAAATTTTCCATTAAAAAAGTCTCGTATAAGAAGAATATTTCATGATCACATATATATTTAAAGAAACTTGGATATAGAATTTTGTTGCCTAAACCATGTACATTATATGAAATTATTTTGATATTATATTTATTGATTTTTTTCAATTCATTTACATTATTATTTTTACTTAATTTAACATCGCGACAGACTTCTATTTGCTAATGGTTATTAAAACTTAGATCTATGTAGGAAAGGTCTTTTCCATACATTTCTTCCAAAATCTCCTTTGCGGCTCTATCTCCACATTTTAATTCTCCTTCCGCTAACGTAAAAGATTTTCCATTTATCTCTAAGTGATTTCCCTTGAATTTAATGTCCTTGGTACGGTCAATCTTTTTCAGGTCTCTTCGTATCCGTAGAAGAACATTTTGCTTGTAACGCTCCATTTTTGTTAAGTCTCGCTTTATTCCATATGAGGTATCTGCCAGCTTTGTTGTATTTCTGAGAATTTCAGTTACTGCTGCTTGATTTTGAAACTCTACTAAATAACTTGGCTGATCTTTTTTACCGATTTGAACTATTCTAATTATTTCCATTTTATCTCGGATTCCAAGTATATTTTTGCACAGATCCCATATATTTTGCTTATCGATATTTTGCCTTCCAAATCCTTGAAAAATGAGGTTGTTTCTTCTGATGTATTTGTCAAAGGATTCAACTTTCTTTTCATTTTCAGCTAAAGAAACTTTAAGGGTTTGTATTTCCTCTTGTAAAGCTTGATTTTGGATTTTTAAATGTTCTATATCCTTTGCGTTTTTTTCTACTTTATTTATTACTGTTGACAGTTCCTCTTTAATAATTTTCCTAAACTCCATCATCATTTCACCCCAAGTTGTTGACTCAACCATTGTTGTATTCAAAGAATTATTATCTTCTCCATCAGTCATCATCTTCTTCTGCGATTTTTTGCTAAGTGGCTGAAAAGGATCTGGGGAGTTCTGTGCTCTTGACCGTTTTTTACTTCCTTTCTGCTCCAGTTTGTTAAAAATGGAACGCCAAAAAGTATGCTTTAAAATTTCTCCTCTAGCTAGGACAACTCTATTAAGAATAATAGGGTGTTCAGTTGGAGAAACGATCGTGGTTGTAGAAAACAGCCAAACAGTCAATGCATCGACCACCTCTGTTAATTTAACAGAGATGCGAGTATTATGAAAGCAGCAAAACAAATCCTCTTCTGATAACTAGATGTCACTACTGTACTACTGTAGTAAGATGAGGTAGCTATGTATATCTAAACTTAAGTCCAATAAAGCTGCTGGAGTTGATGGCCTAGCGGCAGAGCTATTCAAAGCGGCTGACAATGAATTGGTTAGGAGTATGCACCAGCTCATCTGCAAAATATGGTCGGAGGAAAGCATGCCCGATGATTGGAACCTCAGTATTGGTTGCCATTTGCCCGATCCTCAAGAAAGGCGATGCTCTGGACTGCACCAATCACAGAAGCATCAGTCTTCTTAATATCGCCTAAAAAATCTTCTCTGCCGTTCTTTGTGAATGCCTGAAGCCATTCGTCAACAATCTTATAGGTCCATATCAGTGTGGCTTTAGGCCAGGGAAGTCCAAAACCGCAAAGCCCTCTCTCGAGCACCTAAACTGTCCCTATATACGACGCTTATCATCCCGGTCCTGATGTATGGTGCAGAGGGTTGGACACTGTTAACGGTGGATGAGAACGCGTAAGGCTGTTAAGATACAAACTACAACAACGAACCTTATGGGCTGTACAGTGACACCAACCTAGCCGCAAAAGTGACAAGCCAACGACTAAGATGGCTGGGTCACCTAGAGCGAATAATCAACAATGCTCCGGCCCGGAAAGTCTATGAATCCAACCCCGTGCGACAGCTCAATAGAGTTGAACGGTGTAAAAGGTGGCGCACGCAAGTGGAAGAGGACCTCAACCAACTTGGAGGTTGAAGCTGGAGACAGCTATGTAGAAACCGAGCCAGCTGGAAGAATCTTGTTGGCTTAGGCCTTGGTCCACCCCGGGCTGTAGCGCCACCTTAAGTAAGTAAGTAAGACATAGAATACATTTTTGGTGCGTTCATTTATTAAAACCCTTTCTATTTGTTGAAATTTTCAGATTAATAAAAGGGCAACAAAACTCTATAAAACTAATTTACCTAGATACTTATTCAAGGTTTTTATTTTTTTTAATCTCACATTGCCATTGCTTCGCGTTTCTGATATTTAAGTGTTATATGTTGCTATAGCGCTCCTGTTACCCCTCTGACTGGGAGTAAATACGTTATGGGAGTATTACTGATTCGTTAAATATTTTCTGGTGCAAATTATATCAGCGTTATAGAGAAGCGATGTTCCAGTGTTTCCGTAATCACTCTATATTATTCTTATGAAATGACCAAGGAGCTTTCGCTTCTGTAACTATCCTGTAAGATTGTTATACAATCATTATATCGCTTGCACTAGTTGATATGGCAAGGCTTAAAGCCATAATCAGCCATTTTATGATTATATTTAAAAAGCTCGCATTTGTTACTCTATGGAATATTATGCAATGCTTTTGAGTGGAATGAAAAAAACTGAAAAGCATTTATGGATGAATATAAAACTGTTATTTGGGTGTGATCATATCAAAAATTAAAACAAGTTGAGAAAATCATCACCTTTTTTATGGTATGTATAGGTATGTATTTATTTACATTTTCTTCATGCACTTTCAAAAAAAAAAAAAATCCAACACTCAGCTCCCTTGCAATATCAAACCAAGAATGCATTTATAATAATTCAAACACAAACGAGTCTATTCTTCAATTAAAAATTATTCAACTCATATAAGCATTTATCTTCATTAGATATTTAATCCTCTCTTCAAAATTAAAATTAATGAAATGACACTTATTCTTGTCTTAGAGCCCCTCCATCACACGTCTATTCCTGCAGTTGTTTTGAGCAAGCTATGTATGTAGATAAAATGTACAAGCACACGCACCTCAATCACTATGTGTATATCAATGTGCCCATAAAGCAGTTGCCCTTAATTTAATGTCTCATCATTAAACGCATTATTCATTTGTGAACGTTACGCCACGCCACCTCCGTTGCCGCCGCTACCTCATTGACAGTGGTATCCATGCATGAGATATTAAACAACGGAACGACCATCAACACCGAAGAAATGCAATCTGCCATGGGGTACCACCCCACTGCCACTTTGGACCAGTCCTTTTTAACACACTCTTTCTGTCATTGAGTACCTAATATTTTTATTCTTGGGCACATTATAGTAAGCAACAAAGCAAATATGTATACACACACACACCAACACTCGTCCAACCCACAATGAGAATGCTGCAGGCCGCATTCATTGACCGATCGACTGACGCACACGGTGGCGGATGCGACGGCCAGCAGCGGCGGCGCCAAAACACTTTCGGCCACGACGATCATTTACATGGGTTTTGTATTAAAAACCGACGTGGAAATGATGTCCACATTTCTCTTCATCTTATCCGCATTGCCGCACCACGTCGCGGTCGCCGCCGCCGCCGCCGCCACCGCCACATTCGTTCCTCACTTCTACATGATAGTGTGATATGATCCAAATAAAAATGTATCTTTCTGAAAAGGGGCAAGTGGGGAACAATTTATATGTGTGTGCACGTCCATTTTGGCTGTTCGCGTATAAGTCGTTGGTCGTTGGAGTTGGGGGATCTACCAGCCAGATACAAGGTTCGATAAAAAAAATCTCAAATATATTTGATCGAAGAGAAGAATTGATTGAACAAAATAAAAGAAAACAAACAAAAAGTTCTCTCTGATCTGTGTGGAGCTAAAGCACTTCTGAAAGATGGATCGGATTTTTTGCCAATTTAGTTGTACCTAAGCCTACCTACCTTAAGTTTGCAATGGACTGAAAACTCCTTTGAAAATGAGAAATGATTTAAATTCGATGTGTATGGAAGGCATACATTTAATTTTTTGTTGAATTTATAACATGCTATGGATCTAGGATATGTTGTAATGGTGTTTTCAATTAACTAAGATCATCAGGTAATTGTTAGAGAGGTAAATAAATGAAGAATGGTTTTTAAATAGCGTGCCTCGAGCTGTATCTTTTCCCACACGCATCAAGTGCCTACATTACATCCAAGTTGATAGCCGCCGGATACTGGTCTTGGCTTTATGTCATGACTTCGTAAACTTGTAAGCGCGAATATTGATCAATGAAAGAATTGCAACATTAAACCCATGGCCCTACAGATTGGAGATTAGTGCGTCGGGCTAACGACCCGGCCACAGTAAAAAAAAAACCATTGTTATGAGAGAGATGCGTGAAGCCTCGGATAACGACCTCCCTCAAATTCCAACCAGACCCGAAACAAAAATGCACTACGACCTACGAGTATGCACCTAGAATGTAAGGACAATCTATACGCCAGGTACTACTCAAAAACTTGAATCTATCCTCTCGCGGTACAAGGCAGACATTATCGCGATCCAGATGATTCGATGGATAGGATCAGGAATAAGGAAAAAAAAAAGATTTTCAGCAACTGCTTAATGGGCATTATGTAGAGTGAGCAACAGGGGAACAAAGAAGCATGAAACCAGTCAATGAAGATCCAGTCCCAGTGCCCAGTACTGAAGAGGTTAAGAAAGCCATCCACAAGCTTAAGAACAACAATTCCGCCAGCTCGGATGGCCTACCTGCGGGAGGAGGAAAGTATGCCCGACGACTGGTCAACTAGTTCCATATAATCTACAAAAAAGGCGATCCTATGTCCTGCAAGAATCACAAAAGCATATCCCAGTTTAATGTTAGCTATAAGATCCTATCCAATATACTATATGAGCGTCTGAAACCTTTCTGCAACACTATGAAACTATGATCAGCACGGATCAGTGTGGCTCAGGGACAACATTGAGGCAAATCCTGGAAAAGACCAACGAATTTCAAGGCAAGACCCGCCATCTTTTCATCGACATCAATGCCGCATATGATAGCATAAGTCGCCAAGAGCTCTTATTGGCGATGCGTTGCAACGTGCAAATCAAGCTGTACTTGAAGCATTTACAGCTGTTGATGAACAGGCGAAACGCGTTGATTTTGAAATGAATGAGGACAAAAAAAAGTATATTTTATCCTAATCAACAAACAAAGCCTTATCTGTCCATCGCCTAGGATAAAAGGTCACTACTGGTAGCAGTAATTTCGAGGTGGTCAAAGAGTTCACCAACTTCAGAACAAACATCAATTCCACGAACGACACCTTAGTGGAAATCCGATGAAAAATTACCCTAGTGAACCGCTGTTACATACTTCGGTTTGGCCAAACAAATGGGTTTAAAACTCCTTTCCCGAAAGACAAAGTGGACGCTATACAAAACGCTAATTTTACCAGTTCTACTCAAGGGCGCTAGAGTGCTGGACGATAAGTAAAAAAGGATAATTTATACTGGGCACTTTCAAGAAAAAAATTCTTCTGCGGATATTTGATGGTATTTGCGAAGAGGGTGATTGGAGGAGAAGATTCAATCGTGAATTGTACGAGCTGTACCAAGATGTGGATGTAGTCCAAAGAGCCAAAGCACGTCGACTACACTGGCTCGGCCACTTCGAGCGAATGGGCAACAACGCTCCAGCCAAGAAAATCTTCGAATCCCAGTCCCCAGGTTTGAGACGACCAGGAAGACCGAACCTCCGCTACAGGCACCAGGTGGTTACAGACGCAAAAGTGCTTGGTCTCCACGACTGGGAGCGTGCGAGGGACCGCAACCGATGCAACACCGCAATCACAGTACACATATTAAAGGTAATATCTTCCGAGTTTTCATTTTCGTTCAAGTTCGCGCATGTGTCAAAATCTCAGAGACCCCTGTCAGTTCATTGTGTGTGTACTGTGACATGTTCAACACTTTCCAAATTTAACATTTAGATTTTCAGTTTTCTCAATTTTCCAAGCCTCTGATTGGCCAGAATTCAGAAATCTGAAGATTCAGTACTGAAATTGAGGCACTGAATGTACCCATTGTCAATTTGACAAGGTCTCTGAGAGTTGATTTGTTTTTTATGTTCAGTATCCTGACAACCGATTTTTGAAAACATGCGCAATACTACCTTTAATATGTGTACTGTGCACCGCAATATCTCTGACAGAGAACCTCCATGGATTGGGAGCCGGATAAGTAATTAAGTAAGTATGCCTATTATTCTTTGACACAATAACAAATATTGACATTTGACACTAATTTCGATAGATACCAATAATGAAAACTCTTTAACCTTTAATAAGTGTAGGTACTTTGCTTGAGTCTCAGTTTTTGACATATTTTTTTGACATGTTTCGAAATATTTTGAGAGAATTATATAATTTAAATTGTTAAACTTTGTGAATAAATTAATGAAATACAATTATTAAACTACATTTTTGAAACATTCAATTCGGTATTTCTTAAAATCTTTACCATAGCCTTCAGATTAACCACCGAAGAAAAAGATCGGAGAAATCTAAACAGAATTCAAAGAAACTTATGGGATAGAAAAAGGTCCGATCGTTTGCATTGGTTTTCAAGTTCACTTTTCCCTAGGAAAGTTTTCCTATTTTTTTGTTGAATATTGTTTAAGATTGGAGAGCATCACACGGGGTAAAAAATCCGGGGGAAAATTTATTTGCGATAAAGCCTAGTACGCAGCTGAAGTGAAACGAAAATTTTCTGGGGTCTCAACTCGAGAACGAAATCATAAACGAATTGATTGCGAAAAAAATGTGGAGAGTTTAATCAGAAAAATGTCAAAATAAATAAAAAAAAAAAAAAAATAGTTTAAAATCTTAAGTCCGTTTTTTTTTCTCATGTGATGTGAATTCTTGTTTTTTTTTTGTTTTTGTGTCGTCCGTTGTGATTCTAAATAATAAAAATAATTGTGTTCTGCAGTTCGTTTCGACGGTATTTTCTTCCATTTTCATTTTCAAAAAAAATTCAACAACAAAATATAACAAACTGTCAAATTTTCGTCTGAAATAATGTTCCGAACAATTAATTGTATACGAAAAATAAGTGGAGACTTGGTTCGAGTATCTGCTAGGATTTTCTGTTTTATTGACATTTCACTGCCGAACTGCGTACTACATAACAAAATTCACTACGAAATTTTTCGTTTAAGATTTCGTTGTGTCAATTTCTGTATGAGAATTTTCGTTTCACTTCAGCTGCGTACTATGCTTAAGCAGGCGCGGATCCAGGATTTCGTTCAGGGGGGGGCAATTTTCGTGAGTTTCCAAAATATTGATGGGGTCTACAAAAAAATTTGAGTACACTTAATTCCGCACTGCACGCCTGGACACTCAAGCAATGTGAGTTGATGAGTTTGAAATTTTAAGAAAGCAATTAACTGTTTCATAACTGCCACAGTGTCTCGAACAGCGGGTACTTTGAACTTTGTGAAATGAAGTTTTGCAGTTTATAGCTAAAACATGGTGTCCTTACAACGTTTTTGAGTTCCCTCTGGATCTGATTATTTTCGGAAAACATAATGGCACAGTGGTATGTTCCTATTCAGACACATGACGTTCGAGTTCGAGTAAAATTTCCAGCCTCTTCTTAAGCTGGGACAACCTAACCCTACTTTGCCAGTAAAAGGTAGTTTTTGAGAACGTCATCAGCATCAAAAATGCATTTTGCAGAATGTTCTCAAACGCAAATTGCAAAAGTCTTCTGTTCATAAAGGCAAATACAAGTTTTACTGCATAAGCATTGTTTTCGATAGTGCAGTTTGCTAAAGTCACATGTTGGCAACAAAAATATTGAGAAGCTGGGGAACGTGTTCATAAACGTTAAATACGTTTGCAAGAAAATTGAAGGACGTTGATATAAAAGATTTTGTGCAAACAGAACCATTGCATTAATTTGACAATATAGCTGTATTTTAGCTAAACTAAAATTGTAGATCAAAACCGAGATGAACCGTATCGTTTGCTCAGATGCCTTCGTCCATCGATACAAAACCAAACTTTCCGACATTGAAATAAAACACAATGATTCTAGTTGCAAATACAACGAAAAAACCTTTCTTTGTTAAACTTTTCCGTCCGACCTTCACGGTTCAGCCTTCGATTGTGACTAAAGATAGAACTAGAATATTCGGAAGCCAACTTAAGTGGTCGTACGAAAAAAAAGGAAATTCATATGACACGCACATAATTGCGAAATGGAGCTTATCGTTTAGTTTTCGCTAACTTTTGCCGTCGGACGCGAGAGCGCTCACTGACCGCTCTTTCGTAAGTGGACAAAAATTAAAATGATGGAAGCAAACTAAAAGGAATTTGGCGCTTGGTGCATAGTTTTCAACACTTTTTTTTCTGTTTGATGTATGAGTGTAGTAAAATCTTAAATTTTCTTTTAATTAATATACCACGTCGAATTTTCGTGGTTTCACGAGTAAATAATTAAAAGCCTATCGTGCTGTGAATAAGTATAAGAAAATTAACATTAAGAAATGATTATTTACATTTTTTTTTTCACTTTCAACCACTTAAGTGTATTATAGGTAACTTGTGAAATTGACGTTTCGGAAAGCTACTTTTCGGTCGGTTTTGACATAAACTTCCGCCTATTTTAGTTCAACCTTAACTTTCGTTATACATTTCATATACAATATACTAAGCCTTCGTTAAGTTTTAATATAAATTTTTCATATGGGTCAATATTTCAAAACATTAATATTTTTCACTCCAAAGTGGCCCTCGCTCAAAAGATCCTATATTGGTAGACGAACAATTATGTCTCTTAATAACTCTATAATAACCACTTTAAAACAAGGAGTCATAACATTTGATCAAATCTAACGGTTTTTTAAGTCAGGGAAATGATACTTGTATCAGGGGAATGACAAAAATTTATATTTACTCCGTTGATTAGATGGATATTTAATTTTGCGAATGGTTTCAGGAGTGTAAGGAAAAAAGAGAGCAAATACTAACATGAAAAATAGCATCCACGACTATGTTGCACGAACTTGCTCTCATGATTCAAGGATTTTGCGAGACTAAACATTTTATAGTAATAATCGTATTTTTTATGGTATTTTGACCGAGAAAATGTGAAAAAATTCAAAACTACTAAAAATACTGTAAATATGTTTAAATGTAATATTAATGATTCTTCTAGAGTTACCAAAACGCAATCAATCATTATAATGAAAACTTGAAAGTCAGGGGAATGACACAAAAAATTATGTTAGGGGAATGACTCCGAAGGGTGTTTTATGAGAATTAAATGGAGGTTATTAGAAAATTAGATATTTTATTTTATTTTTCACGTAGGCCCTTGTAAAAGACACAGATGAGTAAAACTTTTTAATTTTTATACCACACGGTTTAGTAAAAAACACGCGTTAGAGGAATGACAATTTCGCTTGACGAAAAACAAAATCATTGCCTTAACTTGAAATAAAAAAGACAACAAAGTTTTTTTGAAACCCTTACTTCAATTTTCATAAAGAGCAATTCTGTACCGTTAAACAACAAAAAATCAGTTTTCTATTTTGAGCCTATATATATTTTTTTTAAATTTCCATTGGTGGGATAGAAATGATCAATTTATGGGGGACACTTACTTAATAGCTCCGATTTAAAAAAATAAAGCTACTAAAAATCATTTAACTATTTTTTAGTTAGGATGCATATATTATTAAAAAGACTGCATCATTAGATTTTTTGTATCGTCTTTAGTTTCGTTGCTAAAATTCAGACAGTGGTGTTTAAATGGAGATAGCGGGTATGATATTCTTTTTAACTTTATTTTTTCTAGAGCGAATATTAGAACCCGTTTGTTTCAAGCCATCTAATTAACAAACTTATAACAAAATTTTGTACTTCGGTTCAAAAATGAAGGAGACTGAAATATTAATATTTTGAAATATTGACCCATATACATAAGCTCAAAACATCGAATGCAGAGTATCCAGATTCATGCAGTTCAATACATTAGCAATATTCGCATCGAAATTTGACGATCATTTGAAATTTGAATTGACGTTGACTTGACGTTTTCAAAAATGCCTAAAAACAACTATCTTTAGGTGTAAAAGTTCCATCCAACTTCTCTTCGGCAGTGACTGCTGTAATCGTTTCCTGGTTTCTCTCCAATCTTCTTCTTTGGATTCGTACTCCTCCCCAGTTTTATAATGTGGAACACGGAAAGTTCCTACAACGCATCCACGAAAGTGGAAAAATCCTCACGAATAATTACATACATCAAAAACGTATCTTATGGCTAGATCAGATGTGCAGCACGTCAGATATTTGGGAGTCGCTCTCGAGAGTTTTCTAGTGAAAGTACTCCCTCAATGGAAACGCACATTTAAATATTTTTCATAAAAAGAATCACCCATTTAGTATGAAATTTTTTTTGTATCTCTCAATAGCTCTTATACAGAAATGTATAGTTTTATTATATTAACTTTGACTAGTTATCTTTATCCTGTAGATCGAAGCACTAGACATTTTTGAAACTAATTAAACCAACGTATTTTAAAGATTTCATTTTTTTTTTAATTAAAATCAACTTTAAGGTTGAAAATTTAGAAAGTGCCCCTACCGCCTTTCCCGTAACATTTAACTATAAAAAACCACTAATATATTTGTAGAGGAGGGTTGGAGGTGGAGCAATAACTTTTTGAAACATTATTGTGAAATTCTTCCTTCACAGCATTTTGAAAAGTGAAAATCAAATCGATTTGGGATTCAATTTGCTCTCTCGTATGAAATAAATTGATTAATCTCATAAAATATTAACAGTAATGTAGTCTGGCATTTATCTTTTAATAAAAGATCTTAACGTTGAAGATGGGGCACCTAAAACCGAAGTTTTAAGCTTTCCACTTTGTCGATTTGAAGGCTATTTGTGCATAGTGGAACTTTTGTTAGCTGAACCTGGTCAGCCAGCGGACAACGCACAACTACTCATTGCTCAACGCTGCCAAGAATTTTTTTATAAAAGTATAACGAAATCAACTTTCTTTGAGTACATTTTATTAAATTCATATTTTATGCGTCTTTCGTTCTTGCCCAGGGGGGGGGCAATTGCACCCATTGCCCCCCCCCCTGTATCCGCGCCTGTGCTTAAGGCTGAATATTTTTGAGAATAAGGAGCCCTCTGAGGTCTCTGACTATTAACTGGCTAAATTAAATATCCCGACAGAAATAAATATGTTTCCGTAGCAATTTCGTCCCGATGCATAACAACAAAAATATTTAAAATATGCATGATCTTGTTAAATGTTTGCCAAATACATAAAATAAATTATAATTGTTCAAACTCTCTAAATAAATTATACGTAGATACTATAATACTGAAAAAGGAGCTTTAAAATACGAATACGGCAATTTTTATCTAAACAGGTGTGTCCCATTTCATGGCTTTGTCGTTTCAGAACGTTGTCCTTTCGGAATGTTTTCTTTTCAGATCTTTGTCTTTTCAGAACTTATTTTTTTCATAACTAATAAATAGACAGGTTCCCGTTTCTTTATTTAATTTAATATTTACTCTTTTATAGTTTTGTCTCTTTGATTTTTGTTTTCGATTTATTTAGTTAATTTATTGATTTATTTTATTTTATTTTATTTTATTTTATTTTATTTTATTTTATTTTATTTATGTTTATCTTTATGTTTATTTTTTTATATTGTTTATTTATTTTCTTCATTTAATTTATATTTAAAATGTATTTCATTTATATTATTTATATTTTATTATATTTTATATATGACAATAATTTTATTTATTTTCTTAATATTGTTAATTTTTCTTTAAACGGAAAACGGCAAACGGAAATTTAAAAATTATAAATATTTTAAATAAACTGCTGACCAAATAAATTACAGAAATGTATGAAAAGGCACTGATGGGTATGTTGCACAGTACACAAATCTAAGGTATTATACTGCGCAGGTTGTCAGTCGAAAATAAAAAATGGCTGTGCGAGTGAGGAAGAAAACACACGTAAAAACAACAACAAATTAAAATTGAAATTGTCAGAAATAAAAATGGCTGTGCGAGTGAGGAAGAAAACACACGTAAAAACAACAACAAATACTGACATTTGACACAAATTTTGATATATGCGCAGAAGAAACAAAAATCAAAACTCTAATGATATTACCTTTAATATGTGTACTGTGGGTATGTTGTCCAGTTAAATTAAACAAAATACATATTAAAAAAAACTTCTTCAATTTTTTTATGATTCTTTAAAAGTACCTCTTGGATAGTCTTAATTCACGACTTTCGATTAAAAGAATTTGCACTGTCCGCCATTTTGAAAACAAAAGATATGGAGGACACCTATTTTATTATTTCATAGAACTTTTGCTTACAAAAATGTTTGACATCTCTAATCTCTTTCCGATGAAAAGTTATTGCGAAAAACTGTCAACAATTTTAAGAAGGTTTTATAATACAAATTCTATATACTACTGAAATAAATCAGCCAAGTAGAAGACTTAGCATTAAGGATTTGACTTGTTGAATTATTGATTCAAAATAGCTTTTTATGGCCTTTAGTCCTACAAATTGTCAATAATTTTGTTAATTTGTTAATCTGAGCGAAAAAATTCTTAAAAAGTTTTTATAGAATTTTCTACATTCTTGTATATTTAGATTTTATGTGTAACGAAAACTGACTTTAATACAGCAATATTAAGCAAATAATTCCTAATGGGATATTATAATTTATATACTGCGGGGCAAAATAATAACGGATTCTTGTAGAGGGACATAATGGAAGTATTTTTTTTATCTTTAAAAGGAGGATCTTTCTTTCCTCATTTAGTCAGGACTCAGGAGTTGATACTTCCTGAAAAGAGATACTCAAAATGAAATAAATATGTTAAAAAAGGGCAACACTTACAACTGTGAGCTTAAGTTTTAGAAAATATTTGTATATTTTAAGTTAAATAAAAAATATTGCTCTACGTCACGTCTAGTAGGAACCGAGAAAATCAAAATTATGTTTTTAACGCTTTTTTCAAAAATGGCGGACAGCGCATGTACATTGTACATATTTTTTTGTTCGAAATTTGTGTATTTAAAAACTCCAAGGTGTACGCTTTACGATACACAAAAGATAGATATAAAATGCTTTTTGGACTGGACTTATTCATAGGAATAGTTTTCTTTAGGTCCGGCAAGATAGCACCGCCACAACGGGAATTCAAAAATCTAATGATGCAATAGTTACGTCCTACTTAGGTGCTTATTAATTGCAGCCCCGGATCTATGGGGGGGCAAACCGGGGCCTGTGCCCCGGGCGGCAGCTTCCAGGGGCGCCAAATCCATGTGCCTATGAAACTATATATAGCATTGCCGACAGTTAATGAAACGATATGCGGAAATGGAATTTCAAATTGTATTTCTCCGTCAGCATTCAGCTGTTTTTCTACCATTTAAACTAAAAATTATTTCAAATTTCCTGCACTCAGAATAATTTCTGTTTGCTCATTTTTGAGCAACATCTTTAATTTGGGTCTATTTTCGACTGCATGATTTGTCTAATTGGGGTTTCCTTTCTATTAAAAAATCTGGAAAAATTGAGGAAACTAATAGGCGTTGGAAGGGGGTCCGGGTCATAGGTGGGGCTGGGGACTGCCCATCTTAGAAAATGAATTGCCCACCTTAGATAAATCGACAGTAAGGCTTTTCTGGTTCCACCGAAGAAGCAAGATTGAATAACTTTGGAAGGTTCAGACGATGAAATTTATATTTTGTCTACAGTTACAGGTGGTTGTCACATTTAAACAATTTTTGCTCCCCCTTCATTTTGTTTGTTTATACAAATCACACCATTGTCCGTGAAGCTTCTTATTACAATATTGATGTGTCAACTCGGTTTATTAGACCGAGTCAACAAAAAACCGTGGACTGTTTAGATTTTTCTCAAACCAAGTTGAACAAGGCAGTGTTTAAAAGGGGATTCACCAAACGTAGAAATCTAAAGTAAAGGATGGGAGAGAAATCGGTTTTCAGTTTTGGTGTGCGTTTAGATTCAGTATTTCGATGGGGCCATTCAGCAATAATCAATTAAAAAAAAGGAAAATTTCAATGAAAGCTAGAAAAATATAAGGATTTCTTAACTAAAATAAATTAAAAAAAAAAGCTAAGAAAACGCGCCTTTTTTGGGGAACGGATTTTCGTGTCGCCAAATGAAATTTCAAACCGTCTGTTTAGCGATTAGTTACCACATGTAAAAAGCTAAACTTTTCCGTCAAAATATATGTAGTTCGTCCCCATTTGCCAAGCCATCAACAACTGTCCAACTCTATTAAAGGGTGGCTCCTATGCCGACGAATTAAAAAACTTTTAAAAGATCAAACATTTTTGAAGTTTTTTACAGCTCTGAAAAAAGTGATTAAAGGACAATCGGGTGACATTTGGATCGAATTATATGTTCTTTTTCCTTCAAAGTTTATAATTAAGATATATCGTAAGACATTGCTGCAGAGTTGAGTTTGGCATCACTTCTAATGCGAGTTAATTTGCTGGATTGTTACGTCGCTTCATTTATCAGTTGAATTTTTAACAAAGTTGGGAATTAAATAAATTCTCAAGGCTCAAGCCCAAATATAAAGTTATTCAAGAAGAAGAGAACGCGATTTTTTTAAATTAAATTTTTTTGATGCTTTTAAACACTGATTGGCTGCCCACCTTAGAAAAAATTCCTTCCTACGAAACATAATGATTGAAAGTGTGGGTAACATATACATAGTCTTTGTCAAAAGTGTCAAGCATTGTCCATTGAATAATCTAACATAAATTAAGTTAGAAAGCTGCTGTTTTATTAAAAAGTCTTATTCTCCCGGTTACAAAAAATCTAACTAAATATACCCTTTTTTTTTATTTAACTCAATAACTGGAGGGGCGCCAAAATGAAGTTTTTGTCCCGGTTAGGAAAAACTGAAGATCCGAGGCTGATTAATTGCTGCAATCTTAAACTTAAATTGCATCCGAAAAGTGCATACCAGAAACTTAAAATGCCTAAAAATTATTGCACATAAAAAAAAAGTGATCTCAAATTGAAGGTCTCTCTAAATGCTTTTCAAAAAAGTGAATCTCAAGTTTTTACTTCCACTCCTTTATTCCCAAACAGGCTTGATGAACCTTGTGAAATTTGTGGCGGTGGTATCTTGAAGTCAAGATACACAGGTTTGAGAGGAAAGGGAATTAAGTGCTCAGCTAAGATTGCAGCACTTAATTAGCACCTAACTATTACATAATTAGATTTTTGAATTTCCGTTGTGGCGGTGCTATCTTCACGGACCTATTTTCTTTCACTCTTCATGAGCATTGCTCTTGATGTAAATTTTTGTTGGAAGCCCTGTATTTGCAATAATTATTTTGTCGTCGCTCTATCAAAACTCCCTAAGTCCATTTCTCTCGAAAACGAGAAACCTCTCTTCAATACGATATATTTATTAAAATATAAACATTTTAGTTCTGTTAAAGGTCTCTAAATCTTATGTTGGTCTATTTATAAATTAAAAAAATCCCAAAATCAAACATTTTCAAATTCTAGTTATTACAAATCCATACAAAGTACCGATGGATGTCTCAAAATAAATAAAAATGGACTTAGGGAGTTTTCACTGAACGACGACGATTTATTGTTTATTGATTTGAGACGCAGTTATTATTTTCCATTATCTCAACTTAGAGCAAGTTCTGTTGAAATTTATGTCCTTATGTAATTATTCAGTAAAAAACAAACTGAGAGAAGTAAGCGTCACAATAATCGTAACAAAACTCTTCATCAATGTGTTAGTACAACGAAAGTAAAATGTCTTAACAAACATACATATAATTAAGATATTTAGTAAGAAGAATATTACTATCCGTCAGTTAAATTTTGAATTTTAAACCGGAATTTATAGTTTGAAGTTTGTGTCACATCCGTAACTTTTTCAATTAATTTTGAGTTTTGTTGCTTCAGGATTATTTGGAATTTACGATCGTTGATATACAATAATTTCCAAGAAATCTTCTCCCTTATGTGAATTTTTAGTCTACTTTGAGTGGGATCTTTTCAATAAATTTAGAAGAAAGAAAAACTTTCCATTTGAATGACAAACTATTTTTAATTTTAAGTTTTAATTGAGAAGAACTTGACTTTCAAAGGTAAGTGGTATACTTCTAACATCTTGTGAGAAGTGATAATACTGTTAGAAATTCATTTTTTATATTTTGTTCACACTTAAAACTACACTTGATCACACACTCACACCGGTAACTTTTTAAAAATTTTATTTTGAACAGTTTTTCTTAGTTCCGTTTTCCATTTTTGAATTGGTAGTAAAGAAAATTTACTATTAAATAATTTTCGGAAGAATTTAAAAACATATCCAAATTTTATATTGGAATTTCAAAATAACCCACTTATTTTAATACCTAAATGAAAAAGGTACCTATTAGTTTGAATTATTACGTTAAGAACATATTTCTGAGTGTTTTTACAATTTATTTTTATTTTTATTTGTATTTTTATTTTTATTTTTATTTTGAATATTTGTTTATATTTTTCTTTTTTTGTAGTAAAAAAAGTGAGTTAAAAATAGCTATGAATAAAAGGTTTTGCCATTTTTCGTAAGAAATCAAAAACACTGAATATAAAATACTCCATAAAACTAGGTCATGTTTTTTAAATTGTTCAAAAACTGAAAAAAAAAAATATTGCAGCTGGTTTAACCGCACCTTATTATTTTTTCATCAACCTTAGAACTTCAGTTTTAATATTTATATCAAAAGGTAGATGCCTACCTATTTTTTACTATATAAAGTATTTCACTAAATATTTAAATTTCTTTTTGTGTAAAGTTATTTATTTATTTGACATTTGACATCACTTATATGGTTATAATATGTATATGGAATTTTGATATGAATTTTATGTTTATTTCACTAAAATTATGCCTACCTTCATATATATTCCCATATCTATAGAGGTATTCAAAATTTATATTTAAGAAAAACACTTCACTTATGAATTTAAATCTATCAAATAAGAATCACTGGTTTAATTTATTCAAATTAGATTTCTTAACTTTTTACGTTAAACATAAATTTTATTTTCCATCGGACGAAAAAAAAAAAGAGTCACATTCTACGCGATCGATGTTAAGAGTTCGAAAATGACAATCCAACTGATTGTAAAGGTAAATTTCAAAAGGGAATCTAGGTAGAATTTAAGAAGTCAGGAGGATGAGTAAGTGTGTCGAAGTTTCATCCTCTTATAGGCAGACAAAAAAAAAAAAAAACAATAAAAAAGAGCATCTTATGTATATGTATGTCAAAGTGGAAAAAGTATCTATAGGTATCATATAAGGTATAGGTATATCTATATCTTCTACATTAAGTAATCGGTCGCCATAATAATCAGAAAGGTGTCTGGAAAATAAGGACACTTTTTTTCCGTCTACCGATCTATGTACTTTGTTTCCTTTTTTTTTATTATTTAATTTTCAAGAATGGATTTTATTACTATGTTCAGGAATGCATCATGTTATTATTTTTTATAACTTGTTTTAATTAATTAACTTAAAACTTAAATACTAATTTAATGTAATTTAATATTTTTGCTTATTGCCAAACATAGTCATATAATACCCTATGATTTATTGATTTATTTTTTCTTGTTTACGACTTTGTTAATCTTATAATCCTACTAAATCCGCTAATCCCTTTGCACTTGCAAAGCATTGGGTATGCAAGATCATTGCTTTTTTTTTTTGTTGTTTAAAGATTTAGCATCGACCGATGGTGCAATGTAATATTTGATCTCTTCCTTAAGCAACCACCATCGAGTCAACACCAAAAGTCCGCTCATTGATTTGACATACATATCGCATTTGGCTTGATCTAATTTTTTTTCTAATAAAACATTTACTTATAACGTTGTTTGAAATTTGGTTTTTCATTTTGGTTTTTTTTGAAATTACATTGCTGATCAAAGTTGGTCCTTCGCATAGCCGGATTTTTTGTAAATTTGACACGTTTGATACTTATGGTGGTTGCTGGATCCTTTGGATTTTTTGGAGCTGGATACACTTTGGATACTGGTAAAATTGTATCAATTTTTTTTTTTGGGAATATTGTTTTGCTGTTTGCTGGGTTTGCTGTTGTTGCTGCTTGTTAGGATTTTTGGGTGTGCTGTTCAGGATAGATTGCTGCATTTTTCTGAAAAACTTCTTTGGGATTTAAGTGCATACAATTGTGAAATCGTGCTCTTATAGACTTGTTGCTCTCACGTGCTCGTTTTGTTTTACTTGACTAATCATGAATACGCTTAAGCAGGCACGTGGGCATTTGAAAGCTTCGATAACGCGCGCGCATTCCTATATCTTAGAAGTAGCAGATGATGATATAGAAAATTTAGAAACGCGATTAGAACGGTTGGAAGAAATATGGAAAGAATTTTGTTCGAATCAAAATGAATTGTTTCAATATTCCGAGGAAAAGGGATACGGTGATCCCGAAATAGACTTTGAATCGACAGAAAAGAAATATTTGGATGCGAAAAGTGCATTTATTAAAGCAATTCGTAAAAGCACTCCTTCAATTCCTCCGCCTCTTCCACCGCGTGTTCAAGCAAATGGTGATTCCTTGGATGAACATTCCAAGCAACAAGCCGCCTTGTTGGAGACTTTTCTATCTAGCCCGTACACCATTTCAGCCGCGAAAGTATCCTCAGAAATTGAGTTGCCTAAATTTAAAATTTCTCCTTTTGGTGGCGATTATCGCGAATGGCCAGAATTTCGGGATATGTTCCAAGGGAGCATTGGCTGTAAGGAAAAACTTCCGGGTTCTCAAAAAATGCGTTATTTGAAATCGTTTTTATGTGATGACGCCGCAAAACTTTTAAACGGTATCGAAATAGCCGATTGTAATTATGAACAAGCGTGGGAAAAGCTTGAGCGCCGTTATAACAAGCCGTTATACATTGTTAACGCGCATATTGAAAGTTTTTTGAAGATGCCAACGGTGGCAACCGCGGATAGTGGACATTTGCGTCGATTAGCGGATAAATCGGATGAAGTTATTCGTGGTCTAAAGGCTCTGAAATCTGAGAGTAGAGACCCTTGGCTGATTTATCTTTTGCTCAGTAAGACAGACTTGGAAACGCGTAAAGCTTGGGCTCTTCATATAAACAATTCAGAAAACTCTACCGTTCAAGAACTTATCGGTTTTTTGGAAAAGAGATGCGATGCTTTAGAAGCATGTGAAACCAAATCCAGTGTATCGAAAAATCACGGTATAAAACACAATACGCGTTCGGGTAGTTCGTCGAACAACATCAAAAACCTTGCCGTCTCAAATTCTGTTTGTCCTATGTGCAAAGAAAACCATATTCTTCCGCAGTGTTCTAAATTTCTTGCCCTACCCATTACCTCTCGTCGTAGCTATGCTAGGGATCAAAAATTGTGCTACAATTGTTTAGGAAGCAACCATTCTTCTTCACGATGTCGCTCAAAAACTCGTTGCCCTCACTGCCGCATTCGTCATCATGTGCTTGTTCATCTGGATTCGTCACCATCGGTTAGTGAAGCTAGTAATTTAAATGCAGATACTTCTTCGACATCTAAAGTTGCTTCTTTATCGATTGTTAGTAACCATATTCAAAACGAAAATCGTCCTTCTGGTATTTTGCCAACTGTTGTTGTTCGAGCTGTCGATAATTTTGGTAAAACACAACTTTGTCGCGTTTTGCTCGATACAGGATCCCAAGCCTCATTTGTAACCGAGGGTTTAGTGAAAAGATTACATCTACGTCGTCGTCACGCTCGTCTTCCTATTTCCGGTATCTCCTCGCTTGAAGCTGGCGTAACACAAGGCGCCGTAACTTTGAATTTGAAATCTTGTTTTGATTCGAATGAAATGGAAGTTGAAGCCTTCATTTTGAATCAAATTACTTCGAAAACCCCTATATTGCCTTTTGATTTTGATAAATCCTTGCTGTTGGATGATATGAGGTTGGCCGATCCAGATTTTAACAATCCAGGCCCTATTGATGTTTTGCTGGGATCTGACAAAGCCTGGAGCATTTTGCGTGATGGTCGTCATACCGATAAAAATGGTAATTTGATCGCCCATAATACTATTTTTGGATGGGTGGTAGCCGGTAACACCCCAACCAAGGAGATTGTTTCGTTGCCTGTAGGGATTGTTCAGGATGTTGATGTTCTTCTCAAATCGTTTTGGGAAATTGAAGAACTACCTCAGAATACGTACTCATTAGATTCTGGTGATTTTGCAGATGCTCATTTTTGCAAAACCTTCTCTCGTGCACCTGATAGCAAATATATTGTGGAGCTGCCTTTTCGACAAAAGGACATTGTGTTCAGTAACACTCTTTCTGGAGCATTGTCTCGATTGTTTGCTATGGAACGCCGTTTCTCTCGCCAGGAAAATCTTCGTTTGGAATATTGCAGTTTTATGAGGGCTTATCAGGAGTTAGGGCATATGGAACGTATTCCAGAAAGTGAGATTGAACCTACTTATGGGAAGACCTTTTACTTGCCACATCACGCTGTTGTCACCAACAAATTACGAGTTGTTTTTGACGGTTCCCATAAGGATGGAAATGGTACTAGCTTGAATGAGATGCTGCATGTAGGACCTCCACTTCAGCGCAATTTGATAAATGTTTGCTTGCGTTTTAGGGCTCATAAATATGTTTTTTGTGCTGACATTGTCAAGATGTTTCGGCAAATTTGGGTTGATACGAAACATCGTGATTTTCAACGCATCGTGTGGCGTGAAAGTCCTAACGAACCCATTGGACACTATCGGCTACGTACAGTCACCTACGGCACATCACCTGCTCCATTCCTGTCTATGCGTGTCCTAAAACAGCTCGCCTTAGATTACGCAGATCAGTTTCCACTAGCGTCGCATTCTATATTGCATGATTTTTATGTAGATGATATCATGACAGGTTCAGATTCAGTGTCTGGAATCTTAGAATTGAAAAATGAGTTGGTAGATCTGTTGTCTTGTGGAGGTTTGCAGTTGAGCAAATGGAGCTCGAATTGTTGGCCAGTTTTGAAAGGTTTAGAATTTGAACCTACCTTTTCTCTCGATTTGGATAGAGCTGAAAGTTGGACAAAAGTTCTCGGATTAGTTTGGAATCCTCATCGTGATATTTTCACTTTCAAAATTTCACTGCAAAAGAAATCGTCGTCGTCGCCCACTAAAAGGATGCTGCTGTCAGAGATTTCGAAAATCTTTGACCCTTTGGGTTTCCTGGCTCCTACCACCATTTTGTTAAAAATGCTGTTCCAGGAGTTATGGGTGCATAAGACCAAAATCGGATGGGATGATCCACTGCCAATTGAAATAGCTGACAAATGGATTTCTTACCGAAAGGATTTACTTTACCTAGAAAAGGTTGAAATTTTGAGAAGGTCCACTCTAAACTCGAAACAGTTTGATTTGATAGGATTTTCAGATGCATCCGAGAAGGCATATTCAGCAGTCGTCTACGCGCGCAGTTTATCTAAATGCGGAGAAATTAATATTCAACTTGTTGCTGCCAAAACTCGTGTTGCACCAGTCAAGCAACTAACAATTCCCCGCCTTGAACTTTGTGGAGCTCTACTGTTAAGTCGTTTAGTGAAATTGATTCGTTCTTCTTTGGATATTGAAACTGCTCATACCTTTGCCTTTTGTGATTCTCAAATCGTGTTAGCGTGGCTTTCCTCCCCCCCTCGTCGTTGGAATACTTTTGTTGCGAATCGCACTTCGGAGATTCTTGATGTTCTTCCTAGTTGTCATTGGAATTATATTCGCTCTGAGGAAAATCCAGCTGATTGTGCATCGAGAGGGGTCGATCCTAGAAAATTGTTGCATTTGGGAATTTGGTGGAAAGGTCCAAATTGGCTTTCGCTTGACTTTGATTCTTGGCCGATGTCTGCAAAAAGTATGGATCTAAAAGAAGCACCTGAAGGAAGGAAAGTTGCCATAGTTGCCAATGTACTGTGTACACAGGAAGATCTAATTGACAAAATAGGAAAAAGAGTATCTTCATGGTCCCGAGCCATTCGAATAGTAGCTGTTTTTGTTCGACGTGCTAGGAATGGTAAACTTCCTCCCGAAGAACGTATGAAAGGTTTTTTGCGCTCCTCAGAATTGCTTTATGCCAAGCAGAAATGTCTCTTATGGGCTCAGAAGGAATTTTCCAGTGAGATACAGGCCTTGAAAAGTGAAAAATGTGTCTCTAGTGTCTCAAAAATTTCGTCTTTGTCACCGTTTCTGGATGAGGTTGGATTGCTTCGTGTTGGAGGTAGGATTTCAAAGGCAATTGATGTTACCTTTAATCTAAAACACCCAATAATTTTGGCGAAGGATCATCCGGTATCTAAATTGATTATTCACGATGCTCATTTGAGATTCCTTCATGCAGGAGTATCGGAGCTTTTTTCATTGGTGCGTCAGGAGTTTTGGATTCTTGGAAGCAGAAACCTGATAAGGAAAGAAGTTCATGCCTGTATGGATTGCTTTCGTCAACGTCAAGCCACGTCATCTCAACTTATGGGAAGTTTGCCTTCTTCGAGACTTTCACCATCCTTTGCTTTTGCTCAAACTGGTTGCGACTATGCTGGACCCATCACTCTTCGTCTAGCCAGAGGTAGAAACCCCAAGTTCGTGAAAGGATACTTTGCGTTGTTTGTTTGCATGGCAACAAAGGCTGTGCACTTGGAAGTCGTCAGTGATCTGTCCACGGATGCATTCTTAGCGGCTTTACGGCGATTTATAGCCAGGAGGGGAAAATGCAGTGTGATCTATTCGGACAACGGCACCAATTTCCAAGGAGCTGCAAGGATTATGTCTGAATGGTATAAGTTGGCAAGGTCCATGGAGCACAATGAGCTTATATCGTCAACGTTGGCAGCTGAAAGTATAAGATGGGAGTTCATTCCACCACATAGCCCTCATTTTGGGGGCCTTTGGGAAGCGGGTGTAAAGTGTGTCAAACAACACCTTCGAAGAGTTGTAGGGAACAATATCTTAACCTTTGAAGAGATGTCTACGTTGCTTTCTCAAATTGAAGCTTTGCTTAATTCTAGGCCTCTTTGCTCTATTTCAGATTCAGATTTGAACCCTCTAACACCCTCTCATTTCCTTATAGGCAGACCATATACGGCAATACTGGAGCCCAGCTGTCTAGAGGTTCCAATAAATAGACTTGGACGATGGCAGCTTATTCAAAACATGCTGCAAGGTTTCTGGCGTCGTTGGCACTTGGACTACCTAACCTCACTGCAACAGCGGCCTAAATGGCGAAAGATAACCAGGAATTTCAAAGTTGGTGACGTGGTCGTCGTTAAAGAGCCTAATATGCCACCATCGAAATGGGCGTTAGGACGAGTTACAGAGCTTCATCCAGGAGAAGATGAGCTAGTACGTGTTGTGTCCATTCGTACCAAAACCGGCATATTCAAACGCCCAATAACGAAATTGGCTATCCTACCTTGTTCCTGAAATTCCTTCAGGGGGGCCGGCGTGTTCAGGAATGCATCATGTTATTATTTTTTATAACTTGTTTTAATTAATTAACTTAAAACTTAAATACTAATTTAATGTAATTTAATATTTTTGCTTATTGCCAAACATAGTCATATAATACCCTATGATTTATTGATTTATTTTTTCTTGTTTACGACTTTGTTAATCTTATAATCCTACTAAATCCGCTAATCCCTTTGCACTTGCAAAGCATTGGGTATGCAAGATCATTGCTTTTTTTTTTTGTTGTTTAAAGATTTAGCATCGACCGATGGTGCAATGTAATATTTGATCTCTTCCTTAAGCAACCACCATCGAGTCAACACCAAAAGTCCGCTCATTGATTTGACATACATATCGCATTTGGCTTGATCTAATTTTTTTTCTAATAAAACATTTACTTATAACGTTGTTTGAAATTTGGTTTTTCATTTTGGTTTTTTTTGAAATTACATTGCTGATCATACTATTTCCACTTGATTTCCACTTGACACTCAAGTAGCGACGGAATATTGAAAATTATTTTTTTTTTTGTAATAATTACAAATTGTTTGTTGAATAGGGTTATAGATATTATACATTATTTGAAAGAGAAAGTTGGTTTAACAATATGTATTATCTAATTTAAGAATGCTCTAATTGGCTTTTCTATCTTAGCTAATTTCAGGTATTAAAAATTGAAAGTGTTATTTGTTGGTTTAATTTAATTTTTCAACTACAATTGATAGTTTTTTTTCGAAGCTTTTCTACGATTTGAATTAAAAAAAAAACAAAACAAAAATGCTTATGGTATCGAAATCAAACTTCTTTTTTGCTGTATAAATTTAATTGATCGAAGGGCAATGATTGGAACAGTGAAAATGTATTCCACTACTATAAAGGCTCTCCCAAATCAACGCGAAATCATAGCGAATCATTCACAAAGACAGTTTTTTTGTTGTTTTTTTAGCTTGTGTATTATTGTGAAAGATTTCGCTAGTCGGAGAATGTTTCGCGTTGGTTTAGGGGAGACTTAGTGCCCGTTGTATTTATTAAATTACAAGAATTCGGGGATAGGAGGTCATATACCAAAGAAATAAAATTCACGACTAAGATCAAATCATGGTAGACACAGAACTAGCTCGCTTATTTTTTTTTTAATAAAGCCTAAACCTTTTTCTTGAGCGGATAATGGTTTTCCCGTAATTAATTAACAAACGCAATTATTCTCATTTTTATGTTGTTTTATCCTACTTTTATTTAAGTTTATTAAAAAAAAAATACACGTTACACGGAAAGAATTGAAAAATCACCAATTGAAAAATTTGCAGTTGCAATTTACGAATCATGTTTAATTCTTAAATCAAGACATTTTAATCCCAAGTTAATACAAAAACTGGTAATTTAACAGTCAAAACGTAGCAATTTACAAAATTTGTTTCTTCGTGATTTGCAATTAAAATCCATGATTCAATTTTGTACTTTTCATAGCAAAATACAACTGTTTTGGCGTAATTTACTCTCCAAAAGCATAATTTCACGAACAGCATTTAAAAATATTGATTTGCGGTAAATATTTAGTAATTAACATTGCACAATCACTGAATTACGTTTTTTTTGTCGTAATTTGCAACTCCATAAGAATAGTTGCAATTCACCAACAAAAAATTCCTAAATCACGACTTTCTTGTCGCAATTTACTTCTCGAAGAAATAAAGCACCTCGACATGGCAGGTATCTAATCATCAATGTGTGACACCAACGATCTGTAATGTAAATTGGCTTGGTGGTTGCGACATTGTATATCCAATCTATAGTATTCTCATGAAACACGATTTTGTAGGTAGACATTTGGTCGATAGGTTCGCTGCGATCGCCTAACCGAGATCCCTTAACAAAAATTATTATTACATTTGGACGCATAGATGGCCACGAGTTTTTTTGTCTTCATGAGAATACTATAGAATTTATATACAATGGTTGCGAGTTCAAATCCAAGTAGAGTAAGCGGAAAGTATTTATTTCAAATAAATTAAATTAAATGTGTATACCTGCAAAAAGAAGGGTGATTAATCTTTCCAAGTTGCAATATCGCGAAATAAAAGTGGTGATCACAAATCTTTTTTGCAAATTTACAAATTGTGGAATTGAGGAATATTTGGATCAAATCGCGATTTGTTGTTCGCAATTTTTGTTTTCTCTCGATAGCATAATTGATACTTAAAGGGGGTTGATTTACGATTTTTGAGTATCAATATCTTCATTTTGCTCAGTTTTGCAAATTGCAAACAAATAGTCGTAATTTACGAAATCCGGAGCCAAGGTATAAATCGGGATTCATTTTTCGTTATTTGCAGCTCATTTTTCGTGATATGATCCAAGAATTCTTTCCGTGTATTGAGTATATTTTTTCTTATGAAAGTTTAATTCATATTCTTAAACAAATTAAATTCTTTTCAACATAAAGCAAACAAATTTAGTTTGCAGTTTTTTATTTCAGCAAAAAAAAAAAAAAACAGAATAAAAGAAATTGTCATAATTTAAATACACACCCCAACTGACATTTTTTTTTTTAATAAACAAGGAGCTGGAAATTGGTGAAAAAAGTTTTCGGCTTGAATATCTTGGTTTCCAAAAACCCAGACTCAATTAAAATGAAACATTTATGTGGATTGAAAGAGCATCAATTAAAAATTAATGATATGAAATAACTTTCTTAAAACAGACTAGCTATGATAATTTTTGTATTTTTTTCGGAGTGTTTTTTCATATGAAAACAAAGTTCGTTAGAGCGATACAGAAAAAAACATGAAGTACACAATTATCGATGAGTGTAAGTAGGTGTTTATTATAAAATAATACGTAGCTGTTAGACACTACTTATTAGCACACTCAGTGCTTAGCTGAATACAAAAATCGTAAAAATTCTAATCGGTGTCCGTTATAAAAAGAAAGTATTCGCCATAGTACACAAATTTTTGGTAATAATTGCGCCGGTTTTCAAAATTGAAGGAGTAAGTTGTTCTAAATGGCTATTCATGTCCCTCTAATAAAGCAAACAGACAACATCAAATATATATTGACATTTGAAAAGTAAACCTCTGGATCGACCATTTTCATCAATTATTATGATAGATGCACAGAATTGATTACAAATCAAAACGATAATAGGCGTGTTTTATTGGAAAATGTTATAGCAAGCACAGTAAAATTTCCTTTGGTAAACAACAACAAACCCAAAAGTGTCGATAAATGAGTTAGTCGGTAAACAGTGAATATAAAAGTTGAGATAAAGTTTCGTTAAGTTTAAACTTAGGGGGCACTACTATTCACTACATAATTATTTATCACTACACATATTTAGATCAATCTCTGTCTATCTCGTTATACTACAGAAAGCTATTTTACTGTTTTTTTTTGCCATCGATCGGCAAGAGACTTGGAGAAACAAATTTCAAATTTGATACCTACTTTGTATGGGGAACTATCAAGAATTTATGTTTTTTAAATCGTCATTATCTAGTTTTGGGAATCTACAATGGATGCCCTCTCGTACTATGTTTTATCTTAATTCATGTTGGGTTTTTTTTTGAGCATTCTCCTTTTGTTTTCAAAATAATTTATTTCAAAAATTTGTTTTTAATGAAACACTTCAGCTGAACTACCAGGCCTTACTTCTGTCGATTTTCATTATAATTTCACATGTTTTTCTCATTTAAATAAACAATAACCAAACTTTCTAAAAAAAAAAGGCTCCATGGATTTTTCTGAAATGAAACATTTAATAAATTAAATTCAGTAAATAATAAATTGACGTGAATGTGTTTAATATCATTCACAAAACTTTATATGAATGTGGAAAGAAGTGTTCAGGGAGGTCACTCCGTATTTTGATTATCTCCACACGATATCGTTTAGATGATTTTATTGCTTCACGTAAAATTAAAAATGACTATCGTCTTGGCGATCTCGTGTTGGTGATGAAATATTTGCTTTACGTAAGTCAAAACGATAGAATTTAGACGATAGCTTAATAGGTATCGCCTTGTAATCATTGATGATTGATTGTTAACCATTGTTTTTTAAATAAAACGAAAGTAAAATAATTATTGAATAGTTTTGGCATTAATATCCGTTCATATTATTTCGAGTTTTCAGAAAAAATCTTACCAGCAAATCATACCTACCCAATAATCAAATATTAAAAAGTATCTGCTCAGTTGTCAAAATTCGACCACCAAAATAATCGTTCATCAATACAGGCGCCTATGTCAACAGGGCTTTCATCACGTAGGACGATGTTTGTCGTTTTCACGTAATGTAATGTATAGTTAAAAGCGATAGCCATTATGCTAAGGGGTTCTTACTCTATGTGGTTTTGAGATAAAAGCAATTAGTTGAGGAACGAAAGAGCATAATCTTGGATTAAATCTGATTCATATATTTTATTTAATATTAAATAATTTTGATGGAAATCCTAAATCTTGTAACAAATATCCAAGGAAGTGGAAATCGTAGAGGTTGAGAGGAGAGGCAATGGCAACCGTTAGAAACCCGCAGCGTGATTAAAGGCATTGTCTTCCTGCAAAATCATACCTCAAGCTGTATATTCGATAGGATATTTTTTGTATCAACATTGGGCCACTTGTAGGCCAAAATCCTTTTTTTGAAGTAGACACTCAGATTGACCAGCTGATTTAAGAACTAATTGCTACATATATTATTGCGTACCGTAAAGTATCAATTTATCCACAAATACAACTCTTACCGGTTACCCGATGATATTGCAATTCAATTTTTAAAATAAAGTGACATTTCAAATAAAGCGACAAGGGTTTTTAGTTTTGACAGCAATATTTTATTATAAAATTCATTTTGTTCATTCATTCAAAAAAAAAAGACGGACGAGACGAAAGTGATTGAGTTACGTGAAGCAAATTATAGACGATAGCGGTTAAGGTAATCTTTTTGACGATTATCGTTTTTAAAATTATGGAATGACCCCCATTTTCAGATGCATAAGGAAAGTATTACGCAAAGGTAAAATTATATTAAATATTGTTTAAGAATTATCAAAAAACAATTTTTTTGAGGTATCTCGAGTTCTCGACCTACCTGATTCGGCACGACCGCTACGGATTAAAGATAATATGTCTGTTCGTGTACCTCCCAAAACTATGAAATTCTACGAATCTAGCCCAAAGTTTTGTCAAAGCTCATAACATAAAAAAAAATAAAATTCGTAGTTTTGTGAAGTACACGAACAGACATACTGTGTACCAAAATTTAAAAAAAGCATATTTTGGATTTAAAAAAATGTTTCAATTTTGTTTTTTTGAAATCAAATGTTTTGAAAACGGCTCGATCGAGTGGTGTACCCTGATGATTTCATTCAAAGGACTGCTTTGTAAATTCATCGTTTGGTTTTCTCAATGTGTGACCAGTCCATTGCCATTTACGTTTACTTATCTCGACGTCCAGCCGCTCTTGACTTGACCTGCGCCACAATTCCTCGTTTGATATAATTTGTGACCAGCGAATGTTTAGGATGTGGCGTAGACAGTGATTCACAAAGCCCTGTAATTTCCTCGTAATGGTAGACATGACTTTCCAGGTTTCACAAGCATATAACAGCACGGATTTGACATCGGATTCGAGGAATCTCAACTTAGTGCGTAGGGAGATTTGATTGGATTTCCAAATGAGACAGAGAACCGAAGGCTGCGTAAGCTTTATTTATTCTACTTTTTCGAACGTCCAGATCAGAACCACAAGCAAACCGCTGAACAAATAGTTCCAAGGTAGTTTAACTGGCATCTCCTGTAGAAAGATACGCTGATGTGTGGAGCGGCTGTGAGCAGTTGACTCTGTCAAAGCTCAAAGCGTCAAAAGCTTTCTCAAAATCCACGAACATATGAGGTAAGGCGGTGATTAAAACTCCGTAGACTGTTCTAGAACTATACGCAGATATGCGATACGCTCACTGCGAAAACCAGCTTGATGCCTCTTGACTGTTGACTCGATTCTAACCTTTATTCGAATGATGGTTCCATTCCATTTGGAAAAAACGGACCAAACTTTAATACCTCGCCAATTGTTGCAATTCTTAAGGTTACCTTTCTTTGGCAACTTAACAATCACACCATCCTTCCGTTTTCCCACACACCTTGTATCAAAGCATGTAGAATACTAGCCATTCTAATGTGATCAGCTTTCAAGAACTCGGCTGGTAATCCATCCCGTCCAGCTGCTTTGTTGTTTTTGAGAGAAGTTATATATAGTACCTTCCATACAAATGTTAAAAACCGTTCAGGAAAATATTTTTTTTTTTTCAAAAACGACTTAACGATTTTGATAAGACTTTTCCTATATGCCAAAATTAGTTTGATCTACAACCAAAAATATAAAAATATTTTTTTCTAGCAACTATTAATAATACCTCTCAGAGAATGGTTTTCTTTATTTTAAATTTTCTCATAATCAGCTGAACGGATGGAGACTAATATTGCGTATCGAAATTTTCAAAAAAAGAAATTTTTGAATTAAAAATAAAAAGTTTCAAATTATTTTTTGTTGACCAAATTATTGTTTCGGACACGTATAAATTTGTGTGTTTCCAATGTTGTGAAATATTCCAGGGCTATGGTGCCCCGAATACCTGAATTTAAGCTTTTCTAACTTAGCTTTTTGGGAATGAAACTATGTATTAGCCTTCCTATATTTTGTTCAATGAAAAATTCTATCTTTCCTTACTATTTTATTATTGGAATTACCAATGGCTATTATTGATTATTTATATTAAATTATGGCAATTATATTAATACAAGCCTCATGCACCTACAATTGGACTATCATGCAGTTGCATGCATTCATTTTATTTTGTCGTAAATATCAGTGTTATCGAATAATATCCGAGTTCAACAATAGATTACTTGTTTGTATTTTGTCAATTCTAACTTCAACTGCCAATCCAATGTCACAATTTAATCGAGTAACATTTAATGTCGCTAATTAAAAAAAATGAAGAAAAAAAAAAGAAATTAGTATGCGAACAAAATCACTGTCAACGATTACAACAGCGATAAAAAATGTTGGCATACAGTAGCTTTACTTTAAAAAAGTAAACATTTTGATATTATTTGTTCGATGTGAATTATGCATTTACGTGGCAGTGCTGATATTATTACGATTAAAAATAATTCAGATTAATTACAAAAACAATAAAAAAAACCAAAGTTTAAGTTGCATAACTTGTATGATAACTCAACTTGGTTAACTTGTACACAAATAGTACACATAGTACCTATATAACGTATATGTATGTAGGTATGCATATGTATAAACTATATAACACTTAATTTTGAAAGAGAACATTTTGCCAAATTAACATAAAAGTGACATTAATCAACGCTACGTATACTTTGACAGGTGCTCGTGCGGTTTGTTTGTTTTTTTTTTTTTTCATGGAAAATTTCGGTTACCACCTGCTCACGCAATGTAATGACTGGTAATGACTTTTTGGCAAAAGTATAATGGCCGTCATTTGATGGGAAACATGTAAATCCATTTAAACTCCAACTCCAATTCAAACAACAACAACAACTGTCAGCGGTGACAGTTTGATTTTCCTTTTTCTTCTCTTTGAGATATTTCCCTTTCGACTTTGATATCATGATTTGAATCAAACCAGCAGACATAAGATAATTGATTTGGCTCCAAAGAGTTTGACTCTTTCTTTCTGATTCCCTACTTTGGTCCTTGTCGACGGTATATATTGGTTGGTAGTGTCGCAGCAGTGGCGGCGCTAGGCATCTGGCCATAAGGGCCCAACAAGAAGTCAATCTTTCTCCACTTCTCTCGGCGGCGCGGCATTCTTAAGCGTTTTATATTCTGTATTACTATATCTTAAAGATATGCGCCTGCATCTCTTAGCAGGTATGATTGTGTAGGTGCTCTGCAGTGGTGGCCGCAAGATTCCTTAATATACATATATGAGAAATATACATATGATAACTCCCAGTCGTGTCTGTCCGAAATGTCGGTGACATCAAGAGATGATTATTGAGTTTTAAGTGGATTCCACCATAAAAAGAGATCACTTCTTGACGGTGTTTTCTTGTAGTGCGGTTGTATAGTTGTCATTTTAATTTCCGATTTATTATCTTTTATTTTTTTTTGTTCTTATTCCTTATGGGATTTGTGTATATCTTTTGCGGTTTATGTATTGATATTAGAATAATCAATTAACTCGCTGGATCTGGGGATATCAATTATTCATAGGGAGTGTTTTAGTGTAGCTAATAGGCGTTTCAGATTTTATATGAAAGAAATATAGGTATACACAAGAAGTGTGAAGGAGGTTAAGTGCTAAATTGATTGAATATTATGAATTTGTGAAAAAAAGGCTTTGGATTGAAGTTAAAAGCCGTCGGGATTTGAAATTGATAGACTTACAAGATTTTTTATATAATTATTTCGTTGGGATGATGGTTATTTGTCTGTCTTTTAAAGTTCATTTGTCCGTTTGATAAGTTAAGTTTTGATTTAATTATATCTGGGATGAAGGGGAAAAGATAGTTTTTTTTGTTAGTTTTAGAATTTATAAATAGTTTGACATTATCGAAAGGATAAGTAAATGGTGAAATTAAATGTATCATCAGTATTATTTGTATTCAAATTTAGTATTTTATGTGGCGCCACTGAACTCATTTACATATTTAACTATGCGCATTTTAAAGTCATTGATAGAATAGAGTTTATAGATATCTACCTTCATATCTATAAGGTGATGTTAGCACTCACATTATTATATTTTAAATCTGCATTTGTAAAGAAACCAAAAGCTGCAAAGCAGATAAATGTAAAGTATTATTATATACAAAAAAAAATTATGAAAATAGTTTTCTATCCCAGGGCAAATATCATGAGTATGCTTTGCCGTCTTCACCAACCATATCTTCTTCAAGTTGACTAGAACTATGTTAAATCAAATTTTATCTAAGTCGTCTCAGTCATTAAAATGATGCTTTGAAATCAAATGAAATGGTTTATAGTTATTTATATAGCCTATTGAAATAGCTTTGGAATATAGCACATGATTTTGAGAAGTCTATAAAGTGCTTTCAACAAGATGCATGAGAAATTACATTCAGGTAGATAGTCTTTTTTTATGATGCACTAACACTACTGGCAAGTTAAATGCAAATATTTTTGCTATATTTTATCCATGAGCTGGCACTGTCAGAGAAGATGACATTTTATTTCTCGTTAAAACTAAGCATTAGTAAACGCTTAAGTCAAACAAAAGTATTCATTGTCAAAAGAGTTCCGGTGTACTTAGTTCAGTTTTTGAAATATTTGATAAGTAACTCGTACATCCTAGCAGGAAAAGTAGACTTTGAGAAAAACCACAGCTACTTCGTGGGATTAATCTTATTTATTAATTTTATTTTATTTTATTTTCAATTATGTATAGAACAAAATATTGGCCAATTGGCCGCCGCGATCTCAGCGGCACACCTCCATCCGATGGTTCAAATTTTCGATGACACTGAGGAATAATTGAGGTTCTATGCCGTTAATGTGCCGAATTATCTCATCCTTTAGCTCTTGAATTATTGCTAGCTTATCGACGTACACCTTTTCTTTCAAATAACCCCAAAGAAAGAAGTCCAACGGTGTCAAATCACATGATCTTGGCGGCCAATTGACATCGCCACCACGTGAGATAACACGGCCTTTGAATTTGTTGCGTAAAAGAGCCATTGTTTCGTTAGCTGTGTTGCAAGTGGCACCGTCCTGTTGAAACCACATATCGTCCACATCCATATCTTCCAATTCGGGCCATAAAAAGTTCGTTATCATCTCACGATAGCGAACACCATTCACAGTAACTGTCTGACCGGCCTCATTTTGGAAAAAATACGGCCCGATGATGCCACCAGCCCATAAACCGCACCAAACAGTCACTATTTGTGGGTGCATTGGTTTTTCGACATTAACTCTTGGATTATCATTCGCCCAAATGCGGCAATTCTGCTTATTGACGAATCCACTGAGGTAAAAATGTGCCTCATCACTGAAGATGATTTTCTTCGAAAATTGGTCATCCACTGTTGCCATTTTTCATAATAAGCCTGAATAACTTTAACGCGTTGCTCGATTGTGTATCTTTCCATGGTTTAAATTAAGAATTGTCAAATGAAATGCGAAACAAAATTTGACGTTTAGGTGTGGTTCACATTCAACATAGGCTCTTAAAATTTTACCACACTTTACTATGAAGGAACCGTACGATATCCTGCAAACCAACATCTCGAATAACGAAATCTCGCATTTTGTTTTTCAAATTTTTATTAAAAAAATCTCGCAAAGTAAAAATCTTGTTTTTCATAATCTCACAATTACAAAATCTCGCTTTTAACAATTTCGCATTTATATCTTGCATCGGAAAATGTCGCAAATTTGAACCAAAATCTCGCAAATATAAATTTCGCAATTTAAATCCCGCAAATCAAAATCTCGCAAATTCAAATCTCACAACAATGTATCACTCTGTATTTCGCAGTAAAAAATAAAAATTATGGAAATGGAATATACAAAACTGATTACGAAATTTTTTAATTGGTTTATGTGAGACTTTGAAAATTTGTTGAGGAAAACGGTTTAATGAATAAATTTGAAAATTTATAGAAATATTGAAGCTATAAAAGTCTACTCATCTGCTTACCAATATTAACTATGCAGTTAAAATTAGAAAGGAAACAAAGCATTTACCGAAAGACCACACAAAGTCGTGGTTTAGAATTTTTTTAAACTATAACAATGAAGGGTAAACAAAATAATCTCTTCAAAATCTTGTAAAAAACTTATTAAAATTTCTAAAACTGTCACTGAATTTTTGGGACGTCATTATTTTCTGAGATATTGTTGATCAAATCACATCTGACCATTTCGTATAATTGCCTCAAAAAAAACCAAAACTATCTATACAAATGACGACCTTCAAAAAAATGTATTTTTTTGTTTAATTTCGTGTAATTTCTTGCAATGTAGCAATAACAGTACGGTGGAAAAAATTATTTGCAAAATAATCTCAAAACAAAAAACATATAGCTATAAAATTCTTTTTGTTTTAACTCAATACGACCACTCATCACAAAGATACAGCTCTTCAAAAAACACTAAAATAAATTGAAAAGAATCTTGATCCTTAAATATTTTTTAACTAGTGTATGCTTTGAGAACAAGAAGGGATTATTTCTTCTTTTTGGTAAATACAATAAATTTAATTGTTCTTCGCAATGCTTTGCAAGTATTCAAATTTTTATATGTGAGGCCTTTTGTTAGAAATATTTTTCAAAACTTCATTTTTTATTGAACTTAAAATATTTTCTAGTTCAAGGATAAAATACGATTAATGCAATTCACACTTGACACATTACAACTGGATATACAATCTCAATGTTTTCTCTTGTTCTCTTGACAACAATTGAAAAATAAACAGTGTAAGCCTAGTACGCAGATCGAGACAAAATTTATCCCCCATATAAAATTTTTCCCAAGACAAATTTTATCTCGGATTTTTTTCCAAGCGGTACGCAGCTCCAACGCAAAATTTGACAGTTGTAACCGCTGTACGTGAAAAGGCAAAAGAAAGTCTCCACTTAATTTTGCGCGGAAAAAGAATGTTCGAAGCATTATTTTTCCGGACAAATTGTGACGTTTTATATATATTTCGCTTTTTATAAACTAAAATCATCTCCCTGTTTCATTCTTTCCATTATTAAGGCGTTGTGAGGACGCACGACGGAAATAAAATATAAAATGCGTACAGAAAATGATGACATGGAATGATGAGAATAGAATAAATAGAACAGCTGTTTTCAATCAGTCAGTGGCGTAGCCAATGGGAAAGGGCACAAAGGGGCCACATTCAGATACGGAAAATATTTTTTCAATAACAAAATTAAATTGATTCTTAAATCGAGTTAAATCGATATGGTTGGAATCAGCAAACAGAGTTGGCAATTTAATTGGATTTTGGGAGCAGTAATATAATTGTGAACATTTATGATTTTGTCAGGGTTTTTTCAAGCCATCTACAGCACATCCATCCCTCAGTGGAATTTGACAGTTGATGGCTTGAAAGATGAAGAATAAACTATATTTTGAACGAAAAATTAATTTAATCCAAATGTCAAATAAGTGCCTTAAATCATTTTTCCTGGAGAAGTAAAAACCTTCAAAAATTTCGGAATTTTTAGAAGTTTTTAAATCCATTTACATCGCAGTGATCCTTCAATATAATTTGACAGTTGATGGCTTGACAGACAAACTATATTCTGACGGAAAAAGTGTATTTTGATCCAAATGTTACCAAATGTTACTTAAAAATTTCTAACTACGCTACTGTTCTCATTTGACTTTTATTTTTATCTCTACACCTTCAGAATTTGTCTCGAGAAAAAAAATGTAGAGATAAAATTTGTCTTTGTTCGATCTGCGTACTAGGCTTAACAGTTGATAAATGACAGCTTGGTCTTAAAGAAGGCAAGTAAGGCACTGGATTTATGTACATACGGTAAACGTACCTAATCCACAAAAATGTAGTTTTTTTTGTTTTCATGAGAAATTTTAACCCATGGCTTTGCTCTTATAGTGTAAAGAAAATCTATGCAAAGATTTTCGCATGCCAAAAATGATTGAGGTGAAATACAAAATTACTTTTTTCTATAATTGGGTTACAATTTCAAGCATAGTTTACAGTTCCCATGCGAAAAAAATCTAAATTTTCAAAACGATTATCCACCTATTCTGTGCACAAAATTGAATAATATTCAAGACGAAAAACGTTTGCCTTGGCCTAAGCCACCCATTGAGTCATTAATTTAGCCGTTAAGCCTAGTATGCAGATCGAGCAAAGACAAATTTTATCTCTACATTTTTTTTCTCGAGACAAATTCTGAAGGCGTAGAGATAAAAACAAAAGTCAAATGAGAACAGTAGCGTAGTTATAAATTATAAAATTTCCTTAAATTAACATACATTTGAAACTTTTTTATGTACAGAAATCATATTCCTTCAAAGCATTTACAGAGCAAGAAAAATTGAACGCATGCGCTTGATGGTGAACAATATAATGTGGATGGATGAAAATACCTTTAAAAGATCTGAAATTTTCAGCTTTTACTTCTCTGGAAAAGTCGATTTTAGGGCAATTTGGTTACATTTGGATCAAAATACACTTTCTCCGTTTGTCTCCCAAATAAATATATTGAAGGATTGTCTCCTGTCAAAATATATTGAAGGATTGCCACGATGTCAATGGATTAAAAAACCACTAAAAATTCTGAAATTTTTGAAGGTTTTTTACTTCTCCGGGAAAAAGTGGATAAGGGCACTTTTTTGACATTTGGATCAAATTAACTTTTCCGTCAAAATAATTTGTTCTTCATCTTTCAAGCCATCAACTGTCAAATTCCATTGATGTCGATGGATTAAAAAAACCATGTCAAAATCAGAAATGTTCACATTTTTCCACTGCTCCCAAGATCCAATTAAAATTGCCAACTCGTTTTGGGAATCAATTTAAATTTTTTATTGAAACAAATATTTTCTGTATCTGAAATGTGGCCCTTTTGTACCCTTTCTCATTAGCTACGCCACTGACTGATTTAAAACAGCTGTTCAATTAATTCTATTCTCATTCCATGTCATCATTTTCTGTACGCATTTTATATTTATTTCAGTTTTGCGTCCTCACAACGTCTTATAAATGGAAAGAATGAAACAGGGAGATGATTTTAGTTTATAAAAAGCGAAATATATATAAAACGTCACAATTTGTCCGGAAAAATAATGCTTCGAGCATTCTTTTTCCGCGCAAAATTAAGTGGAGACTTTTTTTTACCTTTTCTCGTACAGCGGTGTCAAGTGTCAAATTTTGCGCTGGAGCTGCGTACCGCTTGGAAAAAAAACGAGATAAAATTTGTCCTGGGAAAAATTTTATATGGGAGAAAAATTTTGTCTCGATCTGCGTACTAGGCTTTAATTAACAAACCATAGGCCTAAAAATTTAAAATAATTATTTTTGGATGCAAAAACCATTTGCATGCAAATAATGCCTTAGGGTGGACATATATTTTTTTTTTGGAACTGTAAACCGACCACCCAAAAAAAAAATATTTTATTCACCACACTTTTTTTGCATGCAAAACAATTGCTGGTCCATTGTTTTGCATGACATTCCATGACAGCTTTGTTTTTTTTTTTGCATGAATCTGTAAAATAATTAAGCAAACAATTAATTTAGCATTACACCTCAATTATTTTTGACATGCGAAAATATTTGCATAGACTTTTTTTTTGCGCACGGGAACTGTAAACTATGCAAAAAAAACTTTTTCTGTTATGGAATGTCATGCAAAACAATTGCTGGTAATTATTTGGCATGCGAGAAAAAAGTGTGGTGAAAAAAAAAATATTTGTTTCGATGGTCAGTTTACACTTCAAAAACAACAAAAATTGTATATATTCACCTCACAGCGTTATTAGCATGCAAGTGATTTTTGCATCCAAAGATAATAGCTATCCATTTTTAGGCATTAATATGTACCTATAATTTATTAATTTATGGTAAATTAAAACTCAATGGGTGGCAAATTCGCCTTGAGTATTTCACAATATTATGCACAGAATAGGTGAAAAATTCTTCTGAACATTTTGATTTTTCTTTGCATGGGAACTGTAAACTATGCTTATTTTATGGTGTAGTAAAATCATGGAATAAAGGTAGAATAAGCGCTTTTTTTTGATAGCGCTATTAATGAATAATTAACATTTGATTTTCGTGGCCAACGTTTTTTTACATTAAAAGTTGAGTAAAATAATTGTAAGTTGGCGGTAGTTGGTAACGATTTTTGTAATATTGTTTGTGTAGACAATGCTTTATTTACAATAGATATAGAATTAAGGGGTTCCAGGAGGTTCCAGGTTCTTGGCGGGCTTTTTGAAAAAAATAAATTGCAACAAAATTGTTTAAATAAAATGATGTTTATGGTTTTTTAATGAAAACACCATTGGTGAATGTGAAAAAAGCTCTATAGCTGATTTTCATCCCTTCATAGGAGCAATATCGATATTTGGAAAAAAAAAGTTATTTGACCTCATAATTTGGATTATTCATATGCTTCTTAGAAACGATGAATATCAAAATAGTATAAACATAGTAGTTCAACTATGTTTGTTCAACGCTACGTTTCATGGAAGTTTACCATACGCTAATGAATTTTTATTTATTACAAATTTGACAGACTTTGCTTACAACATGGCCGCTTTAAACTAAACGAAATTCAAATATCCCTTTATATAGTCCAGTCAAATTAGCCGAAAAATCTGCAAAAATTTAGAATAAGCATGGAGTTCTTAGGAAACTGTAAAAAGACTTCATCAATATAAGCACCATTAACAATTTTACGGCGGTCAAAAGCCCCCAAAACGTTTTTAAGGAATATCTCCAAAGCGGTATCTCATACAGAAAAATTTCATGAACTAGGTTGAAGCTCAGAAATTTTTCAACAAAAAATGTTATGTAACTTTTTTTCTAAAGATTAACCGGTTTCGATAAAATTCAATCAGCAGAGTTTAGGATTCTAGGTTTCTATATAAATTGTACTCATTTACATAACTTTCCAGGTGAGTTTTTCTCACCCAGAAAAATTCGAAAACAAAAAAATACTAAAAATGGTTTTACGAAAGTTCTCCATTGATCTGGGCTCCTTTACATTAATCATACGGGGTCGAAGGACATAAAACTTGGCATTTCGTTTAAAGAGGATGATTTAAATAAAATGTGACAAAAAGCTATAGAGTGTTTAGGCTGGTTTCAGAAAAAAATCGTATAGGAGGAGGAGTTTTTTTCTCTCCCGTAAATTCGGTAGAGCAATTTTCTATAAAATTGACTCAAAACTAAAAAATCTATTTAAAAAAACGGTAACTCCTACAATGACATATGCCATATCTTTTTGTAAAGCCAAAAATCTCTTCTTTTATTTTAATTTTAAATAAATTTGTTTGAGTGAACAGTTTTTGAAATGTTAATCTTCAAACTCAAAATTTTGAAAAAAAAAAAATCAAAATTATTTTCTTTCAGAATTTTATGTAATTAAGTTGTTATCAAAATTAAATGGTTTTCAGTTTTGACTATAAATTAAAAGAGCATTGAAAACAAAAATAATTCTTTATTACGTAAAAGTAAGTTTGAAATTTTCGTTTTAATGTCTTTTTTCTAAATTTTGACTTTGAAAATTAATTTTTCAAAAACTGTTAACTCAAACAACTTGATTAAAATTAAAATAAATGGAGAGATTTTTGGCTTTACAAAAAGAAATAGCGTGGAAATAGTAAGTGGTACCGTAGTTTTTTAATAACTTTTTTTCTGTTTTAATCCAAAATAGGAGAAAAGTAGAACCCCCCTTCCCATACGACTTTCTTATTTTCTTAATCTACCCTACACGCTCTTGCTTTTTGCACATCTTATGTAAATCCCCCTTTAAATAAACCTCTGTTTATATTTTAAGTATGTTTTGTTTTCAAATTTTTTTGGGGGATACCAAGCAAGAAAAATTCACCTTGTGCTCAACCTCTAAGGCTTCGTAAAAGAATACATTTTGTATAGAAACATAAAATCCGTAATTCTACCGATTGTGTTATCTCGAAAACTGTTACTCTTATGAAAAAAAGTTCTTCAACATTTCTTGTAGGAAATTTTCCAAGCTACAATTCAGCTTTTAACATTTTTTGTGTAAGAGCAACCGCTCTGGAGATATTCCTTAAAATGCGTTTGGGGTGCTTTTGACTCCCCGTAAAACTGTTAGCTGTGCCCATATTGATGGGGACTTTTTTTCGAAGCAAAAAGCTTTAGTGACTGGGCTATTTCCATATTTCTCTGCCAACTGTGATTCTTTTTTTAGAAAATTTTCAAAAACTAAAACTTCTTGGAAACAATTTTTGTTTTGTGTTTGTGGCTTCATTTAGTCAGAGTATCATATCTGTAAAAGCATTTTGCTACAACCTTTAAAGAACAAAAAATATAGTGAAATGTACTAAAACTAGTATAGACGATAGTGACACTCTTTTTCTTTTTTTTCTTTTTAATTTTTTCTCCCTCTTTTTGACCATATTTTTGTTGAGATTCTTAATTTTCTAATACGTTTTGACCTCTTGATATTTTTTCTACTTCCCTTTTTTTCTTTAAAAAATTATCTCTTTTTCGTTCTTCTGAATGGCAATTTTTTTCTTGGGTTATTACTTAGTTTTTATTGCACTGAATGATTTTTGTTTGGCTCGTCTGAAGTATTGCTACCGTTCTTATAAAGAAAATTGGTAGAAACAAATATTATTGCAAAGAATTATTTAATTATATATATTTAAAGCTCAATAAGTATTAAAATGCCATGGTACTGACATCCACGGTACTGACATTTAGTCAGTTTATGTAACCTCACTTCTCTATGCTTATGAGAAAAATAATTTCCAGGACAATTTTAACTTGTGCGTTAAAAGGAATACAAAATTCTGATAACCAACCAGAAACATGTTATAAACATGCTTAAAAAATACTACCACGGTACTGACAAATAAATTTGTGACATACTTTCATCGCATACAAACATATCACTCTTAAAATGCAACAACGTACCAAAAACAAAATTACTGTTGTTAAATATACATAAATAGTGTCTCTTTTAGAAAACTACAATACATACGTGTTAAAGCTAGAACAAAATGGCGGTTGAGTGGGAAATCTTTTCAATTCAAAAATAAAACTAAAACCTCGGACAACATTCATTCATGATTATTTTATTCAGCTTTAAGTATTTTGACTTATTTTTTGCAAAATTTTGTCAACCAGATATTGCACTCAAATTTTTCTAAGGAAAACATCTCTTTCAATAGAAAAAAGTAGATTTATTCGGAAAAACAAGGAACGGACATGCCACGGTACTAACATTTTGACAATACTTTTCCAAGCCATGTCGAAGAAGTTGCAAATTTGGTCATGATACCTATTGAATGTAGATTGTAGTTAATAGCCATTTACACAATTCAAACCAAAAATATATACGAACATTTTACATTAAACAACAAAAAAAGCACTGGACGCAAAGAATCACAGTTGGAACGGAATCACCCATATTGGCGATAGAATAATGGAGTGTGGATTTCCTTAAAACCAAATTGACCAAACCACTACAGTGCTCTTTGTTAGCGTAGCCATTTAACCAAAATGCTTATCTTCAATAAGCTTTGCACGCTGAACAACGGCAACAAATGATTGTACAACCCAAAAATATTGAAAAAGAAAAATACTCTGAATAAGGAACCAAGTCAGCAACAGTACACAGTTCTTTATTAAACAGCCTATATGAGCCTGCTCTATAGGTTTATTATTAAACAGCCTTTACATTTTTGACTCTCGAGTCCGTGCAAGGTGTATATGAAATAAATTTAACACAAACCATCCAGATACCCATAATAATATAAATCAAAAGCCAACGTAATATTGTTTTTAATTTCGCACCCCAATTCATAAAACTAACACACATTTGAACTTAAAATTCATTCGCAGAGAATATAAAACAAAAACAACATAAATTAGCTTTTACAACCGCATTTGGATCCGTTTATAATAAATCATGACATCACTTGAGAGTTATAGTCGTGCACAAACCAGTTTAATGCCTTTTTTTCAGTTCACTCCATGCAAGAAAAAAAAAATAAAAAAACCAAGAAAGCTTACACCAAACGGAAACATTATCCCATCAGCCATCTCTATAATAAGTAATAAAAGTAAATCAATCGATCAGTGGTGATTGCCTCGAACATCGATATACAGAAATGAGCAATGCCCGCGTTCGTAATCGATTCGAATAAAATAAAGACTTTTGCTATCGAAAGTTCGCAGCTACGGAGTCATTAATCTAATGCCCATTGAGACAAACCAAGAATTATAACACAAAATATAAATTTTAAATAATTTAGACCGGAAGTTGTGTGAACATAAATATAACAATCGGGATGATATCTTTAAATGAATTCATCACATCTCTAAATTAATCTAATTTGATGTCAGATCTCTCACAAAGTTGATACTAAAAACCCTAAAATAAGGTTTTTATCAAATTGTTGGTGACATGATGTTTCTCTTGTTGATTTCAATTTGTTTTTTTTTTGGTTGAAACCTGTATGTGATTGATTTTAATTGATTTTTATTTTTTAATTAATGAATTAAATGCATTAATTAGTGTAAATTGGTAATTTATTCACATCAAATTTTAACGAGAAAGAAGAATATTTTTGGTTCTGATCAATTAATGAATTATACTGCATTTGGATTTAATTTGGTTTAAACTGTCTTGTTGTAGTTTGTTATAATTAAATCTGACACTAATGTGATATTCAATTACAGGGATGGATCTATTTATAGGTACACAAATTGATGAACATAAAAGGTATTTTTCAAACAGTGATTGACATATTCATACGTTCGCGTGTCGTAGCCATTGTTAAAAGGGCATTGGAGTTTAATAAGACCATTGGGTGCTTGACCACTTATTCTTGAAAGATAATAAAAGAATCACTGACTTTTTTATTCATTGGGCTTAAAATTGTTCAGGGGAATAACTTATTAAAAAAAATTTCAATGTTCATAGCGGACAAATTTTTCTTGTACGAAAAATCGGATTCCAAAATTTTAAAATCAGATTTAAGAAACTATTACTTTTAAATGACGTGAAATTTTCGGTAACAACAGCTTGTGAAGAAGTCAGAGATCAGAGAATATTGACGTGCAACTCTCAACCTCCCCTGTGTACGTGGTATTCGGTAGCAATGGAGGGGAACTACAATTTTCCACTGAATCATAACGGCTAGAATGGAAGGCACATTTTCATGACAAGAGATGCTTTGGAAGTATTTTCTACTTCATCATACAAAAGGCAATGCCGCCAAAACACAACACTATTTTAAGAGCAGTTCGATATCCTGCAAACGAAAATCTCGAATAACGAAATCTCCCATTTTTTTTTTTTAAATCTCGAACAACGAAGTCTCGGAAACTTAAAATATTATTATTCGTAATCCCGCATTAACAATCACGCATCGAAAAATCTCGGAAATTTCAGCCAAAATATCGCAAACTAAAATCTCGAAATTTAAAATTTCGCAAATCAAAATCTCGTAAATTTGAATCTCACAGTCATAGTTTGCGGGATTTCCTTATTTCATAAGAAAAGCGTGACTTTGTTATTGCGACGACGTTATGAAAAGCGGAGTTTTGTAATTGCGAGATTTCGTTATGCGAGATTTCAAAAGTGAGATTTCGAAAGCGAGATTTTAATTAGCGAAGTTTCGTACTTTTAGGTGAAAACGCCCTATGCCCCAGCCGGGGTAACAGGACACGATGAAGATGAGGTGAAAATGGGAAACATTCTTTTCCTAGACTTCTGACAGTGAGACAAGAGACAACATATTATTGTTCAAAGTGGAGATGTACCACGTACATATGTATAGCTTCGATGAAGATTTTTGTAAATATTGCCTAAAACTACTTTGAACCCAAATAATGAAATGGAAATATTTCCCAAATATTTTGCATGTAAATTATTTTCTTAAAATTTGGGCAATATTTCCTCGATTTTGGATGATATTTCCAAACTAATTCGCCCCGAAAGCTCGCGTTGGCATAACATTTTTGAGCTAGACCACTGGAACCATGGCAGGAATTTGCAGTTTTTTTGCATTATGTATGCATTTCTTTTCCTGATTTTGCAGTTCACCAAATAGTGGGTGTAATCGACTGTACTGATAACTTCACTGTGAAGTTAGCAGTGCCTATGCTATTCTCAGCAACCGGGCTAGCTAGGAATCTGAAATAAGGCTCTGAATTTGCAGTTTAATTTGCAGTCCCAGAAAAGGAAAAAACCAAATTTCTAAATCCTTACATACAAAAAAATTCATACTGTACTGCTAACTTCACTGTGAAGTTAGCATAAAAGTCCTTTTCTCAGCAACGGTGGTACTTAGAAATTTCCAGTTAGGCTCCAAATTTGCAGTTTAATTTGCAGTTCAAGAAAAATTAATGTCCAAATTTTTAAGTCCAAATTTGAAAAAAAAATCGAATAGATTCATTTTTCACTGTTAACGTCACTGTGAAGTTAGCAGTACATACCCTTTTCTCAGCAACTGAGCCACCTAGAAAATTGCAGTTTAGGTCCAAATTTGCAGTTTTTCATACACTTCAAGAAAAAACTAAGTTCAAATTTGTACGTCCAAATTTGACAAAAAATCGAAAATTTTACTTTGCACTGTTAACAACAGTGTGAAGTTAGCAGTACATACCCTTTTCTCAGCAACTGTGCTAGGTAGAAAATTGCAGTTAGGGTCCAAATTAGCAGTTTTTCATTTACTTCACGAAAAAATGTAGTTCAAATTTTGAAGCCAAAATTTAGCATTAAAATCGAAAAATTCACTTTGCACTGTTAACGTCAGTGTGAAGTAAGCAGTACATACCCTTTTCTCAAGAACTGAGCCAGCTACAAAATTTCCGTTAAGGTCCAAATTTGCAGTTTTTTATGCACTTCCAGAAAAAAACTAAGTTCAAATTTTTAAAACCAAATTTGACAAAAAAAAAACGATTAAATTCATTTTTCACTGTTGACATCACTGTGTAGTTAGCAGTACATATCCTTTTCTCAAGAACTGAGCCAGCTAGAAAATTGCAGTTTAGGTTCAAATTTGCAGTTTTTCATGCACTTCAAGAAAAAACTAATTTCAAATTTGTACGTCCAAATTTGACATAAAAATCGAAAAATTCACTTTGCATTGTTAACGTCAGTGTGAAGTTAGCAGTACATATCCTTTTCTCAGGAACTGAGCCAGCTAGAAAATTGCAGTAAAGGTCCAAATTTGCAGTTTTTCATGCACTTCAAGAAAAAACTAAGTTAAAATTTTAAAGTCCAAATTTGACAAACAATCGAATAAATTCATTTTTCACTGTTAGCATCACTGTGAAGTTAGCAGTACATATCCTTTTCTCAGGAACTGAGCAAGCTAGAAAATTGGAGTTGGTGTCCAAATTTGCAGTTTTCCATTTACTTCAAGAAAAAACTAAGTTTAAATTTTTAAGTCCTAGCTTGCTCAGTTCCTGCGAAAAGGATATCTACTGCTAACTTCACAGTGATGCTAACAGTGAAAAATGAATTAATTCGATTGTTTGTCAAATTTGGATTTCAAAATTTGGACTTAGTTTATTCTTGAAGTGCATAAGAAACTGCAAATTTGGACCTCAACTGCAATTTTCTAGCTGGCTCAATTCTTGAGAAATGGGTATGTACTGCTAACTTCACACTGACGTTAACAGTGAAAAATGAATTTATTCGATTTTTTTTTCAAATTTGGACTTAAAAATTTGGCCATTAATTTTTCTTGAACTGCAAATTAAACTGCAAATTTGGAGCCTAACTGGAAATTTCTAAGTACCACCGTTGCTGAGAAAAGGACTTTTATGCTAACTTCACAGTGAAGTTAGCAGTACAGTATGAATTTTTTTTATGTAAGGATTTAGAAATTTGGTTTTTTCCTTTTCTGGAACTGCAAATGAAACTGCAAATTCAGAGCCTTATTTCAGATTCCTAGCTAGCCCGGTTGCTGAGAATAGCATAGGCACTGCTAACTTCACAGTGAAGTTAGCAGTACAGTCGATTACACCCACTATTTGGTGAACTGCAAAATCAGGAATAGAAATGCATAAAAAATGCAAAAAAACTGCAAATTCCTGCCATGGTCCCATTGGTCTAGCTCAAAAATGTTATGCTAACTTCACACACGTCTATTTTGGGCTTTATTTCCCATTTGACAATTTTTTGTATTTTGGGCATTGTTTAATTCTATAAAAGAAAGCGAAGTAAAGAAAATCACCCTAAATAAGAAAAAACAACATTAATAATAATTTGTTCAGTGTTTTTTAGGGCGTTTTTTTCCAAATCAATATGGACGCATTTCCTAACGCCAATTTTTTTCCTATTGGCCGAACAAATTAGGCTTTTTTTTAAGTGCAACAAAATATTTAATGACCAGGGTAAGCTTTATAAAATCTTAAATCCAATGGCATCTTCTTCAAAGCCAATTGATCTTCAGTATGAAATGTAACCGCGATTCAAGAAAAAACGAAATTGCATAAATTATAAATTAAACCAATTGAATCAGAAGATGAGCACTACAAGATAAATGGGTTTGCGGTCTATGGCATGATTTTTTGAAATGACGAGAAGAAGAAGTTGACTTTGGATGATTCAAAAGTTCTTATATTTCAGTATCTTATATTTGAAATGTGTCACAATAAAATTTACAGTATTCGGGGGAGAGATGTTGGGAATCAATAAAAAGTTAAAGACATTTAGATTTAATTTGCCTTAGGAGTGGCATCGAAGTTTGTTTATAAATCGATTTAAAAGCAGACTTGGTAAAGTACTTAAGCATTTCAGAGCTTCAGTCTACTGAAGTAGCACGGGCCGTAGCCAGGATCAAACGGATGGGTGAGCTCAAGGTTTTTTTTGGGTGAGCTCACATTTTTCTTTGTGAAAATCATAAAATATGAAAATACCCTATATAGAGGTATTTGGCAAATAGCAATATATTGCTCTCTCCTTCATTCACAAATGTAAATTCTCTTTTTGTGGGATTTTTATGCTTAGTTTTAGTACTTCAAGTTTTTATGTTTCAATATTTCTTTTTGGTGTTTCCACCGCAAAGAACGATTTAAAAAAGATTTACTTTTACAGCACCTTTAAAAATGCAAATGGTGTTTCATTTTTTTTTATGAAGAGGAAGTCAGACAGAATGTTTCATTTGTTAAGAACTGAATTCAGCCATGAATGAAACCTTCAGCGCCATATAAGAATAGGTTAGTTCGATTTGTAAAAGTATTTGTCCTAGGAAGATTTAACAAGATTTATTTCTAATCTTCAAGATTTACGAAATAAATTTCTATTGTATATCTTCGAGATTTAAAGAAGATTTGAGGTAAATCTTATTTAACCTCAGATTAGCGTTAGATGGAAATTTAGCATTAGTATAAATGGTGTAATTTTATGAAAATAAAATTAAAAATTAAATAAAAAAACTCAACTTCTAAAACTGCATCTAATAGTCTTTTCGATTGAAATCAGAATAACAGTTCTTGCCGTGAAAAGAAGAAAAGCTTTTGGATCTGATTTCAAAATCGAAAAAAATCGTCACATATCGAGTTGGTTTTCCTGATTGACATTCGAAACGGCCGTAAAGATACCTACTTTTGTTTTTGCCTTGCAGTTTTTCATCTGACAGTTCTTACAAAATGATAGCTGCCACTTTTGACGTTAACAGCATCGTTAAGTCCTTGTAATTTTAAGGTATAAACACAAGGGGAAACCAATGAGTTTAAAATCTATAAGGCTTTTGATGATTAAATGTATATGTGTTTTGCGTATTCCATATTTTTTCATAATCGGAACACACTTTTTACTGAAAAATAACATATCAAGTGACTGGCTACAAAAGCACACAAGAGCACAAATAGACCAATGAACCGAAGAGTCCCCGTTTTGCTGACGCAGAAATCAAAGTGTGCAGTATAAAATTGAAAGATTGGTATTGTGGAATAAGCACATTTCAAATTTCAAAGCAAACAAATATTTTGTCTCAAAATGAAAACTAGGAAAATCTTAAAATACCTTCGAACATTTTTGGGTCAGCTTAAATTATTTTTGGGTGAGCTGAGTTCACCCTAGCGTAGGCTTGGCTACGGCCGTGTGAAGTAGGTATATGGATGCCCTAGGTACTAGTACTTGATCTTCAGTACCCTACTATTGGTTCTTGAAAAAATGCAAGCACCTGTATTTTTCAAGTACTTAAATGCTTTGTAAATGTATAGTACCTCGTGGCATGATGGTTAGTGCGTAGGACTGCAATGCCTAAGCTGTGGGCTTCCCAGCCGTGCAACCTAAAAACAGAAATGTTTTATCCGAGGTACTGCCTCTTGCGAGGGACTGACAAATCCTCCAAGAGTATACTTGTCATGAAAAAGTGCTTCTCACTTAGCCCTTCGGACTCGGCAAAAAACTGTAGGGCCCCTCCATTCCTGCCAACAACACGCACACAGGAGTGGTTGAAAGTTGTTAGTCACTAGGCCCTGGTTCTCCATGAGCTGTTGCACCACCCAATTTATTTATTTATATTTATACTTGGTAAATAAGTATCAAGTACTTTGGTACCAAAGCACTTTGGCAGTATTTTCAAGTACTTATGAACAGTACTTTAAATACATCATTAACATACTCTAATACTCTGTCAAACAATTTCAAGTAGGTACCTACTTGACCAGTAATTCAAGTACTTGATTGTAATACTGTCAAATTCTTTCAACTCTTTGTTGCTTCATCTTCAATTTATAAAAGAGTTTTTTTTTAATAATTTTTTTCATCAGAAGAAAGTTTTTTTTTTATCAAAAGACCAGAAACTTTAAGTCAAATTGTTGCTATCGAAATAAAATCTAGGTATTCGAAATTTTAAAACCATTGAGCATGTGAAGCGAAGCTAACCCATTTTCTGATCCAAAATATTTTTTTGTGGTAATCAATCAATGCACTGATCAAATACTTGAAAGTACTGTTCACGTATTTGAAGCCTTGAACTGGTCACATACTTGGAAGTACTGCTCAAGTACTCAGTATACAATACTTGGTACTTGTGACGAAATACTTGCAAAATACTGGTACTTGGCTATTTTGAAGTGCAAGCCCCTACAGGTTACTGAAGTGCAAGCACAAGACCCAGTACTGGTACTGTTACTCAATTTCCGTGTGTGTTCGAAGAAGCAGCAATTGGCAAAAAATAGTCTTTGTTTAATCTTAACACATGGTACCTTTGAAAAAACTCATAGCTGATTAGATAAAGAGTGATATGAATAAAACTCCGCAAAACTCAACTTTTCAAAGCAGCTGCTCCATTCGGCATGAATAAAATACTTCAGGAGGTGCTCAATGATTGAGCATCTGCATGTTTTATGAGAACCTGCTCCCCTGTATACGGTATGAATAAACCGAAGCACATGCTCTATCGAGAGGAGAACTTGCTCCCTGCACCGTATTTGTAAGCTACCTCAGTTGGTTGCTCAACGTTGAGATAAAAGGCCTTAAATTATTTTTTCTTTATCAATGGCGAAGAAAGTGCCAATTTTGAATCACAAGATAAGACTTTATAGAGAAAGAAAACATTTGAAGACGATTATCGCATTCTATATAGATTTCGTAAAGAAAATTTGAATTTCTTATCGGACCATTTTTTTGGGAATAATTTCGAAACGAGGGTCGGCGTACTTAAAAATAATGAAAAATGCAGATATTCCTATGCTATATAGGAGATCTAGGTTTTCAAAGTGGAGTGGGGGAAGACATTATAGAAAACACCAGTCTTGGAAGTATTGTTTCAGCAAATGGTGGTACTGATCTGGACGTTCAAAGTAGAATAAATAAAGCTCACGCAGCCTTCGGTTCTCCCTCCCAAATTTGGAAATTATGTCAAATCTCCTTGCGCACAAAGTTGAGATTCTTCGAATCCAATGTCAAATCCGTGCTGTTATATGCTTGCGAAACCTGGAAAGTCACGACTACCATCTCAAAGAAATTGCAGGCTTTTGTGAACCGTTGTCTCCGCCATATTCTAAAAATTCGCTTGCCACACATTATATCAAACGAGGAATTGTGGCGCAGGACAAGTCAAGAGCGGCTGGACGTTGACATAAGAAAGCGTAAATGGCAATGGATTGGTCACACACTGACGAAACCAAACGATGAAATTGCAAAGCAGTCATTTGAATGGAATCCTCAGGGTGCACGGCGGGTTCGAAGACCAAGAACAACATGGAAATCAACAGTTCTAGCAAAAGCAGACTCCCAGAGAAAGACGTGGCCACAGTTAAAATATCTATCTACAGACCGTGAAGGATGGAAACGATTTGTTGGCGCTCTATGCCCCAACCGGGGTTACAGGACTTGATGATGATGATGATGAGTCCACAGTCTCTAAGAATATTTCTTTCGTTACTGTGGCAATCGTTCAAAAAGCAAATAATTGGATCAAATTCCCTACAACATTTGGAGAACTTCAGATTACAAAACGTGAATGACAATAAAAATATCATTTTCTTCAGCACTAGGTGCTATTCATTGAACTCACTTACTTAAAATTATGGGTTAACGTTTTTTCCAAGACAGTGTTTAGTGTCTTGTGTCTCTTCTTGATGACAGCATTCAGGTAATTGGTCACGCATGGTAAGTGTATGCGAATATATATGTTGGACTGACTTTTCTCTATTTTTTTTCGAGAACTTTGTCAAGAAAGTCACATGGCAGCATATCGCTTTGTATTATAACTTTTATGATAACACATAGGTATCAGTGTGGAAATTAGCAACCTCGATGGATCACCCTGCACCCCATATGGTTATGCTGTAAAATTATCTAGTTAACCTGGGACACCAATATACTAGACATTGCTTAATAAAGCTCGTCTCTAAAGATACATGGCATACTCAGCGTTGATAAAAAAGTGGTAAAGGTTTTGATTTGAAGTTCGTGGGTTTTCCCAAGATCTATAGTAATGTAAATTTTTGGTCGATGATGGACTTGCGTGGCTTAAGAAGACACTGAATTGGACAATATGTTGAGGAATGGTTTAATGTGTTCACATAATTCGTTAAAAAAGATCTTGTAAGTGTCGTTGGTGCAGTTTAGTGGATCTCCTATCTTGAGGCTCATATGCAAACAATGTTGTGGTTACAATCATTGGGTATATTTTTCTTCAGCTATATTTTTTTTAGATCAGCCAATGCATTCTCTATCTAGATCATTACCTACACCTTTAAATAGCTTGGTTGCAAGGACGTGAGTTCTAGCATCTTTAATAGACTTAAGTTTGGATATATAGTTCTCTTCACTACGAAGATGTGTCGGGTTTAAGTCGTCAAGGTTGACGAGTACAGTGAATATACCAGCCACAAATGTCACAAATTCTCTAAACTTGATTTTTTTAAGGGAAAATTTCCTGTTGATAGCTTGTGGTTGAAGCTGTGGTCGAGGTATGTGGTCCATGTCAATGTTGGCCTTTCGGGCATGAATGCCTTGCGAGAACTGCAATGGCCTTGCAGTAGAGTCAATTAGCCGGAATTCGTTATGGGAAATGGTATCGTTCAGGCTGACAACTAAGGCATTGCTCATAAGCCTTTTTCAGGAATTCTCATAACATGTCGTTGGTGTCATATAGCTTTTCCCTTCGTGGGGACATGCCTGAAGCATTTAAGGCTTATGTTGTCGTATAAGTTTTGACAAGAACTGAGGTGCTCGTTCACATAGTTGAATTTTAAGAATTTTAGTCTGCTGGAAACAACAATTTCACACTTAAATAGAACTGAAAGGTACTGCTATTGTTTCAAACGTTGCTCTGTTATATTAGTCATCTAATTTTTAAAAAAAGCTCAATTAGTTTGCCAGCCACACAAAATTTGGCTACAAATTTGTAGTTTTAAGATCACGCACGAGTTCATCGGGATGTCCCTATGCCCCGGCACCCAAGGCAGGTGAATGATAAACTGCTGCGCCCGCCATCTCCAGCAGATTTGAACGGCAATTAAGAGCTATTATAGAGTTAGTAGAGACCGATTCCAGGGATTTGATAGCTGCTTGACTGTCCAAGAAGATGCGGATATCTGTAGTTGGTATCACGTTTTCTTTCAGCCAAGATAAGGCTTCTTTAATCGCCATAAGTTCCGTAATTTTAGTCGTTCTGACTTCACACCGCCACCCACCTCTTCATCAGTTTTCGATCTGTCTGTGTAGGTACAGACCGATTCATCATCCAAGCAAGCCATATCCTCCCAGAGAGTTCTAGAAGGAATGGTGATTTGAAAGTTCTTGCCGAATTGTGGTTTTGGGATAGTGTAATCAATGTGACTTGGTAGTGATCCGAATGAATTTAGAATGATGGAATGGCCAATATTATTGTTGGTCCATTGTGAGGACGCTTTTAGGCGTATGGTTGTTTTTCGAGGGGCGTTAGATATAGCAGAACGTCTAGAGCGACATTAGGGTGTCGTACGGCACCCAGTTTTGAGTTGATAGCCCTGCTATTCTGCATTTGGTTTATCAGCTCCCCAAGCGAACCATTTACTTTCAGGGATGTCATCAGTGCAGATGAGTCAACATTGTTAAAAGTGCCTTCTATATCTAGGAAAGCAACCAAGGTGTACTCTTTATGATGGGGAGAATATTCAATGGTTCTTACTAGATTGTGTAAAGTAGCTTCCACCGATTTCCCTTTGCAGTAAGCATATTGACCCGTAGAAAAAAGTCGCATGTGTCAGTGATTGTTCGTAAGTGAATATCAATCAACCGTTCAAAAGTTCTTAGAAGGAATGATTATATAGGCTGATAGGTCTGAGATCTTTCGGGTTTACTTGGGAACACTTGCCAGCTGTGGGTATAAAGACAGCTAGGGCTAGCCACGATACCAAACCAAACGAGACTTTTATTAGTATCGTCTCGGTATCGTTTAAATAGAAAAATGTCGGTATCGTCTCGGTATCGGTCTCGGTCTCGGTCTCGTATTACTAAGTCTCGTCTCGGTATCGTATGACTCAGTTTGGTATCGGTATCGGTATCAGTCTTAGTCTCGGTCGCATTCAGTGTAAATAAGAACTATCTCCTAACATTTCTTCCAAGTCGCTTGTAAGCCGTTTCTGAAAATTATGAAAATTTCATCCCATTTGTATTAGCAGTTCCCGAGAAACCAAGATATAATTAAAAATAGGCGAGCAGTGGGTGCATTTTACTAAAATCGCTTCCTTAGCCTTCCTCTAGCTAAAAAAAAATTAACTTTGAGAATATCATGCAAATCGTTAGAGCCGTTTTCGAGACACCAAGAACAAAATGTTATTACTTAATACTAATATTCAAAAATACATTTTTTCTGTCAATACCAAACGATGCCACCGAGAGTCTCGGTAAATTTCGGTACTTAAGGTTCGGTATGGTCTATGAGTCACTTTTTGAATACATTATTAAGAAAAATATTTTGATATTAAATAGAGGAAATGAACCAACCTTCATTACCAAAAATAGAAAAGAGGTGCTTGATGTGACACTTTCCTCAAATTCTGATTCTATTGCAATCAGTAACTGGAAAGTCTCAAGTAATGTTACATTCTCGGACCATAGGATGATAACATTCCAAATAGAGCACAGAATAGAAGATCCAAAGCCCTATAGAAACCCTAGGAAAACAAACTGGGAAGCCTTTAATATAAGACTGGGCCTATCACTGGGCCATTTTGATAACTCGACTATATAAGACTGCGAGGACATGATTGAAAAACGTGTCAATGAACTTACGTCAGCTATTACTAACGCTTATGAAAGTTCTTGCCCCATAGTCCAAAGGAAAGGCAAGCTCAACCCAGTGTGGTGGTCCAAAGAGCTGGCTATCCTAAGGACAAACTCCAGGAGGCTTTATAACAGAGCTAAATATAGCAATGCATCTGCTGATTGGGATCTTTTCAAGATCAGCAAAAGTGAATATAAAAGAAATACTATTTATGCAAAAAGAGCAGCCTGGCGTAAATTTTGTACAGACATTGAGTCTACAAATGACGCTGCAAGGCTCAGGAAAGTCATGTCAAAGGTCCACACTCCCCCGGGATTTCTTAAAAGACCGGATGATACCTGGACTGACTCCTGCTCCGAAACTCTTGAGTCACTTATGAGCACTCATTTCCCAGGGTGTATTTTTGATGTATCCCCCATGGATAGAGGCCCTACCATAAGTGAGCTTTCCACTATAAGTAATCAAATAGTAGATAGTAGGAAGGTGGCCTGGGCCATAGATTCTTTCTCAGGATACAAGTCTGCAGGTCCCGATGGAATAATGCCAATTATGCTCCAAAGCTCTAAGGACTTGATCGTACCGATTCTGGTGGAAATATTCAGGGGATGTTTAAATATCACCTATATTCCATCTAGTTGGAGAGAAGTGAACGTCATTTTCATTCCGAAAGCTGGCAAGCCCACCCACACCGAACCGAAAGATTTCAGACCAATTAGTCTATCCTCCTTTCTTCTAAAGACCTTAGAAAGGCTAATAGAAACGCACATTCGCCTAAAGCTAAATGATAGTGTTCTCTCTCAGGCCCAACATGCATATATGAAGGGCAAATCTGTTGAGGCGGCGCTCCATGAAGTGGTCAGCACGATTGAGAAATCAATCCATCTCAAAGAATTCACCTTGGGTGCATTCCTTGACATAGAAGGGGCCTTTAACAATGTCGAAAATTACGCTATTCGACAAGCCCTAGACTCCATCAGCATCGATCCGATGCTATCAAACTGGATTGATTCCATGCTTCAAACTAGAATTGTAAATGCAGAAATGGGTGGTAGCAAGCTAAAAGTCAGGACGTGTAAGGGTACGCCACAGGGGGGGGTCCTCTCTCCCTTGCTCTGGCTTCTGGTCGTAAATAGGATCTTAGTTGAACTAGATCTAACCGGTATCAGAGTCGTAGCTTATGCTGATGACATCGTGTTAATGGTCTCAGGAAACTGGCACGGCTAAATATCTTGGTTTAGTTATCGATCGAAAACTAAACTGGAAAGAAAACATCAAAGAAAGAGAAAAGAAAGCTGCAATAGCTTTCTATACCTGTAGTAGAATTTTTGGAAAGAGATGGGGACCCAGCCCCAAAATCATTCATTGGATGTACACAGCCATTACAAGGCCTATTCTTACGTATGCATGTTTGGTTTGGTGGCCAGCCTTGGATAAGGCAACCAATCTTAAAACCATGACTAAAATTCAGAGACTGGCGTGTATTGGCACAACTAGTGCCATTAAAACTACACCGACCGCAGCCCTAGAAACATTCCTTTCACTAGCCCCACTAGATCTATTTACGAAAGAGTTGGCGGCCAAAAGTGCCTTACGACTCAAAGAGTGTAAGAATTGGAAACGGGGCCACTGTGGACACAGAACCATAATGAACTACACTGACATAGACATTCAAACGGACTACATTTCACCGTACATAGATTTTAACCCAGTTGTTCTAACAGATTTCCCAACAAGAGAACTCTGGAAGGAAAACCGGGTCTTAAACGAGAATCATGTTTCGGTTTTTACGGACGGTTCAAAAACGGAAGCTAGGGTAGGGTCAGGTATCTTCTCAGTAAACCCACCCTTAAACAAATCGATAAAGCTCCCAAACTTTTGTGTCAGGACGAAGAGGTGGAGGAGGGCTCATCCCACTTCCTCTGTGAATGCCCCAGCCTAGCTAGAACTAGAAAATCAGCCCTCGGAGGATATTTTTTCGATGAACTGGGCGACGTCTCATTTTTGCCACTTAAAAGCATCCTAAAATTCATTCAGAATTCAGGATGGTTCAGGGAGGCACCCCCTTCCTATAACTCCCACTAACTCCCTCCCCTTACCCTTATTTACCTACATCTTACATATCCTGGGGAGCGCAATGGATCCATTGAGATCCGAGTGAGGTGATGTGGGCCACCACATCACCACCCCTTCTAACCAAACCTAACTAACCTATGGTCTCGGATTGGTCTCGGTATCGTTTTGGGTGCTTTGACGCTGGTTTGGTCTCGGAATGGTTTCGGTTTCCGATACCGATACCAAACGATACCGCGACTTTTCTGGGTATCGTGGCCAGCCCTAAAGACAGCCTTGACTTCTCTCCAAGACAAGAGGAATGTGGACCAGTGCTAAGCAACTAATAGGAAAGACTCATGTGAGCCTTAAATGTTCGAAATTTGTCTGTAATGTGTGCAAAACTCCCTTAAAGACTGTTTCAAAACTTCGTTGCTAATTTCATATCTTTGTTTTAACTAGGGAAAATGCTTGTTATCCAGTCGTGATTTACCAAAATGCAAATATTACCTACAACTACACAATTACAATTACAACTCATAATAAATCAAATCTCGACACATAAACAATCAAGTAATTGATTGTTAGTAGTATAATATAGAGAACATGTATATATGTAGGTACATGGCTTACCAATTCACATTCAAGGAATTCAGCTAAAAAAATTCCACTTCCACTCGCACCTTATAAGCTCCCCCCGCACACTTAAATCAAAATTACTTTATTTAAAGCAAACTTTTTATTGCACTGTTTATCATTATGGACTTGCATTTAGCACTCCTTTGATGCTGATGATTTCTTTATGGCTGCCAATGGATTTAAGTTTCCATTTGCTAAGTTCTCATAATTTCTGAATAACCCTCCCTTGAAACTTGCAATGAAAAAAAAAAAATCAGACAACCTATACGAAGACAAAAAAAAAAAAAACATTTTAAAACTTTATAGCGTTCATTAAGTGCTAACTGCATTCAGTAAGGTTGAAGTTATAATTCTAGATACTCCACGATCTTGGTGGTAACGTGCAGCAAGCTAAACGTCAGCAGTTTACATTATGAGTCGGATATTATATTTCCAATAAAAAATATTTCCCCCCAGAGTGGTTAAGTGCAAGCAGTTGTTAACCTGTCGCCGTGCAATAATATGCCGTGATTTATGATTGGATCTGTCTACTTTTGGTCGAATCGGATGCTGATGGTGATGATGGTTGCTTACCAGGCTACAGCAGCAAAATTTTGATGGCGATCAGGATTGAAATTGGCGCGATTATGGTTGTCATATTTAACTGTTTTAAATAAAATACAAAAATAAACAAAGGCGTCAAGCAATTCGTTTTTGCAGCAATTATAATATCTATTCTAGAATTTTTAAACATTTTATCCATTGTGAATCAGGATATTCAACTTCCCTCCAAGGACTTTCAGCCTCAGCGCAGCCCTCTTGGCAAGTTAAAACAAGAACATAAATAAGTTTATTAATATTTTTGATAATTTATCTTTTATTTACCAAAATGAAACCTAACATCAAACTTTGAAATTCAAATAAAGTTCATGACATTTTACTATCAAGTTCCATTCACAATCGTAATATTTTTGATTTTCTTTTTAAAATCTAAGCAAATCTGATGGAATTTTCTTTAACATTTCATACAACACCTGGGCTTTGAAAAAAAAAGAAAACGAATAACGAAAATCTTAAAACAAGTTTTAAGATTTTAATCCTATAGAGCCCAGTCAATCTATTAGATAAGATTTATGGGGAAGTATTTGAGACGTTAAGTGTTTATTCTGTGATACGTCATGTAGGATTAAAACACATGCCATTGAACGCAGAAGCTGTATTCAATTGCATTCAGGTGTTTATCGAATTAAATGTCTAAATGTTTATATATGATGATGGATTATATACAAGTATGAATATTGAATAATTACTTAAAAATGAAAAAACTAACTCTTGGTTGGTAGGTACTGAAAGATACATAATCTTTTAGATGGTTCTTGCGAATTTAAACAGATGTTGCTGGATTAGGTGGCTATAAAGCAGCATTCACACTAAGCCGATCAATATTGTTAGAAAGTTTACATTGTCCACCTACAGTTTGTATGTGTCGGTGTTGACCGGTGACTGTCATTTGTGTTCAAGTAATTTTTTTTGTAATTAGTGTACCTACGTTTTTGCATCAATAATCAAAATTAATATGTAGGTCCGTCAAATAGCACCTCCACAAAGGAAATTCAAAAATCTAATGATGCAATAGTTAGGTGCTAGTTATGTAGGTGCTAATTAGGTGCTGCAATCTTAGCTGAGCACTTAATTACCTTCCCCCTCAAACATGCAGCGGTGCTAAGTTGACAGATAGCACCGCCACAAAAGAAATCTTAAATTTGAAATGCATCTGAAAAGTGCGTTTCAAAAACTTAAAATGCCTAAAAATTATTGCACAATCAAAAAAGTGATCTCAAATTAAAGGTCCAAATGCTTTTTAAAAAGGTACATCTCAACTTTTTACTCCCACTCCTTCATTCCCAAACAGGTTTCTGGAACCTTGTGGCGGTGTGCTATCTTGACGTCAAGATAGCACCGCCACAAAAAGATTTGGAAAATCTAGTGATGCAGAAATTACGTCCTATTCAGGTGCTAATTATAAGTGCTGCAATATCAATGCAGGAGAATTAAGTGCTCAGCTAAGATTGCAATACTTAATTAGCACCTATGAAGCACCTAACTATTGCATCATTAGATTTTTGAATTTTAGGACCTTGACGGACCTAAAATGAATGCACTTTTTCACTGACCTATGAAATGAAATGGATAGCTGTCAATTGCCTTGATAAACCACTTCAGACTTGTTCTGTTGAACAACTTTGTTGATTGCCACTCATACCCATTCTAGTCGGGTTGCGTTCGAGTCAACAAAAATTGGAAAATATTGTTGATCAGCACATCCCGCGTTGGGCGCCAATGTTGTTGTGAAATTTACTAACGCGGGTTAAAGATTTAAGCTCATTATTTTCGTTTTATAAAACGATGAATAAAGTCGACAAAAAAAAATAAATTGGATAGCGCAACAGCTCGTGGAGAACCAGGGCCTTGTGACTTTTACAACTCACAGCCATTCCTGTGTGCGTGTTGTTGGCAGGAATGGAGGGGACCTACAGTTTTTTGCCGAGTCCGAATGGCTAAATGAGAAGCACTTTTTCATGACAAGTATACTCTTGGAGGATTTGTCAGTTCCTCGCAAGAGGCAGTACCTCGGATAAAACATTTCTGTTTTTAGGTGGCATGGCTGGAATCGAATCCACACCATCGGCATGACAATCCTACGCACTAACCATCATGCCACGAGGTACTACGAATAAAGTTGATCACAACAAAAACATAAATGTTAAAAAAGGAGCCAAGTTCTTATGTGTACCTACAAGAAACCTGTGCGTAAAAAGTCAGCCAAAAAAAGTAATGAGATCTAAAATATATGCCAAGTTTTAAGTTAATGAAGTTTAATATCAAATATCTTAAGAAGAATAATATCGAAACAATTCCAAATCATGACAGAAATTTGGTAGTTAATCATTACTGATTAAAATTTGGTGGGTTCACTGGTCAAGTTTTCATACATTTTAAATTTGTGATTAAGTAAGTATTTAAGAGAAAACTTGCCAAGAAAATCCACCAAATTTTAATCAGGAATGATTAACTACCAAATTTCTGTCATGATTTGGAATTGTTTCGATATTATTCTTCTTAAGATATTTGATTCATTAACTTAAAACTTGGCATATATTTTAGATCTCATTACTTTTTTTGGCTGACTTTTTACGCACAGGTTTCTTGTAGGTACACATAAGAACTTGGCTCCTTTTTTAACATTTATGTTTTTGTTGTGATTTCACTCCTTTTTGCAAAGATTTATTTTGCCAGGTGAAAGTAATAGCAATTCTGATAAAGTGGGTGGATGGCACCCCCCCCCCCCCCCCCCTGAATGGACAATTCAAAATTTTCGATTTTTTTCCTTTCTAAATACTTCAAGTCCTACCGACCTACCAATTTTCATCGTTCTACAACAATCGATAGTGCTCCATATAATATAAAATTTTTTTTAAGAATGTGGGTGGATGCCACGCCCCCTGAATGCAAAATTCTGACTTTTCTATTTTTTCTTTCTACCCTACCGACCTACCAATTTTCATCGTTTTACAACAATCGGAAATGCTCCATATAATTTATAAGAATTTTTAAGAATGTGGGTGGATGCCACGCCCCCTGTATGGAAAATTCCAATTTTTCATTTTTGTTCTTTCTTAGTACCTCAAACCCTACCAACTTACCAATTTTCATTGTTCTACAACAATCGAAAGTGCTCCATATAATTTATAAGAGTTTTTAAAAAAGTGGGTGGATGCCACGCCCCCTGAATAGAAAATTGCAGATTTTCGATTTTTTCCTTTGTATGTACCACAAGGCCTACCGTTTTGCGAAATTTCAAGTTTCTACGATGTCGGGAAGTGCTCCATAATTTTGATGATCTGTCAGTGAGTCAGTCAGTCAGTGAGTCAGTGAGTCAGTGAGTCAGTCAGTCAGTGAGTCAGTGAGTCAGTGAGTCAGTGAGTCAGTGAGTCAGTGAGTCAGTCAGTTACGGTTTTTGCGATTTTTGAAGTCCTATATCTTGGGAACTACTAATGCTAAAGAGTTGAAATTTGGTGAGCCACCTGTGTTTGATCAGCTCAGCAAATACTCCGAATTTGAAGTTTCTGACTTTTTTGGTACTGAAGTTAGAGGGGGGTTGAAAATCGCCTGAGTTTGTTCCTGTAAAAAGGGTGTAGTGCCGCGAACTTGGCTGGGCACTACCGTGCCCTTTGATAACAAAAATGTATAATTTGGGTGAACTTCGAAAAAAATGGTTGCAAGGAAGTTTTACTTTTTTAAGAAATCTGTAAAAAAAGAATATCTTCCACAAAAAAATAAAATTTTATTTGTCCTTTTTTGGAGTTTTAAAGTGATTATTAGTGGAATAGCTGCGAAGTCTATTGGTATATAATAATTTTGATATTTATAATTTTTCAAAAACAAAAGAAGTACATATAATTGATTTTGGAAATTGCCAGAGGGTCAATTTTCCAAATGTAGGTAAGTCAAATATAATGAAATTTGAAAAGATAAAATTGCAAGGAAAAGAACAATGAGGAACCACAAAGGACACAAAGAAAAATGATTTCGGGGAAAGTTCCCGAACAGACAAAGGATTTTAAAACGATCCCCCAACTGGGGCATACTACTCAATTTTTTGTTTGAAGAAAATCAAACTCTTTTACCATATGGTAATATGGTCATCCTCTTCTGATATTTAGTCCGTGGTGGTATTGTATCACGGTCTAACTCTGACACCAACGTTGGCTCAGCGAACGAGTTCAACTCTTTTGTGTCAAATTCAAATGGTGGAAAGAAGAGCGAAACATTACGTAAATTCACGAACGAAGTCCCCAGCGCAGACTGGCCCAGACCGGTCCAGCGCAGCGGTAAAAATTAAGAAAATCATTGAAGAAACAACCTGCTTTTTCCTTGAGGAATGGAAGCTGTACCTGCCACTTTTCAGCTTATTTCTTTGATGAATTTAACATGGGCGTGTCATTGGCGGGAAGCAAATGCCACTTTCTCGATGAAAATTCACTAACGAGCTCACTACTTCAAAGAAAGTTGTTAATTCACCGACCGAGGTGATGAAAAACTTGGTAATTGCATAATCTGTGAATTCACTACATACGGGTATTTAGCTTATTCATGAGTTCGATAATTTCGATGAAAAATGTAATGAAAATTCAATAATGAAATCACCAGGTTAGTGGTTGTTTCTTTTTCATCAATTAAATCTTCCCATTTGTATTGTTTATTAAATCCCAGTGGGAAATTTTCAAAAATTCACCAAGGAATCCCCAGCTTTTTCCTCCAGGAATAGAAGCTACACACAAGGAATACTTGTTTAATGATTTAGTGAGACTATTAATATCGGTAATGTACCCTTTATTTTAAGATGAAAACAACCAAAAAGCAGTTCCCACTTCAAATCAAAAGTTATTGGCGTTTCGGTAAACGCAATTTCTGAGTTCAGTTCGTCTTACATAATTTTTTTTTTACAGAAAGTCACTGTGAACTGTATCCAACAAAATGAGAATTTATAGTTGCCTAAAAAATCACAAACAACTTTTTGCATTACTATTCATCGTTGAAATCATCGATTACAATTCACCATTAATTTCACTCACATTTGTTTTATTTTTTTTATTCTCGTCATGACCACTTTACAAAGCAGATGAGTGGATTCAAACAATGAACGGATAAACTGGTACATTACTTCTCCACAAATCACATAATTTTCCCTTTAAAATTCACAGAAATAAAGGGTCGTTTCATAAACACGAAGCTGAAAGTGGAATCAAATCTACGAACTGAGGAAACTTTGCATTAGTCTTCACCTACTAAATCTTTGCATGTCGTTTTTCCTTTGATTTGGCAAGTGAATTCATTGATTATTTCAGCAATAAATTTCATTGGGGACGATATTTCCCGCTGGGAGACAACGAAGCTAGAGGAAAACATTTTGTCAGATGGGATCGTTGTCATTTTCTAACTAAAATGACGAGACAGCATCCGATGGCTTTCGCGAGATTTTGACTAGGTACTCTCGACCCGTAGACTTTCGGGCAGAATTTTAGGGTCAAAGTGATTTTTCTTTTGGTTATTGTGTTTAAGAAACTAAAGTTTGGGCATTAAACCATACTAAATTTAAGGTGGTGTGAATAAGGTGCCACACATGTCGTTAAACATGGGTCGTTGTACCAAATCCCGTTTGGATGATGAACTTGTGTACCCTCTGTGACATTGTGAAAATATGTATGTTACGTGTAGTACGATCGACACATCGGTCGTTTCGACCACCAGATATGTCATTTTATAGGTACATTAATATATTTAGACCGCCCGTCACACAGTAATGGTCTTTTTTATTGGCAATCCGGAATACTGATTCGATACGTGTGAACGCTTCTGGTTTTGATTCCGAAATCAAATCCAGAACAATTTTCTCTTCTATTCAGAACAAGAACTGTTATTCTCCTTCCAATCGAAAAGGCCATAAGTGTCAGAACAGAATGCGAAACGAAGCTAGAATAGATGTTAAACAGTTTTTAACTTTTACTGCCAGTATTTTTGAAATCTATTCCAGCTCCGTCTCCCATTTTGTTCAGGCAGTAAGTTCGAAGTAGGAAGTGTGAAGGTAGTCTCACACAATTAGGTAATTAGGATTTATACAGAGCTCTATTAGAATTTTTGGAGTCACAACGGGTAGGAAGGCTAAAAAACTATCTTGTTTATTTTGCGTGGACCCACAAGGGAAGTACCTTGGTATCTGGATGGATCAGTATTTGTATTTCGACAGACATATTAATGCTGCTCTGACCAGGGCTAGGGGAGCTTTTGCCCTGACGAAACGGTTGTTTTATAGCAGCCAGCTTGACAGCAGGGTGAAGGTGATTTGTTACATGGCCTTCATCCAGCCGATGATTGCCTATGTTTTGTTCAGCGTTGCCCCATCTCAAATGGAAAAGATTCGGGTGTTTGAGAGGCAGTGTCTTAGACGCTGCCTTGGATTGCACAGAACTAGAGAGTCGGAGTACAAACATTACTATCCCAACTTGGTTCTATACAACGGCGCAACATAAACACGATAGATAACTTTTTTGTTGAAGCTTATTCGGGGTCAGATTGCGAGAGCGATGTCCTCGACCAACAGCTTAATTTTTGGGGCTTATTACGCTAAGAACGAATACTATGAGAGTGTGCGTCTAAACGGCTTTATTCCGCCTGATGCATCCCTCTATTTAGACCGTCGACGGCTGATCCAGGATAGAGCGGCGGTTCCGCTCTCCTTTACAGTCGAGACGTCCTCCCGCAAGACGGAGCTGAGCACCTTCGGTTCAGTAGGACTGTGTCCGATCGAGACCGAAGAGATAGGGTAAAGCAGGAGAACCAGTTCTGGGGGTTGAGACATGAACACGAAGTTTCTTCGGATATTTAAAGGTTGACTTTGGTTTAGGTATTAAGTTTCAAGCAGAGACAGTCAGGGTGACACCAAAAACAATATTATATTATATTTTATTATATAAAACCAACAAAAGCACAAAAAAAAGAAATTATAAAACTAATAAAACACACAAAAAATGATAAAAACCGAAAATGCTTGCTGTGGCTGTTCTAGTTTGTAAGTAGCTTTAATTAGTTTTAAGTAGATTTATAGAAGTTTTAATTAGTCTTAATTAGCTTTAATTTAGTTTTATGCAGTTTGTAAGTTGTATATAAAACTATCCAACCAAACCCCCTTTTTCGATACAAAAATTTGTATACAGAGTTTATAAAAAATCAAATAATAAATCGTGTCACTTCCACCGCATTTATACGGACTCCAAAACCTGTACCAACATATTTCTGTATAGGTTGTGTATACGAAAGGACCGGCAAAAAACAGTTGAAATATCGGTTTATGTATATCGACTTTCTGACAACTTAAAATACCTTTTTTATCTTACTGATTCATTAACTTTAGCCTTGAAAAAAGTCAAGAAAAGGATCGACTTTTATCAACTTCTCGATATTTTTTCCCAATACTTAGTACATACAAAAAGTCGATATGGGAATCAATTTTTTAACCTGTCCATATTTTAAAAATTCACAATTTTTCATTCTTACGAAGACTAAAACACAATGCTCTGCCTAGAATGTTTGGACGAAATCAGTACAAGTTCGAATCATACACTCTTGTCTGACTTTTTAACACGAACTAAAACGTTTTCTGATTTTCTTCCGGTCCCTTAATTTGATTGATGAAAATCCGAAGCAAGTTAAGCATCATTCTCCAAGTTATGAGCTGATCAAAATATCGGCCGTTTTCGAAAACGTCAAATCAAAGTCAATTGGATCGTCAAACGATCGCTGTTCTTTGACGCAGATATTGCAATCGTCAAGTATGCAATCGTCCTATTTTTCAATATCCAATTCGTTAACTCGATTTTTTTTTACTGCAAAGCTCACCGCAGTCAATATAAAAGAAAAATAATTTTCCAATGTTTCCTTCGTAAGTTTGCCTCGCATTGGCATTCACGACATGATGGCGCCTTTCACAGAACGTGGCGTGCCATTTGCGGTACGGCGCCTTTCATTGTTAGGCGCCTGAGGCATTTGCCCCACTGCCCCACCCCTTGCTTTTAGACAGATCCCACAGAGCATTCGGGTATGAGTGATAGCAAAAGAAGACGTAAATGCGTTGAAAGCTTCATGAAAGGCTATACAGAAATCAAAGTCTTGCAGTCCACAACCAGGGCTTTAGTGATTAAACAGCGCCATGGAAAAAATATGGATGCACTTCGAGGGTAATCACGTCAGCCGAAATTGGTTCTTAGCCCTCCCTAAATAAGCTTTGAATCACGCAATCTGAGATCATTTGAGTATTGAGTGTAAAGTTCGCCCTGCCACATCCGGTTGTGGACTGGAAGACTTTGATTTTCTTATAGCCTTTCATAAATCTTTCGACGCCTATACTTCTTGATTAAAACTTCAAAACAAAGCGTTTCATTTTTGAATTCAGTTTTATCGGAATTTTTTCGATGTGAAAATCTAATTTTCCTAAGCTACTTGATTTTTTTCAAATAAAAAAACTTTGTGGATATCTATCTGACAGCTCGTTAATTCAATTATAGAGCGTTCTTATTAAAGGCCTATTTAACTTTTAGAAGCATTGTGATGGAAATCTTCATTTTACTTAGAAGTCACATATGTAAGAAAGTCTACATCATACCTATAGATATAGACTTACTCAGAAGCATGTACTTGCAACATACTCGATAGAGTTTTTTCTTATTTCTAGTTCACTATCAACAGCGGAAGTTTTGGTTTGATGCTGTGGAATTTTCCTATCTTAACTGATTTCAGTTTGTTCATATAGCACGAGCCAATTGCCTTTAGTTATGTTGGAGTAAGGTTAACGATAAAGATATACATACGTTTACATGAACAGGACCACACCGACATAATGAGCGAAGTGTTAAGCGGCCATAGGCGCTAACTGAAATTATTATTTGATTTCATGGAAGTGTAGGTACCTCTTGTTTAAAGCTGACATTTCATTCAGTTTACTGTCAGAGGAATAAATAGGATCAAATTTGTGTTTTATCTTAAGGCGAATAAGTTGTTGTTTTACTGACTATTGATAAGTTGGACAAAAATCTAGAATCTAGAATTACTGTATTGGTGTTGGTTTCACATAAGAAAAAATCCGAGTTTTTAGTAAAATTCAACAAAACAATGGGTCTGTGTGCCTGTGCGTCCGTGCATTTATACGTCTGTTTGACTGTACCTCCACTCTGCATCGATCTAGATTCTAGAGCCTAAACGGGTAAATCAATTTGGTTGAATCTAGAGAGCATTGTTCTGTGATTCCCTTAGGAAAAATTAGTATTTCTGTTTAAGTTAATCAAAAACAAAAGTAAACACAGAATAAAAACTTCTTGCAGAGGTTGAGGATGACCCTGAGCATACCGACATAGAGTTAAAATTAGCTAATCTTTCAAGTTATTCTCGTTTAAAGCTTCTTATGAGTAAATTTTTGCTGACATTTACCGTGGATCGTGAATATCGACAATGGACTATGTAGCACAAAAAAAAAGGCGCTGCCATTAGTTAAAACAACCCTGTTTCTTTAGTATATTTTCATATCGCCATTGTATGATTTGTATTATACTTTTTTTTTTTATTTTGTACGATAAATATTGTAATGATATAAACACTCTTATCTTTAAAGCTATTTTTGTGGTTTTTATCAAATGAATTATAATGAAATGAGTCAAAAATTAAAAAATAATAGCTAAAAAACAAATCCAATTTACTTTTCACAAGAATTAGAATCTAAACCTACATCGATACCATTATACAGCGAAGATTTAAATGTCATGCCATACTCGAGATAGCGGGGAAATTATCATTTTTAAAGGGCGTATATACTTACATATGTACATATACATTCAGAAATTATAAATGATGATAAATGAGTTGTGATTATTCAAAAAAGGATACAATGTTTGAGGCATTTCTAGTAGAAAATAAAAAAAATTGAATTTTTATATTTATTTATTTAAATATTTTTTTTTTTTGTTTTTTTTTTACAGAAATTAACGAAGGCTTTTTTTGAAAGAACGTAATAGCAAACGTTTACAGAATTCACATGAAATGTGAGCTACTTTACTTTTTATTGCTTTAAGAAACTTATTATATTTTTTTTAAGGTAGTTTGGTTTTATTTTTAAAATTTAAGAGCAAATTTCATAAGAAGGTTCGTACGAAATTAAATTTTAATTTAATTAAAATAAAGCTTCTTTAAATTTTAAGAAAAAGTGAATAAATAATTAAACACCTTAAATGAACATAACACCTTATTGTTTCACACAAAATAAAAAACGAAGTCAATTACAATAAAAAAAGACTTACATTAAACGCAATCAGCAATCAGCAGTGCTGATGATGAACGCCAAAGAAGCGTTTGATATGCATTCGCGTTTAATGTAAGTCTTTTTTTATTGTAATTGACTTCGTTTTTTATTTTGTGTGAAACAATAAGGTGTTATGTTCATTTAAGGTGTTTAATTATTTATTCACTTTTTCTTAATGTTATATGTTTCCACGTCGTTCGGTCTAAATATGTCTATTTTGACGAAAGATATTGATCTTCTTTAAATTATCAAAAATTTTAGCTACTCTTCTCTAGGTATAACATTTAAAAAAATATATATTTTTGGTTTGTGAAAATTAAAAAAAAGTACCTACTTACATATATAGTTAACTGTTAAATTTTCACAAACTGTCTAAAGATCGGATTTTTATCTTTACTATATGTAAGTATAATGTTTTTCGAAAGTGAAATTATAGTCCAATTGTATTTTTACCATGCAAATTGTGGGTTAGTGTTGATTTGTTCGCTTCTTTATGTTTTCGGGTATTCTGAATCCGAATATGAGGTTTGAAAACAAAATTTCGTAACGCAACATGGAAAAAATGATGCCAAAATTCATTTTTTGGGAGTTTTTCAATAATGGGTCAAAAACTACCAAAGTGACAAAGTGAGAAGAAAGAGAACACTGTCATACACACATTTTATTTTTGCGCCTTTTATAAATTTAAAAAGTTAAAATTTAACACTAATTTGAAACAAAATACGATTAAATTCTAAAGTTAAAAGTACTTATTTCAAGAATATAATTAAAACTTCACTGCAAAATAACTTATCCTAATTTAATCAATAAATTAACCTGCACGCGAGTACACATAACCTCTATGCTGCATGCAAAAAGAAAAATCGGTGAAACATCCCCTGAAGTGCACAACGAAATAAAAAAATTGCAGACACCAGGAAAATTAAAACAGCAAAAACTGGATGAAACTTGCTTAAAATCTTGCAAAAAGTCACCAAAATCTGACGAACAATCCAACAACGACAACCAGTTGTTGCTTTCCAGGAAAGTAGCCCTCTAAAAGTACTTGAGAGTGCTAGGACGCCATATGGCCCTAGGCTCAATGATAGGAAAATCCCTATGCACACCTCCGCGTGGTAGAGGGCGGGTAACGCTAACGTGCAGGGGGACCGAATGGATGCCGGGATAAGCAGACAACCCAGCGTTGCTGGTCAGGGCACAAACTTGTCCTTGGGATGGTTAAAAGCCCCCTTAAGACGGATGAACTGCAGGTAGCGGTCAACGGCATGATAGTCTGGTGGCGGAGGAGCTTTTTTGGTAAAAGGCCAACGGCAGCAGCAGGTAGCGTCTGTAACCCATATTGGGCGGCTACAAAAGGCGTCTGTTTTCCCATAGTGGGCGGCCTCGAGCAGTTATGTGTTTGACCATACAAAAGGCGGGTGTGCCTGTCAAATCTGAGCTTATGTATGTTATTAATCATATCTCGGAAAACACCATGGTGGAAGGATATAAGCAAATACATGAATTATGACAACAAATGGAAATGAGTCCCCAAGAGGTAATCTTTTTATAGAAAATCCTTCTGTAGCTTCGGTTGCAGTAAACCGCACATCGGATTTGGGGGTGCGGCATCTTTCATGTACGAGCGTCAATCAAGACGCCATAATAATAAGTGAATCGTTGACAAATAGAAGAAGTCTTTCAAGAAGCGCAAATGTTACTTTTGGCTACCGCATACGTACGAAAATCGGAGCATGGAACGTTCGATCCTTGTACAGCGATGGTAGATACGAGCAGGTTGAGCGTGAAATGCTTCGTCTAAACATCAGTATCCTGGGCATAAGCGAAACTAAGTGGAGAGGAAGAGCTGAATACAGATCAGACACTGGACAGACGAGAATGCTGTATTCCGGGGAAGATGAAAGAGAGGGTGGCCAAAGACTGCATGGTGTCGGAATTATGTTGAACGAAGAAGCGAGGCGTAGTTTGATCTCCTGGGCGCCCATTTCTGCGAGATTAATGACAGCAAGGTTTCGTTCAAAAATTCGTAACGTCACAATTATTCAGTGCTACGCCCCCACAAATGAAGCGACCGAGGAAGACAAAACCGCGTTCTACACTCATCTTAACTCGGTTTACAGTAGTGTTCCGAGAGCCGACATCATAGTCGTTATGGGAGACCTCAATGCCCAAGTCGGTTCAGACAATTACGGACTGGAACGCGTGATGGGAAGAAATGGCTTGGGGTCACGGAATGAAAATGGTGACTTGCTTGTCGACTTTTGTAACGCGAATCGTCTTGTGATAGGTGGGACTGTATTTAAGCATAAGACGTGCAACAAAATTACCTGGGTGCATCCGGATGGTCAAACCGAAAAACAAATTGATCATATCATGATTCAGCAGCGATGGAGGAAGTCTATGTGTGATGTCCGGAGTATAAGAAATGCCGATGTGGGAAGCGACCACCATTTGGTTCTGATGAGTCTCAAACTACGAACCGCTGCCGTACAAAAACCAGCGCAGGATGCAGCAAGGAGCTCAAAATTCATTACGAATGCTTTAAATGACCCCAACATATGTCGAAACTATGTCACCACCCTTAACGACAGAGCCTCGTCATTAAACGGAATCCAGAATTCAACAATTGATGAGATGTGGGGTGAAATTAAAAGTGTTTTTATGGAGGCTGGATCCGAAACTGTACCCAAGCGAACGAGACGTAGAGACTCTTGGATATCCCAAGACACCTGGGATAAGATCGAACTTCGCAAATCGTTGAAAATCCAAATAAATGCTGAAGCAGATGTTCAACGAAAGGCTGACTTGCGAAGAGAGTACCGCATTGCACATAAAATGGTCTATCGCTGTGTGAGACGTGACAAGAGGGTGAAGGTAGATGGACTCGCAGATAATGCGGAAATCGCTGCCAGAAGAGGAGATATCCGGGAATTGTACCAAATAGCCAAAGATGTTATCGGGAAAAAAAACAACACCAATCATCCTGTAATTGATGTGGATGGCACACTTTTGGTATCAATTGAGGATCAGCTTCGTAGATGGAAGGACCATTTTTGTGCCCTGCTAAATGAGGATTCAGTTGAGCAGAGTGCTGAAGTGCCCCAACTAAACGAGATGCGCAGGTCCTATAGGGGTATTGACATCGAACCCCCGTCAGAATCGGAAATCCAGACATCAATAAATCTCCTCAAAAACAACAAGGCAGCTGGACTGGATGGAATACCAGCTGAATTCCTGAAAGCCGATCCCGTAACAGCGGCTAGTATTTTACATCCGTTGATAAAAAACATTTGGGAAAACGAAAGCTATCCCAGGGATTGGAAGATTGTTAAGTTGCCAAAGAAAGGTGACTTAAAGAATTGCAACAATTGGCGTGGTATCACCGTTTTGTCCGTTTTCCCAAAACTAATGGCAACCATCATTCTCGAGCGAATAAAGGAGAGAATCGAGTCTACACTCAAGAGGCATCAAGCTGGCTTCCGCAGTGGTCGATCGTGTGTCGACCATATCAACACCCTGCGTATCGTCCTCGAGCAGTCGATGGAATTTCAATCACCGCTTTACTTCATGTTCGTGGATTTTGAGAAAGCCTTTGATCGAGTTAACCGAGAATGTATATGGAGATCGTTGCTTGGTAGAGGAATTCCACCAAAAATAGTTGCCATTATTAAAGAGTCCTACAACAACGCAAGGTGTTTTGTTTTGCACAACGGGCAGCTATCCGACTCCTTTGTAGTGCAACAGGGTGTGAGACAAGGGGATGTTCTATCGCCAATTCTCTTCCTGCTGGCGATGGACGACGTATTGACGGCCAGTGTAGGTACAGCAGAGCGACAGGGCATTCAATGGAGACCGTTCGAAAGGCTCAGTCATTTAGACTATGCCGATGACATATGTCTACTGGCAAATAACATCAGTGGGCTGAACGGGATGTGCCAAACACTGCAAGTGAAGGGAGAGTCGAGTGGTCTAAGAATAAACAGCAAAAAGACAAAAATAATGCTCACAGGCCGCTCCACACAGCAGCGTATTATTCTACAGGAGACGCCAGTTGAAGTAGTGGAACAGTTCAACTACCTTGGCAGTATTGTCTCTGCAAACGGTGGTACGGATCTGGACGTTAAAAGTAGAATAAATAAAGCTCGTGCTGCCTTCGGTACTCTGTCCCCAATCTGGAAATCAAGTCAAATCTCCTTACGCACTAAGTTGAGATTCTTCGAATCCAATGTCAAATCCGTGCTGTTATATGCTTGTGAAACCTGGAAAGTCACGTCTATCATTTCGAGGAAATTGCAGGCTTTTGTGAATCGCTGTCTTCGCCATATCCTAAAGATTCGGTGGCCACAAATAATATCAAATGAGGAATTGTGGCGCAGGACAAGTCAAGAGCGGCTGGACGTCGACATAAGAAAGCGTAAATGGCGTTGGATTGGTCACACACTGAGGAAACCAAACAATGAAATTGCAAAGCAGTCCTTTGAATGGAATCCTCAGGGTGCACGGCGGGTTGGAAGACCAAGAACAACATGGAAATCAACTGTCTTAGCGGAAGCAGAATCCCAGAGAAAGACGTGGCCACAGCTAAAGTACCTTGCAGCAGACCGTGAAGGATGGAGACGTTTTGTTGACGCCCTATGCCCCAGCCGGGGTTACAGGACACGATGATGATGAGGCTCCAAAATGTCGGACAGAGATGATTTGAAGTCTTTTATTGCCAACCTACTCGACTCAAAAATGCAAACTTTGGCCACGAAAGATGACATTGCTGGAATAGGTGTTCAGCTAATAAGCGTCCAACAAGAAAATCAAATCCTCCTTAACAGACTGGAGAATGTAGAGAAACGTTGCGTCGAACTAGAGGAACACATAGAAGCCTTGTCTTCAATATCTAAAGAAAAAAATATTGTATTTTCTATCCCGTCTGTCCAGATTTTAGAGGCCGATGAACAGAGCAAAGTTCAAGCGCTTTGTTCAACATTACTGGATAATGAATCGCAGATATCACCCGTCAAAAAGATCTTTGAAGGACACGGAATATCAAAATTTCTTGTTAAACTAAACTCTAAAAGTGATGCAATCAATATGCTTTAGAACTCCAAAAAGTTAAAAGACACAGGTGTTTTTATTCAAAAAGATTAAACTAAATTGGCACAAATAAAACGAAAGCGGCTCCTAGCATACAGAAAGTGTATTCTTAATTTAGACACAACAAGTAAACCACAAATAAGGGGAGTCAAACTAGTAGTTAGAGGCAACATATTTTCCATCAATTCTGATAACGCTCTGATCTGTGATCAAGGTGATGGTGAACATGTGCTTCGTGAGCTCTTCTCCGGAATCTCATTTGACATTTTGCAAACATCTCATCACACGGCAAGGAAGGAGAGGCAAACGAGACAACAAAATCATCAGCCGGCAAGGAAGGAGAGGCAAACGACGCAACAAAATCATCATCAAGCTATTCCAGCGTCTGGGAGTGTAGCCATCAGCAGAGAACAACAACTATAAAATCTTCAACCAGCTGTCTGTCAGAATATGCATGTAAATTTACCCATAGACTTAAATATATTATCTTATAACATAAATGATATCAATAATAAACTCAATTTTGTTGATTTCTTTGAATATGTATGTAAATTTGATATTTTTTTTCTTTTTGAGACCCATCTAGAAGATGAAAAAAGCAATGATTTCTTTCAATTGTTCCCCGATTTTAACATGCGCTGGATCCCAGCTAAAAGAACATATAGCAAAGGCAGAGGCAGAGCATCAGGAGGATGTTGTTTTGGATACCGATCCTCGTTTAAATATGTAAGTTTTATTGAAATGAGTGAGTCTATAGTTGTAAAGTGTCAGTTGGACCTTGAAAACTTTTATATTGTACCAACATACCTTAATTGCTCTAATTGGAATAATCATTTTACTGTTTTAAGTAATTTATTGAATGAATTGGTTAACGAAAATGTAATGGTGGTGGGGGACTTTAATGCTAGAGTTGGTGATTCTCAAATTTCAACAACAAGTCTCCATGACAATTTCACTTCACAGAGAGAATCATATGATGAGTTAGAAAATGCTAATGGTAGGATCTTGATTGACCTCTTTTTTTTTTTAATAATTTTAACTATATGCCTGTAAGACCTAAGGTCTTTTAAATGCAACCTGAATTGCACGGCACTAGTTAGAAAGAGTAGGAAGATAGGAAAGATTTGGCACAGTGGATTGAGATCAAGGTGTTTATTATCTTATTAAATCTCACGGGTGGCGTCCAGTTAAGCTGGGAGAATATAGAAAAGAATGCTGCCTAGAATGGGGCTCGAACCCACACCTCTAAGCTAGCAGTCAAGCACTACATCCACTGCACCATTGCCACCCACTCTTTCAAAGTTTCGATCTGTTTATTCTTAATGGCTGTTCCAAAAAAGATCCCAAAGGAGATTTTACGTTTGTGGGTGGCCAAGGAAAGACAGTTATAGACTTATGTGCAATATCTAGCCGGTGGTCTATGTAGGTATGTCAAAGACTTTCAAGTATGCACACAAATTTTCTCTGACCACCTACCAATCGTAGTTTTTCTATCAATTTCCAGGCAGTTAGAATCAAAAGAACTTCAACTGCTACCCAAATTGAAGTGGAGAAAAGGTTTTGAAGAAAAATACCAAGAAAAATTAAATATTTATTTGTCTTGTAAGGATATCGCTCAAGAGCAAAATCCATCGAAAAAAATTGAACTTTTACTGAAGGGTATTTATGCCGCAGCTCCGCAATTTCCAAAAAGCCCTTTTAAGCCGAAACAAAAATGGTTCGATAACGAGTGTCGTAAGTTAAGGAATGCATCATTTAACTTGCTTAATTTGTACAGAAATTCTTCGGATTAAAAACTTGTATATCGAAGCAAACAGAAGGTATAAAACATTATGTTCGGAGAAAAAGACAAATTATGAGAGTATGCAAGCACTTCAGCTGGCACAAACCAAAGATTCCAAAAATCATATTGGTCTTTGCTTAAGCAAATAAATGGTCAAAAATTCAGATGTGGCGTTCACATTTCAACCAGCGAACTTGCAATATATTTTAAAAACCTTCTTGAGGAAAAAGATACATACTCTAGCTTTTTTTATGCACAACCAATGTTTAGAAATGATGAATTAGACAAAGATTTTTCTATGGAAGACTTAACCTTCCATACATTGACTGGATTCCTTCAGAAGACGAGTCTTACTTTGAAGCATCGTTGACTTCATCTCAACAGGAGCTTCAACTGTTAGACCATATTATATCTACGGACTTACAGCAAATAAGCTGTATTAAAAACTCTTTAAATCGAATACTCGATTTAGTTTTCTCATCTGACGCTGTTAGTACTGTAGTGGTAGAGTCTACTACTGCAATATCAAACATAGATAAATACCATCCTCCTCTTGACATTTTTCTTGACTTGGACGGGCATTTACTTAATAATAGTAACTCACAAGACTGTTCATATTCTTTTGACTTTCGGAAAGCTAACTTTCAGTTGCTTTCTGAGCACTTAAGTGCATCTGGTATTGAAAATATACCAGTTTCAGGCGACATTGACGTTGCAGTTTCATACTTTTATCAAGTATTGACCAACTGTATTAATGACATAGTTCCACACAAAATACCCAAATACTCTAGCTTCTGCCATCCATGGTATACGAAAGAACTCAAAATTCTTCGTAATAAAAGAAACAGAGCTTGGAAGAACTTCATAAAAAGTATGTCCCTTGAGGACCGAGAATTGTATATTTCCTTGTTTGATGAGTTTAAAAACCTCTCCAATTATTTATACGCTGAATACCTTAAAAAAATGGAAAGTTCCCTAAAGCTTGACCCCAAAAGTTTTTGGAATTTCGTAAACTTGAAAAAGAAATCTGATGGCTATCCAGTCAATTTTACTTATAATAATATTATTTTAAATAGTCCTCCGGATATTTGTGATGCGTTTGCTAACAACTTTCGCCAGTCTTTCGTTGATACCCCTGTCGATGTTGATGAGAACTTTTTTCTCTTCTTAAAAGACTGCCCACAAACTACCTTCAATAATATCCCAATTATAATCGAAAAAATTTTACATTATATGTCCTTACTTCATGATGATTACTCGTCTGGACCTGATGGCATCCCACCAATTATCTGTAAGAAATGTAAATCAATATTAGCACCCCCTCTTTTTCATTTGTTTAACCTATCACTTAGCTCCGGTAAATTTCCAAGTATTTGGAAAAAAGCATTTATTACACCAGTTTTTAAAAAGGGTAACAGATCTGATATATGCAATTACAGGCCAATCTCCAAGCTATCTTGCATTCCTAAGCTTTTTGAGCAAGTAATGTGCGATAGTTTGACATTCAACTGTAAGAATATAATTTGCAATCAACAACATGGATTCATGCAAAAGCGATCGACGATAACCAATTTACTTGCATTCTTGCACAAGTGTTCAACTGCGTTGGAGCATGGTCAAGAACTCGACTGCATCTATACAGATTTTTCTAAGGCTTTCGATCAACTTTCACACGATATCATCACGTTTAAGTTAAAGGTGTTTGGCTTCCCTCCTAAACTCATCAATTGGGTTTCTTCTTATCTCCATAATAGATCCTATCAAGTTAGATTTAGGAGCTCTGTCTCCAACCCTTTCTTTGCCAAATCTGGAGTTCCCCAGGGTAGTCATTTGGGGCCCCTTCTTTTTATCTTAGCTATCAACGACGTATTCCTCTATATACGTTATAGTGAAATTCTAATTTTAGCCTTAACTACCGTGGTGGAGGTCACAACACTCGTAGTCTAGAACTAATGCATATATCTCAACACCGTACCAATTATGGAATGCATGAGCCTTTTACCCGCATGTGCATCATTCTGAATTTGAACTCTAATTTTTTTGATTTTAATATAAGTAAGAATAGACTCAAAGCTTCATTGAAGACCAGTGTACCACGCTCTTAAATGTTTGTAATTGTTAATTTTTTCAATGTCATTTTATTTGTTATTTTATAATTATTGTTTTTAATTTTATTTTGTAAAGTGTATGTTTTAAGTAGTTTGTTGCTTACTAACTACTAACACTACACTAAGTGATGAGCCTGATAAGCACTTAATTTGTGTTTGGCAATTCTTTGGTCGCAAGATGTTGCTTGTACTAAGCTCTCTTCGGCAAAGATCTGATAGTGTAAAAAAAAAAAAAAAAAAAAAAAAAAAAATATGATGTCTTAGGACAAGCTAAAGACAATAAAGCCCCTGGAAATGACCGTGTTAGTTATGAGTTCTCCAAAAATGCTAGTGATGAGTTTCATATATTATTATTGAATAGCTATAATAAAATTCTGCTGACAGGTGAAATGTCTAGTTCGTTCAAACAGTCAATAATATTCTATAAAAAAGGCAACGTTAATGAAGTGGAAAATTATCGTGGTATTTCTTTTATGAATGTTGTGGCGAAGATATTCTGTGGTGTTTTGTTTAATAGATTAGAGAACTGGGTTACTAGAAACAAGATAGTTTCAGATTTTCAAGCTGGTTTCCGTAAAAATTATTCCACAAATGATCAAATCTTTTCACTCACAAGCATTGCAAAATCGTACCTCAGTAGGAAAAAGAAATTATATGCCTTTTTCATAGATTTTAAGGCAGCATTTGATTCTGTTATCAGGAATGCACTATTTTATAAGATATCTTGCTTAGGAATTTCATACAAGTTCATTAATATTTTGATTTCTTTGTATGAAAGCACAAAAGCTGCTGTGTGGGATGGTCAACAGGGGCATAGCGAGGGGGGGGGGTGTGGGGGGGTGTACCACCCCCCCACGCTTTTCAAGAGTCGGCAAATTCAGGAAGCTAGATTTAATAATTCAAGCAATTAATTGCAGATTTTGGAAATATGCCGAATAATTAAAGAGTCGGCAAATCAACGAAGCTTCATTTGCAAACAATTATGAATAAAACGAGCCTAAGCATTTTTGCCGATTGCGGATGTCGGCAATTTGCCGACTAATTCAAAAGTCAATTATATATATCAACGAAGCTTCATTAAAAAAAAATTTATAAAACGAGCATTTTTACTGATTGCGGATTTTGCAAACTGCCGACAAATTCAAGAGTCGGCAAATCAACGAAGCTTAATTTGAAAAAAAATTAATAAAACGGCAAAAATTGCCGACTGCGAATTTCTTAAATATTGCGACTAATTCCAGAGTCGGCAAATCAACGAAGATTAATTTGAAAAAAAAAAGAGTATTTAAGCCGATTGCGAATTTTGCAAATATGCCGACTAATTCAAGAGTCGGCAAATCAACGAATCTTAATTTGAAAAAAAATTAATAAAACGAGCATTTTTGCTGATTGCGAATTTCGCAAATATGCCCACTAATTCAAGAGTCGGCAAATCAACGAATCTTTATTTGAAAAAAATTAATACAACGAGCATTTTTGCTGATTGCGAATTTCGCAAATATGCCGACTAATTCAAGAGTCGGCAAATCAACGAAGCTTAATTTGAAAAAATTAACAAAAAGAGCATTTTTGCCGATTGCGAATTTCGCAAATATGCCGACTAATGAATACTAGGAGCCAATGACAACAATATTAATACCCAGCTCCAGATGAATTACTAAATAGTATATTTTGTAATTGCAAGAATGGATGTGGTCCACGCTGCGGTTGCAGAAAGTCGGGGTTGCAATGCACTTTAGCTTGTGGCCAGTGTAATGGGAAAGCTGGCCTTAAGGCTGTTTCATTTTAAAGCGAACCCGGAGAAGAGAGAGCATTTGACCGGGAAATTCTAGTAGGCCTGGAAACATCGATTCAGGACAACGAATATGGTGACAGTTAAACAGACATTTTCGAACGCCCGGAAGATGACGATGAAGACGAAAACTAATACTTTGGCTCTTTAAATTATTATAGATCTATTTAAAATGTTATTTAATGCAATGTATTAAATCAAGTTCAAGATATATGTAAAATGTTATTAATTACAATGTATTAACTAGTTAACAATACAAAATATTTATAGTTCATAACTTATTATTTATAGTCAAGAACTTCATACAAGGTATTGTTCGACGAGATTCACGGTTGACCTTGCATTATAGTATGTAAGACTGTGCTCTACGCGGTTTCCGCCCCAAGAACGCTTGAGTGCAAGAAAAAATAATTACAAGACAATTTGTAGATAATTTAATGCTCCACAATTTTCATCATGGATGTTAACATATTGAAACCATAGAAACCGAGACAATCGCGAAAAACCGATTTTTGTGTCATTTGACCTTGAATAACTGACGTTACAGACACGAGACTTCATGAGACTTTTGAGACAGCTTTTAGAACGCCAATATGCAGGTATACACGAGTTCCCTGCTTATTATCTCCCATTCCGAGGTTGATCCTTTTTTTTTGCTTATTTGACTGGTCTATTATGTAAATAAAAGTTAACGCAAAATCGTAGTTATATAATATACTTTATTATTATTAAAGCATTGAAAATTCATTGCAACTGAAAAATTTGTCAAAAACTCGATGGAGCTAAGACAGTAGAGGCTGTTTGGATATCTTTCGAAGGCATTGTACATGGTTTCGAAAAATATCTTGGATTTTGATTTTATAAGCTCGTTATATTTTTGTAAAAACGTCATGTTTAAAGTAAAAAAATTGACAGAAAATTTAGAAGCTGAAGAATTGAATGTCTTTGATGGTATTGTTGATTCGAAGCACATTCTTTTCAACAAACAAATGACGATGATGACCAAATCGATGCATTAATAAAAAGCTCATCTTCATTCGCTGAGAAATTTAAAAATAAATCCAGAGAATGATTTTCTGAAACATCATAGAACACGCCGTGTACCAAGAAGAATTGATGAAAATCCAGAAACAGCTTTCGACAAACATTTTATCGAAAAGAATTAAGAACGGTTTTGCAAGTTCTTACGACGTGTATAAACGATAATTTAAAAGATAATTTTTCATCTTTCGAACCTTTTCAAAAGATTTTTGAAATTCCAGTCGACAGAGGCAATGTCACAATAGAATCAGTGGAATCCATAATGAAATTGGAGCCCCTATTTTTTAAAGAAGATCCAGAGTGTTTGCTTTCTGAGTTGCAAAACTCCTTGATTCATCTACAAATTGTATAAATTTCGAAGACATTACCAAAGTTGTGTTCAAGTTGAAAATGGTAATTCCCTTAGCGCACAAACTCATTTGCTTCATTTTAACTGCTCCTGTGACATCAGCTTCTTGTGAACGATCATTTAGTAAATTAAAATTAGTCTTAAACTATTTGCGAACGACAATGAGTGATGATCGTTTGAATAATTTGATGCTGCTTTATTCTTCGAAAGATAAAGTGAACGAAATTATTCTTAATGAGATCGTTGAAGAATGGTCCTTATTAAAACACCGCCGAAATAAAATCTAGATAGTACAATGTTAAATTTAAATATTAAATTTTCATTACAACTTATTAAGTTGCTGCAATAAAATAATAATAAATATAAATTAATAAATTTTATTATTAAAATTAAGTTATTCTAAATAATTAGCTATATCTTTAAAAATTGTTTATTTTAAATAAATAAACTGCTGCAATATTAATAAATTAATGTATTTTATTATTATAAATGACTAAACTGCTGATGCTGATAGAATTATGCGTTACTTTAATGTTTTTATAAAGATTGTTTAATACCTATACCTAAACAAAAAAAAAATTGCTGCAATAATAACATATATGTTCATGAATTTAATTCGTTGTTAAAAATTATTTCTTATTTAGATTAATCGTTGCAATAATAATATTAATTTATTTATTTCATTGTTATTAATTATTTATTATAAATAAATACATAATTCCAAAAATAATTGATATCTTATTTTTCTACCAAATAATAGTTCCCAAGATTTTAAAATTGTTTCATGGAAAATCATTGGTCCTAAGTTTTTTAAATCTCTTACATCAGCCGAAGGCGGTTTCATTGAAAAATCTCGCATTTCGAAATCTCAAAAATCTATGTGGCGAAGTGAAGATTTGAGCTAAAATCAATCAGCTCTATCAGGAGTTTCGCCCGAATGTCATTCCACTTGGAAAAAATCCCTTTTTTATTTTCCCTTATTTTGAGTTTCACCCAAAAAATGCTAAATCTATACAGTCGGCAAATTTTTAAAATAAGTCGGCAAATTCCTAAAATAAGTCGGCATTTTAATGGAAGTCACCCCCCCACAGCTCGAACCCTCGCTACGCCACTGATGGTCAACGAATGTCAGAATGGTTTAATACAAGTGCAGGTGTTAAACAAGGCTGTATTTTAAGTGCACTCATATTTTCAATTTTTATTAATGACATTGTTGACTGTTTACCAGGAGGAATTTGTATTGCAGAAACAATTGTTAAAGCACTTTTATATGCTGATGATGTTGTTATCTTCGCAGAATCCCCAAAAACATTGCAACTTATGATAAATAGAGTATCTGATTTTTGTAAAAAGTGGGATCTTTTGATTAATACCCAAAAGTCCAAAATTATGATTTTTAAAAACGGTGGTGGTCGTTACGGATTGGAAGAAAAATGGTTCTATAATGGGGAGGAAGTAGAAATTGTTAAACAATTCAAATACTTAGGTGTCACTTTAACCCCAAATATGGATTTTAACAAGCATTTGCAAGATAAATGCAAGGTTAATGCATCGTGGAAGAATATCATGTCAAATGAAAATATTATTCTGTCGACCAAATTTCAAGTTTTCAATAGTGTTGTGAGATCTTCTCTTTGTTACGCTGCTCAGGTTTGGGGTTGTTATTTCTATGAAAATATGGAAAAGGTGTTTCGAAATTTCATCAAAAAAATATTCTGTCTTCCCGCAAATGTACCTAATTATGCTATCTATCTGGAGAGTGGGCTACCTTCTCTTCACAATTTTACACTTAAGATACAAGCTACCTTTATTTTAAAAATTCTGAGTTGTGAAGAAAACAAGCTATCAAAAAAACTTATCGAATATGAAATGAGGTATAACCATTTTTGGGCTAAGGAATGGAAGCTGTTAGGGCAAATGTGTGGATGTGAACTTATTTTTCATCCAGTAATCGACCTTTCATCTCTAAAAAAACTCCTTCTCGGCAATCATGGAAAGACTTGATGAGATGCAACGAGAGGATTTTATACGCCAAGCAAGAAATTCTTCGAGCAGAGTTCTGTATTCAGGGCTTAATTATAATCTTTGTAGTTTCAACTACTTTAAAGACGAATTTAGCTACAAAAAGATTTCATTACTTTTTAGGCTTAGATCTGAAACACTTTTTCTGAATGGTTCCCCCTATTCTACAAACGATAACCAATTCTGTTCAATATGTAACTTGAACGAAAAAGAAGATTGCTTTCATTTTACTTCTGTTTGCCCAGTTTTTGGTAGAATAAGGGAAAGGTATTTTGGTCACAAAACTCTGAGTATGGAGCACACTAAAAAAATATTAAATGGTCCTGACTGGAACACACTGTACAGCTATAGTGTTGAAGCTTATAAATATAGATTTCTAATATTAAAAGAATTTTCCTGACTTACTTGCTTTTCTCATGTAAAGAAATCATTGCTTTTCTCAAAAATTATTGACTTGTTTTAAATATTGTTTTACTCAATTTTATATTAATGTACTTTATTAATAATTGTAAAGTTTGTTTATATTTCCCTTAACTTAAATTTATAAAAAAAAAAATTGTTAAGTTGGATTCCAAACAGACGGCTGGTGCCATGTTTGATTTGTAATTTCTTATATATCTTTATCTATAATTGTATTTAAATTTAAATTTAACATATTGTAATTATGTATCTTACTTACTTACTTAAGGTGGCGCTACAGTCCGGGGTGGACCAGGGCCTTAACCAACAAGCTTCTTCCAGCCGGCTCGGTTTCTAGCTAGCTGTCTCCAGTTTCGCACGCCAAGTTGGTTGAGGTCCTCTTCCACTTGCGTGCGCCACCTTTTACGCTGTCCACCTCTACTGCGTTGTCCCACGGGGTTGGATTCAAAGACTTTCCGGGCCGGAGCATTGGTGTCCATTCGCTCTAGATGACCCAGCCATCTCAGTCGTTGGCTTTTCACTTTTGTGGCTAGGTCGGTGTCGCTGTACAGCCCATACAGTTCGTTGTTGTATCTTCTTCTCCATTCCCCATCTATGCAGACGGGACCAAAAATCACCCGGAGAATTTTCCTCTCAAAACAGCCTAACGCGTTCTCATCCACTGTTAGCAGTGTCCATGCCTCTGCACCATACATCAGGACCGGGATGATAAGCGTCTTATACAGGGACAGTTTAGTTGCTCGAGAGAGGGCTTTGCTTCTCAATTGCCTTCTTAGCCCAAAGAAACAGCGATTGGCAAGAGTAATTCTTCGTTTGATCTCAGCGCTGGTGTCGTTCGCTGAGTTTATAGCGGATCCTAGGTAGACAAAGTCTCTGACTACCTCAAAATTATAGCTGTCTATAGTGACGTTCTGTCCGAGACGTCGGTGTTGGGTGTCCTTTCTTGTGGACAGCATATATTTTGTTTTGCTTTCATTCACCGTTAAACCCATCTTCTTGGCTTCCTTCTCAATGCTCACAAAAGCACCACTGACATCACGCTTTGTTCGTCCGATTATGTCAATGTCGTCAGCGTAAGCGAGTAATTGGACGGACTTTTGAAAGATTGTGCCTCTGGTGTTGACGTGAGAGTTTTGCACTATTCTTTCAAGAACGATGTTGAAGAAGTCGCATGACAGCGCGTCGCCTTGCCTAAAACCTTTTTTGACATCAAAGGTGTCGGTGAGGTCTTTGCCGACCTTGATGGAGCAGCGTGCATTCTCCATCGTCATCCTGCACAAACGGACGAGTTTGGCAGGGATGCCAAAACTAGACATTGCTCTATATAGCTCGTCTCTATAGATGCTGTCATACGCGGCCTTGAAATCGATAAAAAGGTGGTGGGTATCGATTTGGAACTCCTGGGTTTTCTCCAAGATCTGCCGTAGTGCGAATATTTGGTCGATGGTGGACTTCCCTGGCCTAAAGCCACACTGATATGGACCTATCAGGTTGTTGACGAATGGCTTCAGGCGTTCACAAAGTACGGCAGAGAAGATCTTGTAGGCGATATTAAGAAGACTGATGCCTCTGTAGTTGGTGCAGTCCAGAGGATCGCCTTTCTTGAGGATCGGGCAAACAATACTGAGGTTCCATTCATCGGGCATGCTTTCTTCCGACCATATTTTACAGATGAGCTGGTGCATACTCCTAACCAATTCATCGCCAGCCGCTTTGAATAGCTCAGCCGCAAGGCCATCAGCTCCAGCAGCTTTATTGGACTTAAGTTTAGATATGGCTATCCTCACTTCGTCAAGATCGGGTGGACGGAATTGTTGGCCTACGTCGTCCAGGTTGAATGGTGCAATTTGCATGGTAGCGGAATTCGGTTCGTCATCGCCGTTATACAATTTGCAGAAATGATTTTTCCATATCCTCAGCACCAACTGCGTTTCCACCACGATGTTCCCCTGATCGTCCTTGCAGGCTTCGGTTCGGGGTTTGTAACCTTGGGAGGTTCTTTTTACTTTTTGGTAAAACTTCCGAACTTCATTCCTGCAGTGGCATCCCTCTAATTCCTCGATCGCGCGCTTCTCATGCTCTTTCTTTTTCTTTCTGAGAAGCTTGTGTTCCTCTTTCCTCTTCTGCTCGTAGAGCTCGCGAGCAGCTCTGGTCCTTCTATGCAGCGCCGCTTTGTATGCCTGTTGTTTGGCTGCATGTACTTGCCGGCATTCCTCGTCGAACCAGGGGTTTCGCTGTGGTGGTCGTGCGAAGCCCAGCACGTCAGAGGCGGCATCTCTGATGGCTTCCTGGCAGTTTTTCCACTGGTTCTCGATGTTTGCAGTTGGCGGCAAAGGACTAGTTAAGAGGGCGCGAGAGACTCGATCGGAAAAGGACCTGGCGATTTCTTGCGACTGTAGCCGTCCGACGTTGAACTTCCTGACAGTATTTCCCTGTTTTGGCTTTGGTCTGGATATCCGTAGCATTACCTTTGCTACAACGAGGTAGTGGTCCGAGTCAACGTTGGCTCCTCGGAACGTTCGGACATCCTTGATACTGGAGGAGTGCCTTGCGTCGATCGCAATGTGGTCAATTTGGTTGGCGGTTGATTGACCAGGAATTCGCCATGTCCCCTTATGAATATCGAGATGCGGGAACTGCGTACTAGCTACCACAACGTTTCGCCCCGCAGCAAAGTCGATTAGCCTGAGTCCGTTATCGGAGGTGGTGTCGTGCAGGCTGTATCTTCCGATTGTGCCACCAAAGACGTCTTCTCTTCCTAGTTTGGCATTAAAATCACCCAAGACAATTTTAATGTCATAGCTAGGGCATTGCTCATATGTCTTGTCCAGGAGCTCGTAGAACTCGTCCTTGGTGTCGTCATCTTTCTCCTCTGTGGGGGCATGCGCGCATATCAGGCTGATGTTGGCGAATTTAGCCTTGATGCGAATTGTCGTGAGGCGCTCGTTCACATAATTGAAACTCAAGACCTCTTGCCTCAGTCTGCCTCTAACAACAAATCCACATCCAAAAAGACGCTGCCCTTGTGGTCGGTAACAGTCACCGTAGTATACATCGCAGTCTTTCAGTTTTCTTTTGCCCGGCCCATCCCATCGCACTTCTTGGATGGCGGTGATGTCTGCTTTGTAGCAGTCTAGGGCCTCCGCTAAATGTTCGGCTGCACGTGGTCTATAGAGAGACAGAACATTCCACGTGCAGATCCGAAGTTCGTTGTCCTTATTTCGTTTGCTAGGTTCGTCAACAGTAAATCCGTCCGTATCCGAGGCTTGTTGATGCTTCGCAACTAAAATAGCTTTACGTGGCCGGGAAGTCACCCCGACGGCACGACCCCCAACCTGGAGGACCAGACCCTATATATATAACTCCAAGGGCGGGGAGCCGGATTAACCGCTCCTTATAGGCCTGAGCTCCGAATATGTCGTAGTAGCCCGTATAAGGTGTTCACTAAGTAGTTCAGCCTAACTGGAACTGTAGACGCCACCGTTGATTCCATCTTGAGAATTCTTCCGCTGCCGCCTGGATGAAGGAGAAGTGCCTTAGTGGGAACACTCCTCCCCCCCTCTCTCGTTTGCTGCCCCCTAAAACCGTCCACAGGGATTGGAACCCCATCTTCAGTTAAAGGTACTAGGCACCCGATGTTCACCGCGGGGAGGTGAGAGTAGGAGTTGATAGACAGAGGTTCGCTTTGAAACAAAGCTTGTGGACGCTTGTGTCCTCTTGAATGCACATGTCTACCCTTTGAACATCGTAATTATGTATCTATCATATACCTATTTATACGATTCAATAAATTATTATTATTTTTTATTTTTTTTTATTATTAACTACCAATTATTCGAAAATTACATCAGAGTACCATTGAAAGTATACAGAATTTCCAATAAATCTCTAGTTAAGGTTTTTTTCTGCGACAACCCATTTGGACTCAAGCGCTGGTCGAAAATCGACGTATTTTTACTGTTTTCGAAAATCCACTCGAAAGCACTAAGAAATTACTTTGTGTGACAAAATTTGAATATACGTCTGTATCATGAACCAAGAAATGCTTTTTTGATCGTCTTTGATGCGCTGAGTTTGAATCTGGCATTGGAATTGCTCTAGCACTTAATAATTTACCAGTAACTAGCCATTAATTATTTGTGATCATTTTGAATTTTTCGTTCTATGTTTTCTATGTTTTTTTTTTTTTTTTTTTGAAAAGTGGTCAAAACTTCCAAAATTTAATGTTATTCCTTGATAATTTGCCATTAATGGGTCGTTAATTAGTTGTGAAAAATTCAATTTTGTCATGCGATGTTGTCTGTGTAATTTAGGGTTATTTGTTTTCTATGAGTGTCAGGCTACCAAATCAATTTACCCTAATTTAAAAATGGGTTGGTGGATAATTTGCCGTTAATAATAAATATATAGTATCAAACAAGTAACCCAAAATTACATAGAAAACATCGAATGACAAAATTGAATTTTTCACAACTAATTAACGACTAACTAATGGCAAATTATCAAGGAATAACATATTAAATTTTGAAAGTTTTTTCCACTTTTCGAAAAAAAAACATAGAAAACAACAATTTCAAAATTATAACAAATAATGAACGGTTATTACTGGTAAATTATTTAGCCATAAATCAACCGGTATACCAGTTTTTACCCCATTTTCAGGTAGTCCTTTGCCAACTTGATGTCAAGCTACCAAAGAACCCAAAAAACATAGAAAGCATTGCACGACAAACTCAAAATTGTCACAACTAATTGAAGACTAATTAGTGGCAAACTATTAAGCCATAAACAGTTCGGTATTAGCAGTTTCAATCCCTTTTTTAGGTGGCACTTTACTAACTTGATATGAAGCTAGCGAAGAATAAAAAAAAACATAGAAAACATTGCACGATTGAATTCAATTTTTCACAACTAATTAATGATTAATTAACGGCAAATTATTAAGCCATAAAACATTAAGTATAAGAAGTTTTCACGCTTTTCGAGTAGTGTCAAGTTAGCAAAGCACCCAAAAAAAAAAAAAAACATAGAAAACATTGAATGACAAATTCGAAATTATCACAACTAATTAACGACTTATCAACTGCAAGTTATCCACCTACCCATTTTTCGATTCGTCAAAGTTGTTTTGCTAACTTGACACTAACAAAAAAAAAAAATAACCCAAAAACACATAGAAAACAACGCACGACAAAATTGATTTTTTCACAACAAATTAACAACTAATTAATGGCAAATTATTAAGCACTAAAATATTAAATTTTAGAAGTTTTAACCACTTTTCAAAACAAAAAACATAGAAAACATAGAACGACAAATTCGAAATTGTCACAACTATTTAACTTACTTGATATCAAGTTAGCAAAGCACCCAAAAAAACATAGAAAACATTGCACGATCAAATTGAATTTGTCACAACTAATTTACGACTAATTAACGACAAATTATTAAGCCATAAACCATCAGGTATAAGAAGTTTTTACTGATTTTCGACAGGGTGCTTTGCTTAATTGATATCAAGTTAGCAAAGCACCTAAAAAAACATAGAAAACATATTAAATTATAGTTATATGGTTAATTAACGGCAACTTATCCAACTAATCATTTTAAGTTGGGTCTTGTGTGTAAATGGAAATTCACACACAAGTGCAGTGCATGCTGCGCATTATACATCAATTTATATTGAATAATTTTGAATGAACAACAACAACTTGTGTGTGTTACCACCAAGTTTATAGGCTGGAGTTATAGCTATTTCACGAGAGCCACCTCGATCATCAGACTCCATTAGTGGTGCTTAGTCTGGTTGCCGTCATATGGGAGCGAACCATGAACTTTGCGATTCAGAGGCCGATGCACTACACACCGCGCCACTGAAGCCACATAGTTAGCTCGATCGCAATGCCGGTTTCGTTGTATATCAATTGCAACAGCGACTAGCATTTTTATTAACACACACTAGCTTGTTATTGTTCAGTCGGTTTCTTTCTTTTTTCTTCAACTTAAATTGTAAATTAATTCTTGACCAGTGTCAACTCTTTCAACTCATCCCCCCCCTTGTATGACCAACGAATTGTTGGCATACGAATCGGTGCATGGGGAAAAAAAGAAAGAAACCGACTGAACAATAACAAGCTTGTGTGTGTTAATAAAAATGCTAGTCGCTGTTGCAATTGATAAACAACGAAACCTGCATTGGGATCGAGCTAACCATGTGGCTTCAGTGGCGCGGTGTGTAGTGCATCGGCCTCTGAATCGCAAAGTTCATGGTTCGCTCCCATATGACGGCAAAGAGTTTTTCAATTCATACGAGCATAACCAGACTAAGCACCACTAAAGGAGTCAGATGATCGAGGTGGCTCTCATGAAATAGCTATAACTCCAGCCTATAAACTTGGTGGTAACACACACAAGTTGTTGTTGTTCATTCAAAATTATTCAATATAACCATTTTTTGATTCGTCAAAGTTGCTTTGCTAACTTGACACTCATAGAATTGTAAGACCCACTTTTTTCGTCTTCCCTATCTCTAACTTGCCATATTATGTAGTACTTATGTATTTATCGCCAGTAAAAATTGAGTACCATTAAGACCCGTTTGGTGCTACAAAATTCAAATATTTAAGTTTGTATATTCTTTTGTGACACTTTTTACTCTGCGTGAATTTTGACACATATGTGATGGTTTTAGGTTTCTCCAAAACATGCACGTGATCAAAATACCAAAAAATTGATTCTTTTCTTTTTTAGAAGTTTTTTATTTGAATTTTATCCTTGAAAAGACTCCAGCAGAAAACATTTAAAAGTAACCACAAAAGCTGATTTAATTCCAAACGAGTACTGTATACGTATTGTTCTTCAAAGTAATGTTATCAACTTATTCTTCTATACGATAGGCATATATGGTAAATATTTTACTTTTTTGTCTTCACTTTTCTTTTATGATAAGAGAAACCCTCATGTCAGAACCTTCCAACTTATTTTAATGTATTTCAAAGTTGTTTTATACTATACCCATGGTGATATTAAAGACAGACAAAAAAAAACATTTGGTTCCGCTTAAAAGCTTTGCGCAAACAGCAATCCACCTGAATTGTTGGTTTTTGCGATAATTTACTCGTAGAACGTTTAAAAATATAAAGAAGCCTTAAACTTCCGACAAACCATCATCATCAGCCGATAGGCCACAAGAATCGGTGATTGGAACCGAATCCGACAAGACTTAACGGTGTGTCAACGCGTTAATGTGGGCTTGTGACTTTTTTCAAACCCACATTAATACAAGTAGGTATTCTTTTTACAGATACGAAATACAAATTATAATTATTATAATTGTGGATTCCATCGCACCGTGCGATGTGTTGTTTTGTTCTTTAAGTTGGCATAAAACATTATGCAAATTAGCTGACTTTAATTGCCTTTAAAAGCATATCGTGCTTAATGTGACACATGTATTTCCCCAGCTGAGAACAAAGGAAATTAAATTTATTTCCTCTTTGCCAAAAAAGACGTTAAGTGTATCTACATAAATCAATCGAAAATTTGTAGCTGCTTTTTGGATGTTATTTTTAGGAAAGAATTTAATACAGAAAAAAAAACTAAGGACTCCTCACTCGGGAACGGGATACATTTAGTATCCCTGCTGAGTATAAACGATAGCACACTTTATTTTTTTTTCAAAGGTGGTGAATTGAAATGGAGATGGTATCCCGCATCCAGGAGCTCAATTAAGAAAGCAAACAACACCTCCGCCCAACTACCTGTTTTACGTTTTTTTTTTTTGATTCCATCTCTTTGGCTCGGGTCAGCATCACCATATGCCAGAGGATAAAATCTCTGATTGAAGATCTCCGAAGTGCACCGATAAATCCACAAAAGACTTTCGGTTAGGGTATCGATTTCGATGACCATGTGATCAGGTAGAAAAATTAATATAACAGAATCGGAGAGACCGACAGAACGATTACTCACATCACTAATGGTGGTGCGCCTGCGCATAGAATATATCATTGAGTGATGGTGGGTGTGTTTGTTTCGATTATGCGGTGATAGATTCTGTCAACATATCGAATTAATGAATGGAATTAAGAGAAAAAATATATCTCAAAGTCGACCACAAAGAAAGAGGAGAATAATATAATGGGACAACAAAGTGGCGTTAAAAGGATGAGGACAATGGAATTGAAAACACAATGACATACGAGGCCATCTTCTGGAAAATTGAAACAATTTGTGTGTTTTGTTGTGTAGATGATATGTATTTTTGAATAAGTTTGGATGTGAGTCATATAAGTAGTGTTGGTTATTTAGAGTGGATTTTTGGGCATAAGATTAATGAAGTTTTGTATTTGTGTAAATTCTTAAAAGTCCTTATATGACAGAGGACGAGATGCTGATGACAAATTTGGGAAGACATATTTGTATTGTCAATGGGAGAGGTGGAGAAAGGGAGGAGGTACATTTCATCTCCATATCACTTCCTTTCACCACCTCTTAAAGATAAAGCTTCACCGAACCTACTTTCGTGACTAAGTAATTTTTAAATTGGTGATGTTATGGACATTTTTTTTGGTAGTAATTTTGTGAAAGAGACTTTTTCCGTAACACATTCCTCTCTGTTAAAAGCTTAAAAATATGAAAAAAATCTGTTTAAGAATAATTTTTTCAAACAGCATTTAAAAATATTGATTTGCGATTAAAATTTTGTAATTTACATTGCACAATCACTAATTTACGTTTTTTCTTTCGCAATTTTCAACTCCATGAGAATAGTTGCAAATAACCAACAAAAAATTCCCAAATCACGACTTTCTTATCGCAATTTACTTCTCGAAGACATAAAGCACCAACACATGGCATGTATCTAATCATTAATTTGTGCCACCAACGATGTGTAATGCAAATTGGCCTAGTGGTTGCATGCTCGCTCCGCGACTGGAGGGTTGCGAGTTCAAACCCAAGTAGAGCCAACGCAAAGTATTTATTTCAAAATAAAATAAAATAAAATAAATAAAATACGTATACCTGCAAAATGAAGGGTTATGCAAGCAAGTGGCAATGTCACGAAGTAAAAGTGGTGATCACAAACCTTTTTTGCAAATTTACAAATTTAGGAATAATTGGATCAAATTGCGATTTGTTGTTCGCAATTTTTGTTTTCTCTCGATAGAAGAATTGATACTTAAGGAGTGTTGATTTACGATTTTTCAATATCTTCAATATCTTCATTTTGATCAGTTTTGCAAATTGGAAACAAACAGTCGTAAATTGCAAAATCCCGAGCCAAGGTATAAATCGGGATTCATTTTTCATAATTTGCAGCTCATTTTTCGTTATCTGATCCAAGAATTCTTTCCGTGCAGATTTAAATGCTCTTATCAACCATTAGTCAAACATTGAAAATTGATGGTTCTAGGACTTTTAATTTTTAAAGTGATCATTTAGCCCGATTCTTCTTAATTTTTTTTTAGAAAGTTGGTAATTTTTTAATATTTAGAAAACTTAAAGTCGTAGAACCATCCGGTTTCAATGTTTGACTAAAAGTTGATAAGAGAATTGAATTCTGAAAACAAATATAGCAGGTACCTTAATACGTACAATTTTGAAAATAATTTCTGTTTCAATTTTTCTTTTCATTTGTTTTTTTGGAAATTTTAAGTTTGAAAATTATTTTTTTTTTTTCAAAAACTGTGCACTAAAATAACTTTTTTAAAAACAAAATAAAAGAAGGTGTGACAAAAAGCTAGAGCGTGTGGTTTTTGAAAAAAATAATTTTCAATTTTCTACAAAAATTTCTATTTAATTTAAAAATATTCAGTGATTTCAACATAAGAAAGCAAGTATGTGCAACCAAGCCATGCGTTTTATTTGTGTTTGGAATTTAAAAAAAAAAAAATGCACGACTGGATCGCACGTTTGCTCTTATGTTCAAGTTGTGTGGGACTTAAGAACTTTAAAATATATCCAAGTAATAGAAAAAGTATAAAAAGCATTTAAAGCGTTCTTTTAATTGTATAAACAGTCTGATAAATAGCTTAGAGCTAAAAAAAAAGTATGCCATTTGCTTTAAAAAATATGAATATATGCAAAAAAAATTTAAAATCGTTGGAGCCGTTTTCTTAAAAATTAATTTTTATATATAAATTAATTTAATATAAAATTTCTGTAACATTTTTCAGAAAAAAAATTGGTATTCCAATTTTGATTATACATTAATATACAATTAAAACTGAAATTAAAAAAATTCATTAACATTAAAAATTTTGAATCTTTTTTTTAAAAATCCAAAATTTATTTTTTCAAAAATTTTGGTATGCAGTATTATTTATATTTTAACAAAGCTTTTGTGCAAATAATTTTATTGAAACCGGAAGAGCGGTTAATGAGAAAACTAAAAATCAAAAATAACTTTTCCTTAACGATTGTATGGCAAGTACCGTTGTTTTTTGAGTTAAAAAAAATTTTAATTTCCCCTCTGGAGAGTTACAAGAGAACCTTAAGTTTAAAATTTGAAGAAAATCGCTTCATTCGTTTAGGCTGTAGGTTGAGGTACGGACAGACAGACAGAATTGTGCGACCCACTTTTTTCGTGTTCTCTATCATCGTAATATCATGTTTGATTGTTATCTCAAAATTTTTTTTTTTGCACGAATCCAAAACTTGCCCTATAGTACCTACATACATATATCGCAAGGTAAAATTATGTTAGGAACTAGGCACAACTGACACCAGGCCGAGTGAGACCGGGACCGAGACGCTCACAAGACTAGGTTATACGAGACCGAGACAAGACTTACATACGAAGTGGAGATCAATGCCAACACGATACTGGAACACTGGAAGTCTTTGAATTTTAACGAAACCGAGCCGACATCACTTACATACATATATGGTTTGGCATCCCCGGATCTATGGGGGGCAGCTTACAGGGGCGCCAAATCTATGTGACTGAAAAAACTGAGAATTTCGACGCTTAATGAAATGAAATGAATTGAGATGCGGCAATGGAATATCAAATTATATTTCTCCGCCAACCGTTAGCGGTTTTTCTATTATTATTTCTCCATTTAAAATAATTAAAAATTAAAAAAAGAAACGAGCTATAAAAATTGTTAAAAGTTTTTCTGATGTTTTTTTAACAATAGTATTTTGCAGTGTATGTAAGTGTATTTTTTTCAAAACTTCCCCTCCTCCCTTAATTGTAGGAGATATAGATCCTACTTCTTCAATAATAAAACATTTGAACTGTGTCCCTCAACAAGCGTCGCACCACGCCGAGCCGTACAAATCCTTGTCTTGCCTAAAGGATTATTTGCTGGATATACTGACAACTTTATTACACTGTATTTTAGATCTTTTTTAATTCACAAAAAATCTAAATACCCACAAAAATGTAGGAAATCAGGTGCTCTAAAAAAATGCTTGGTAAAAATGTTTTCGTTCAGATGAACAAAAAGTGAGATAAAAGCTGAAAACCATTTTAACAATTTTTCATGATGTCGATAATTGTTGGAAACAAAAAATTGAAAAGATATTTTAACTTACAAAATCAAGTAAAAAATGCTACTCTCCGAGAAAATTGGATTTACCTTTTTAAACACCCTTTTTGAAAATGGCAGATAATACAAAATTTCCCACCAGCCAGAGACTGCTCTCACGCGTATCGAAGAACCAGCCAATCTAAAATTTCTTGTGTTTTGATGTTGCTTAGCACTCGTACTATTAAGGTTTGAAATTGTGTGTGTCAATTCCATTGAAATCGTTCAAGGAACAACACAGTTATAATTATGTTAACATTTTTTGAAAGATCCTTTTGTGAAATATTTTTTTCTGTTACAATTCTGTATCAGCTATCCCCTGAGTACATTGCAATCTCTCAAGAAAGAACGAAGCTGCAAAACGTTGACATATTTTAGAAACATCCTATTTTGAAAATTTTTTATTCTGCTATAACTCTGTCTCCACTATCACTTCTGTCAATTTCATTGAAATCGCTCAAGGAACAACAAAGTCCCGAGGATTTTAAAACTTTTTTCAGAACTTTGTGCTTCGATACTATATTTTGCTTAACATTGGCTTTTCGAAATTGTGTCCTGTCGTAAATTTACATTTTTCTTTCTTCGGTTCAGGGAATGGATCTTCAATAGTTCTCCCATGATAAATTCGGGAACGAACCATATTTTACAGATCCTTGCAGATTCGTCATCGAATCAAAAATAAAATTCTATTGAATTGTTCACGACAGAACGAATCTTCTACGAACCTTGGTTGTGCATCGTCTTTGTTTAGGCATTGTTAATTTTCTTATCTATAGTAATAAGTTACTGAATAGGTGTGGGCTGCACATCCATTAAAAAAATTTATTCTCCCAGTGACAAAAAATCCAACCAAGCAGATATGTGGTTTTTTTAATTTTTATCAAAAACGGAAAGGGCGCCAAAATCAAGTTTTGCCCCGGTTCGAAAATCGTAGATCCGGGGCTGGTTTGGCATCATTGACAGTCCTACTCATTTGGCTATACAGCTCTTATAGACTCGTTCTCGTTTTTGTTTTGTTTGTTTGACGTCCAGTAGCCCTTAATTAAAAGCTAAGGAGAATAATTGAACCAATTGGGTTCGATTGTTTATGCTTCCCCAACGAAAATATGTTGTCTGTCAATTTTCAGTAAAAATAATAGGTATAGATTTTTTTTCTTATAGCAACATTGAAAATCAAAAATCCTCGACATTTTTTTTTTTGTTTTTGATTTTGCTATAAAAAGAATGTATATACAAATATATAGTTACTGTTTAACTGCGGGTGGATAATCGATTTTCATAGTTGCACAGACAATGAACAAACCAACCTGACACATACTAACCAATATCAAAACATACCACACCTCTAAGTGATGCCTATTCAAATGATAGCTAAAACTTCAGATTATCTATTTATCAGATTAGGTTTACTCAATTTGTTGATTTTGAATTGATCTTTATATTTTAAAACCACCACTAAATCTATTTCAACTCAATTCATTTTTAAAACCTCCTACAATGATTCATGCTGTCTATATTTCATCACATTCCATTTCGACACCTTGAGGGTATTTTCAAAAACAAAAAAAAAAAACATCAAAGAATCTTAACCGCGCGGGTCCTTTGGTGGCCAGCAACGCATCAGGCGGGACACAAACATTAGTTCAAAAAGCTTTCAAAACAAACCAACAAATCCTGCTCCAAATCCGATCAGATCAGAAAAGAAGGTAAAAACAAAGAAACAAAAAAAATAAGTCAAAACTTCTGTCGTCGCATCATCTAAGTAGGTTTCTCCAATACCTGATCCATAAGACCGGCAAAAGGACAAACGAGAGTGAATAATAATAAAAAAGAAAATATAAAAATTAACTCCAACCAAAAAACCATTTAGCCACACTTCTTTGTGCGTCCATCCATCCGCAACGCAACGCACACCGCATTCGATCCTGATTCATACCAAGAGACTTCGGTTCGGACTAATTGATTTTTTATTAGCCATTCGACCTTTTTTTAACCTTCGTTTTATGTTTCGGGTTTTTGTTTTTTTTCTTTTCTTTTTTTTTTGCTATTGTTGTTGGTATTATAATTTTATATCATGTCACTCTCTTTCCACACACGATTTTGTTGCCGCTGGCTGGCTGCACCGGAATGTGATTTTGAATCTTGCCGCCAAGTCTTGTGGTGACAACTTTGGACCCGCGGCATCAAGAATTTTCCATTGGAATGTTGGCGCACAAGTCTATAGATATTAAAAAATTAAAAAATTATGCCACTCAACTATAGTGACCGGAAACTTGTCGCCAATTGTTTGCCACGGTCCATTTGTTCCTAATTGAGTTCTCTATGCCCTAAGGGGAATTTCGAGGCTTGCACAACTTTAACACTCCCGAAAAACCTTGCAACCGTATAAAAGGGAGGACAAAAACAAGCAACAAGCATTTAAGTCCCAGCATGTGATCATCAAGATCTTACCTTGCCCATATATCGATAACAGGTAGGAAGTAGCACGTTGCTTTATAGGCCTAAGGGCCTGATGGAATATTAAAGGGCGTTCTTCATTGTTACCTCAGAGATTTATGATGCAATTGACACTGAATAGACAGTAGTGTCATAAATTATCGGCGCTTGAAGATTAGTTCAATTGGAACTTGTGAAGGTCAAAGGATGTTATGATGTTAGTTTATTGCGTTAGAGAGAGTGCAAGATTTTTCTTTTCTGCACATTACAAAATTAAGAAGAAGGTTAACCTGTCTGGCGCAGGATATAGTCATTTCATTGTTTATTATTGTCGTGGATAGGCGCCATCGCCATGGCTTAATTGCATTTTATATATTCCTCAATGAGAAATAGGGATTTCCGGAAAGGTTGCCTTTTTTTTATGGTTTATGCAATCAGCAAGAATTTTAAAGCGATAGAATGAGTACATACATATATATTTGTATATGTATATGTAAGTTAATCAGCACTCCGATAAATTTTTATATTTAATTATTTTTATATCATCATCTTTTGGTTAAGACGATGATTCATAAATTTGTAATTCAAAGTTAAAAGTTCAAGTGAGCTCAACTCCATGATTGCGTTTCGCCCAGGTACGATAGTTGGGCTCATCAGTTAGATGACTATCGTACCCTTCCAAGACGCAATTTTGTATCGATGTTTACCGACTAATATAAAAATCACAGCAATCATTGAGTTGAGCTCACTTGAACTTTTAACTTTGAATTATATATTCGGTCACTCCACTTAAACAGAAGAATTTCTTTTCAAATTTTCTTCATATTCAATTATTCATAAATTTGTATGTGCGATAAGGCTTACAAACAAATATATGCATCTATATACGGGTATATTGTCCATGTACTTACACACATAACATTATGATATGCGTTAGTGAAAAAAATCAAATACAAGATTCAATCAAATATGCGACATTATATACATAGAATGAGAGAAGTTTTGAAATATGTGGACGTGGAGCCACCAATTCTATACTTGTTAAAGTCATTCTGTGTATCTGCGTAGGCACGAAGAATCTTAATGGCTCGACCGATTTCGTAAGTAGATGTGAAAGAATTTCCAAATTGGTAATCTAGTTCGGGTTTTGACTATCCTTAAGAGACTGCACATGCTAGGATGCGGATTCGTCATGGTCGACTCAGATCGAAAGTCATCGATTTTAAGTCGATTAGCGATCGCCTGGCTGACATCAGCCTAATACATTCACGAGCCCCTACCGATGAAGCTGAATAGACTAACCAGGAGGAGTCTTACGACCTCCTGGACGGAGTCGTCTGGAGCACGATGTCAAATTCATGCTCAGAGACTTCAATGCTGAAGTCGAAAAGGAAAACATCTCTGGTGGGTTAGTTGGAAAGCACAGCCTCCACGAAACGACAACAGATAACGGCTTCCGACTAATCGACTTTGCTGCAGCTCGTAATACGATAAGTAGCAAGGTTCCCCAGGCAAAGGATACACACAGCAACCTGGCGATCTCCAGATGGTCGAACCGCCAACCAAATCGACCACGTGCTAATTGGCGCAAGGTATGCATCGAACATCTTGGACGTGCGAACTTTCCGAGGTGCAAACGTGGACTCTGACCACTTTCTTGTTGTGACAAAGTTCAGAGTCCGATTGTCCATTGTCCAACGAAAAGAAAACGAAGACCGTCCAAAGGAAGAAAATCAACATTGCATGTCTTAGGACATCTGAGAAAGCCAGACACTACAGATAGCAATTTACCGGGAAACTCTATGCCGTACCCCCAGCCACAAGCGTCAACAACTAGTGGAACCAGTATCGCGACATCATTAGGGATACAGTTGAGACCATCATAGGCTATCAACCACCCCAGAAAAAAGATCCCGTGGTATGACAATGAATGCGCGGTATTGAAGCAGGAGACGGAAAATGCACGAATGCAAATGCTGCAACGGAAAACAAGAGCAGCAGAGAGGAGTACCGTGAAAAAAGAAAAAAACCCTGCGCAGAAAGAAAAGAGCACCCGCGGCCTCTCTGCTCAAGTATCTCGAAGAGTCTAGCACCACCACCAACATACTCTGTAGTTCTACAAAACAGTCAAGCAACTGGCATCTGGTTATAGGACTGGCATGCAAGCTCTTCCAAACAGCGAAAGGAACCTTATCACCGAAGCACAGGGAATTTTAGACGTTTTTAACCAGCATTTTCAGCAACTGCTTGATGGGAATCATGTAGAGGAGGCGACAGAGGAACAAAGAAACATGAGACCAGTGAATGAAGATCCAGTCACAGCACCCAGTACTGAAGAGGTTAAGAAAGCCATCTACAAGCTTAAGAACAACAAATCCTCTGGCTCGGATGGCCTACCAGTGGAACTTTTATAGTATGGAGGAGATGTCTTGGTAGGGTGCATGACCAGCTCATCAACCAAGTGTGGGAGGAGGAAAGTATGCCCGACGACTGGTAAAATAGCTCCATATGCCCAATCTACAAAAGAGGCGATCCTATGCCCTGCAAGAACTATAGAGGCTTATCCCTGCTTAATGTTGCCTTCAAGCATTGTATATCCAATCTATAGTATTCTCATGAAACACGATTTTGTAGGTAGACATTTGGTCGATAGGTTCGCTGTGATCGCCTTACCGAGATCCCTTAACAAAAATTAGTATGACATTTGGACGCATAGATGGCCACGAGCTTTTTTTCTTCATGAGAATACTATAGAATTTATATACAATGCTTCAAGATCAACGTACTATGTGAGTGTGTGAAACCTTTCTGCAACACTATGATCGGCATATTTACCAGTGTGGCTTCAGGTCAAGCAGATCAACGGTAGACCAAATCTTCACATTGATGCAAATCCTGGAAAAGACCAATAAACTTCAAGGCGTGACCCACCATCTATTTATCGACTTCAAAGCGGCATATGATAGCATAAGTCACCTAGAGCTCCTATTGGTGGTCTTGGAACTCGGGAACCCAAAAAACTTGATGCAGCTATGCCACATGACGTTACAAAATACGCGGTGCAATGTGCAAATGGAGCTGTGCTTGAAGCATTCACAGCTATTGATGAACAGATGAAACGTGTTGGTCCTGAAGTGAATGAGGACAAAACAAAGTATATGCCAACAAACAAAGCCACATTTGTTCATCGCCTAGGATAAAAGGTAGCAGTAATTTCCAGGTAGTCAAAGAGTTCACCAACCTCGGAACAAACATCAATTCCACCAATGACAACTTAGTGGAAATCCGACGAAAAATCGCTGTTACTTCGGTTTGGCCAATCGAATGGGTTCAAAACTCCTTTCTCGAAAAACAAAGTGCACACGCTATTCAAAGCGCTAATTTTACAAGTTCTACTCTATGGCGCCGAGTGCTGGACGATAAATAAAAAAGGGGAATTTATACTGGGCACTTTCGAGAGAAAAATTCTTCGGCGGATATTTGGTGGGATTGGAGGAGAAGATTCAATCGTGAATTTTACGAGCTGTACCAAGATGTGGATGTAGTCCAAAGGGCCAAAACACTGGCTTGGCCACATCGAGTGAATGGACCACAACGCTCCGGCCAAGAAAATCTTCGAATCCCAGCCCCTAGGTTTGAGATGACCAGGAAGACCGAACCTCCGCTACAGGTACGAGGCGGTCACAGACGCAAGAGCGCTTGGTCTCGACGACTGGAGGGAGCGTGTGAGGGAATACAACCGATAGAAGCCCGCGATATCTCAGGCAGAGACCCTTCATTGATCGGGAGCCGGATCAGTATGTAAGTAAAATGATTCAACACAGTGCAAGGGTTAGGAAAATAGGGAGGGATTCAAGAGGAGATACTGATGTAGATTGGTTTTATAGATTTGAACTTCAAAATGGGCGGTAAATACAGATTAAGGTAATGCAAAATTTAGGTAGTGGGGCTAAGAAAAAAATCTCTTTACTTGACAGTAACCTGATATGCATTCCTAGAAGTACGAGTATACGTACGGCGGAACTGTTTTAGGGAGGAACGCAACTGGCTATTTCACTAGAACATTGTTTGTAAAAATAATGATACAAAAATATTAGACACGAAACATTACAGCGGTGTTTGAGAGATGTAAATGTATCCTATATATTTCTATCGCCTGTCATTGTTAAAGCAATATTTTGAATCCTATCCAAGCAACTTAATTGTGTCTTAGGAGCACCTATGGGAAATATGGGAATTGCACTCAAGCTTTGGATGAATGAAAGTTTTATGGATTACAGCTAGATCAGAAGGAGAAACAATTTGCTTGCATTTTCGAAGAAAACCTAAACATTTCGCAGCATTTTTAGCGACGTCAAATATATGATTATTTCACATGAGGTGGTCAGTGATCCATATACCCAGAACTGAAAGCTGTTCAGTTTAAGCAATGCAAGTGCAACTCATTGATAGTTGCATAGGGGGAGGATTTCGCTTTAACGACAAAAGACTGCACTGAAACCTATGGAGAGGAGCAGATGGAAAAAGCTTATGCAGTAGTTTTGCAAGCATTGAATAACACCACTTCAGAACAATGGGAAAGATACTATTAGAGGCATCGGACTTGTGTATGTCGAGATCTTTCAGAGCTCTTGTGACTGTACGAGTCCCAAAGAAGTTTGGTCTCCTGATGAAATCATTTGTGCTTTCTAGTACAGAAGGAGTCATAACACTCTCTGGCACCGTGTTGAATTAACAGCAAACTGTGCTTCAGACAAATTGGATTTTTCAATTGAGCTGATGAAAGGCATGTCCTTGCAGACGAGGGAGCGTTGGAATCGAAGACGAAGTTGGTCAGTCAAACTTCTTTATAACGAACCCTCAAGGGGCCAAAAAATTGGTTTGTTATAGAGAAGTTTAAGGCAAAAGGAAAATTTCTTAAATTATTGAAAATATAATTTTTTTCACATCAATTTATGTTTATATAAATGATGAACAACAAACTCTTTTTTATTTTTATAAATGTACATTTTTTTTAGTACAATTTTTTAGTACAATAGTGCCTGCATAACGCATTCACCATTCCGTCTTGTTTCACATTTATGGAGGCAGAACTTGGGATGTTATTACAAGTGTCTTGCTTAATATTACGACTAATCTTTCTTAACCAAATTTTTCGTTAGCTGTTCACAACGAGAAATTTCGTTCACGATAGGTAATTTCATTTTCAATATCAAAATTATTTTTTTCGATGATCGATTTCGACAAAAGTCGTTTATTGAAAGCAAACGACCCTTAGCCCAGGAAAATTAGACAAAAAAATGGCCAAACTTCGAAAAAATTGCGACAAAGCTGATTTTTGGTGGAGTGGCTTATTAAGATGCCTTAAGTATTTCCTGAAAAGTACCCTTAATTTAGCCCGGGGCTAAATTTTTTAGGGGGGGGTGAAAGGGGTTGAAGTTCAGTTTTTTGGGAATTACTCCTAAGCTATCGGTTTAATTGAAAAAATGTTAAGGTAAAAATTAAAGCTGATGTTATTCTACACAAAAAATATTAACATACTTTTTTTTCGTATAGAACCAATAATTTCAGAGAAAAACGTTCAAGAACTTCATGGTGCAGTGAGTTTAGTCCAACAAATTTATAAAATTTTTGCTTATCGCTGGGCAAATTTCGTTTTGTGATTTATGTTTAAGTACAAGGAGAAGGCCTTTGATCGAGTTAACCGAGAATGTATATGGAGATCGTTGCTTGGTAGAGGAATTCCACCAAAAATTGTTGCCATTATTAAAGAGTCCTACAACAACGCAAGGTGTTTTGTTTTGCACAATGGGCAGCTATCCGACTCCTTCGTAGTGCAACAGGGTGTGAGACAAGGGGATGTTTTATCGCCAATTCTCTTCCTGCTGGCGATGGACGACGTATTGACGGCCAGTGTTGGTACAGCTGAGCGACAGGGCATTCAATGGAGACCGTTCGAAAGGCTCAGTCATTTAGACTATGCCGATGACATATGTCTACTGGCAAATAACATCAGTGGGCTGAACGGGATGTGCCAAACGCTGCAAGTGAAGGGAAAGTCGAGTGGTCTAAGAATAAATAGCAAAAAAACAAAAATAATGCTCACAGGCCGCTCCACACAGCAGCGTATTATTCTACAGGAGACGCCAGTTGAAGTAGTGGAACAGTTCAACTACCTTGGCAGTATTGTTTCTGCAAACGGTGGTACGGATCTGGACGTTAAAAGTAGAATGAATAAAGCTCGTGCTGCCTTCGGTACCCTGTCCCCAATTTGGAAATCCAGTCAAATCTCCTTACGCACTAAGTTGAGATTCTTCGAATCCAATGTCAAATCCGTGCTGTTATATGCTTGTGAAATCTGGAAAGTCACGTCTACTATTTCGAAGAAAATGCAGGCTTTTGTGAATCGCTGTCTTCGCCACATCCTAAAAATTCGCTGGCCACAAATAATATCAAATGAGCAATTGTGGCGCAGGACAAGTCAAGAGCGGCTGGACGTCGACATAACAAAGCGTAAATGGCGTTGGATTGGTCACACACTGAGGAAACCAAACGATGAAATTGCAAAGCAGTCCTTTGAATGGAATCCTCAGGGTGCACGGTGGGTTGGAAGACCAAGAATAACATGGAAATCAACTGTCTTAGCGGAAGCAGAATCCCAGAGAAAGACGTAGCCACAGCTAAAGTACCTTGCAGCAGACCGTGAAGGATGGAGACGTTTTGTTGACGCCCTATGCCCCAGCCGGGGTTACAGGACACGATGATGATGACAACTCCTTATTGTAAAATCAAGTTTTTGGGGTGGTAGGGGAAAGGGAATGGCCGCCATATTGAAAACAAGGTTGGTTTTGTTTTTGTTTAATAACTCATTGAAATTGCGTTTTTCAAAAAAAATACCAAAAGACAGATTTTAGATGGTTAAATTATCTAAAAAATGAGCTCTATATGTTTATTAATATCAAAGTTACAGCGGATCAAAGGTCACCTATGCCTCATATATGGTGGGGATGAAATGACGTTTTTTTAAGGTTTTTCGCTTATTTTTGAATTTTTTTGGTCAGAATAGAAGACTCATTTTAGAGACAATCAAGAGCAGTGCAAAATATATTCTAGACATCATCAACAAAATTCACAAATAAGCGAAAAACCTTAAAAAACGTCATTTCATCCCCACCATATATGAGGTATAGGTGACCTTTGATCCGCTGTAACTTTGAGATTAATAAATGCACAGAGCTGTTTAATGGCTCATTTTTTAGATAATTTAATCATCTAAAATCTGTCCTTTGGTAATTTTTTTGAAAAACGCAATTTCAACGAGTTATTAAACAAAAACAAAATCAACCTTTTTTCAAGATGGCGGCCATTCTCTTTCCCCTACCCCCCCAAAAACTTTATTTTACAATAAGGAGTTGTACTTAAACATAAATCACAAAACAAAATTTACCCAGCGATAAGCAAAAATTTTATAAATTTTTTGGACTAAACTCACTGCACCATGAAGTACTTGAACGTTTTGCTCTGAAACTATTGGTTCTACGAAAAAAAGTATTAAAATATATTTTGTGTAGAATAACATCAGCTTTAATTTTTACCTTCACATTTTTTCTATAAAACCGATAGTTTAGGAGCTATTCCCAAAAAACTGAACTTCAACCCCTTTCACCCCCCCTAAAAAATTTAGCCCCGGGCCAAATTAAGGGTACTTTTCAGGAAATGCTTAAGACGTCACAATAAGCCACTCCACCAAAAATCAGCTTTGTCGCAATTTTTTCGAAGTGAAAGTCTAATTTTCCTGGACTACCTCGTAAAAGGCCCTTGGTGAAAACAACAACTGTTCGTTTTCACCAAGTTTTCAAAAAGATTAGCGAAACTGACGTGAAAATACCGAATTAAATTTTTGAATTGTTGCCATACATTTCCTATTCTATCTAAGTAGGTAGAGTGGCACTTACCAGCAAAGATCTTGTACAAAATCGGGAATTCCCTAATACCTAAATGATTTTATTTGCAGAAAGTTGTTAAAAAAAAAAATTTGCTTCGTTCCATTTTTTTTAGGAGCGATAAATTTCATAAAATTTTTTTATAGAAATTTTGTTATAAAGAAACAGACATGATGATGGGTTCCAAGAATTATTTCTTTATAAAGCGAATTTCGTTATAGAGAACTTCGTTATATGGAAACACTTTTTTATAGAATATTTTTTTAGGGGACGGAGACAGAGTGGCAGTTCGCATTATAAAGATATTCGTTATAGGGAAGTTCGTTATAAAGAAGTTTTACTGTATTTCGTTTGTTTTTTTTGCAAATAACCACAAATTTGTACTTCCCTTAGGATATTGTAGCAAGGTTTTGCCTTAATTTTTGGTCATGTAATATTTGGCATGTCAAATATGACCGTTACAGGTCCTAGCTTGTTTGAACTTTTTCTGATTTTCCTCATAGGGAGTGGCTTTATAACTTTCTTCTTATAACTTCTTTGAGCCTATTCACAGCTCAAATCAAAGTTATTGAAACCAAAGAAGCCAATGAAAAGCATATTTTCCACTCAACGCAGCATATACCTATTTACACACAACACACGTAATTTCCATCAAATCTCTGTTTAAGAATTTTTTCTGCGACAACCCATTTGGACTCTACCGCCGCCGCCGCTAATTGAAAATTAACGTATTTTTACTGTTTCCAAAAATACACTCGAAAACACTAATTTACTACTTTGCGTGACAAAATTTGAATTTCTATCCTTAACATGAACCAGAGTATACCTTTCTGATGGGCATTGATGCGCTAAGTTTGAATTTGGCCTTAAAATTGCTTTAGCATATCGCGTTTTTGAGATATTCTAATACAAAAACAAAAAAATGCATTTTTGATGCAAATTTGGGTTTTATTATCTTCAGGTATTAATGTTTATGGTCATTTGAAGTACCTATGAACCTGTGTGTGCACTTCGAGCCCTGCCACTCTACCAATTTCCATCGTTCTTCAGCAGTCGAAGACGCCCGATATAATTTATAAATTTTTTTGAGAAAGTGTGTGGATGTCACGCCCTCTGAATGACAATTCTTAGATTTTTGAGTTTTTATTTGTATGGACTTCAAAACCTACTGCCTTACCAATGTTCATTGCTACAACAATCAAAATTTATGAGCAACTGGGTGGATGCCACGCCCTATGAATGGAAAATTGCAGATTTTCAATTTTTCCCTTTGTATGCACCATAAGACCTGCCACTTTGCGATATTTCAAGGTTCTACGGTGTTGGAAAGTGCTCCATAATTTTGATGATCTGTCAGTGAGTCCTAGATTCAGTATCGGATTTAGCGATTTTCGAAGTCTCATATCTCAGGAACTGCTAATTCTAAGGTGATAAAATTTAGTGAGCTCGCTGTTATTGAGTAGTTCAGCAGATTCTGCGAATTTGAAGTTTCTGACTTAATTTGTACTGGAGTAAGAAGAGCGTCGAAAATCGCCTGAGTTTGTTCCTGTAAAAAGGGTGTAGTGCCGCAAACTTGGCTGGGCATACCATTCCCTTTGATAGTTTGAAAAGTAAAATAAATTGTTCATACTTTAGATTAGAATGACCATAAACATTTATTCAAAAAGTGCAAAATTATAGTTCAGTAAAGTTAACGTGAAATAGACCAATTTTGATTACAAATGAGAAGATCAAAAATTTTAAATACAGCCGAGAAGGAAAAATAGACGTTTACTACGCGGAGAGTTACTCAAACCGCCAAATTGCAAAATAGTTGAGTGTAGTACAATTTGTGTAGACAATTATTTAAAAGATACTATTTCCTTTGGAAAACAATACAAAGGAAGGATATCTACTGTGATCTCACCATCTGACAGTCGTAAAATCATTCAAATTGCCTTCAGCTCCAATTCCAGCTATTCCACATCAAAAATCAAACTCGAAGCAGGGGTAAATGCAAGCAAATCGACTGTTCGGCGTGTTTTTCTTGGTGCTGGATATATAAAGAGGCTAAAATTGACAAACAAAAAAAACCCTGAATGCCGTGCGTATAAGGAGCTTCGACTTAAGTTTGCGAAACATTATATATGGCTTGGACTACAGGCCGAAGCCAAACTAAAAATGATTGGCCAATGGTTGTCTTCACGGATGAAAAGAAGTTTAATTTAGATGGACCTGAGGGCTGCAACTTTAATTTTCATGATTTGCACAGGAGGAACGACTTTTAACACGTCATCATAACCGAGAGAGTAGAGTAATGGTCTGGGGCTCGATCACCTAGTATGGAGGACTGAAGCTTAATGTTCAAAGCACAAACATGACGGGAATAATATACAAGGAAGTATTGGAAACAGCTTTTCCCAAGCTGAAGGACTTTTTTTGACCTTTGCCATGGATCTTATTGCATCAGGACAACGCACTAACCCATACTGCTCGTATTGTATGGTTGTATATTGTAAGCCAACAAGTTGAAGTGATGAAAATGTCTAGTGGTATACGAAGGAGGGAGACAGTACGAAAATAAAAAAGGACTGCCATGGATAACATTAAGTCAGCTTGAGCCGAAATATCACTGAATTATATAAAATCTTTGTATCACTCAGTTCCAGATCGGATTTTTGAATTAATTTCAAAAAACGGTGGTCATACCTACTACTAAATTATTTGTTTTATTATTTTTTATAATAATTACTACAAAAAAGAATCAATTTAATCAAAATGTTAAACTTTTCCACAATTTTTGCTGTTGCCTTTATTCATGTTAACCAATTTAACTGCTTAATTTTTTGAGTATTTTTACTAATTTTGAAAAAATGTCTGTTACTTTAAAAAAGAAATAATTTTTGTAAGTGTATTCCATGGAGAGATTTAAAACCTTTTGCTTACCGTCAACACAGAAGTTTGTTGTGGCTACTAAAAATTTATTAAATGTCTCAAAACTGGATTTGAGGCAATCATGCATATTCAACCCTCTAGATTCAAGAATCTAATATCTAAAGAAAAGCAGATGTTATTTTTATATCGTAGACAAATAACTTTTTTTTCTGTGTGATAGTGAAAAAGGAAGGGATTACTGATAGATTGAATAGATACAAAATATTAAATAAAATTAAATTAAATTCTTGTTTAAAAAAACAAAAAATAATTTGTAATTTTCTTGTAGCGCCAACCTACTGTTCTTCCATACTCACTAGTTTAATTCGGTTTTTTTGTTAGTTAGGTACCCATTATTATCAATTGAGCACAGAGGTGGACTGGGGGCCAAAGGGCATACCGGGACTTTTAGAAAAAGGGCCACATAATATAATAACTCTCAAAATGGTTAAAAATAAAAGTTGATATTTCAGACATTTCTGGAAAGTCATTTTTTTCTATTTATTATTTTTTTAGTTAACATATTGATTGAATTATATTGGATTTAAGTATAAGGTATAATTTTGAGGTCTAAGGTTAGAATTTAATTTTGTTGAAATAGTTTTTTTAGTTTATGGCTGCGTCACCTGGCAGATCAATTAATTTAAATTTTTATTCAAGCAAGCATACAAAATTGCAAAGATGTTCTTGTGGGTCTCAGTAATATTACATTTATTTTACGACCTTAAGTGGGTGTGACTTTCAGTTTAGTCAAAACAAAATAACGCTAGTCAAAAAAACTATGGGATTTAAAGGATATAACAAAAAGCATTCTAAATGTTCATATTCTTAATCTTCAATAAATTTGTTAGAAATTATTTTTTTAAGCTAATGGTAGTCACAAGAAATGGAACGCAGGAAATATTTTCAAAAATAAATTGAAGAGTCGAATTTTCTTCAATTTTTTTTCTCGAGTGAATCAAATAAGTTATTTAGCTTTAATTTCACAATTTTTCACTGTAACACGATTTTTCTGATTGAAATTTTTGATATTGAATGAAATGAAACCGCTGTGTTTTTGATCACCAATATCCCGGCAGTTTCAAAAATATAAATTAAATAAGGTACTTTTAGAACTATTTCTCCTAACAGTTGCTGTGATTAATAAAAAGTACAAACAAATATTTTAGTAATTCATTTACAAATTTTCAATTACAGTAGACGCTCGATTTAGTGAATCTCAAAATAGTGAACACACAAAATCTTATATAAAAAAGTAACTTGTATAAAAATGTTTCGCAAGCATTTAAGATTGCTTGAAAACACTCAGGAATCGTCTCTGTTTTTTATTAAACCTGAAAGAAAGCTTTGTTTAATGCTTAAATAAATACAAAAACATGCACATCGAACAAAATTTGCATTTTCGAGCAAATTCACCAAAGTAAAGCCTTTAAAAACTCCCGCTCGAAAAAGTGAACAATCTCGAAAGAGTGAACAGGCCTGGTTTTTATTACTTCACAATATCGAGCGTCTACTGTATTGAACAATCCTAATCTTAGGGCAAGTATGTATGTTCACACCCCGTCAACTTTAATCAATGATTATTCTAGTTGATTATCATTGAATGCGTTTGTTCAGCAAAATTTTCAACAGAAAATCCATAATTTGAGCACTTTATTTGAGAAATCATTAATTCGCTGATTCTGTTTGATAAGTACAATTTAATCAAAGATTTTTTGAAATTTCTTTTGCTCATCATTTGGTTAAGACGAAGTGCTTTTTTGCAAAGTCCTCAGATAAAATTTATAGAAAAACCACAGTCTGGAAAAAAATTCCATCACTAGGTATCACAATATTGATTTGACAGATATACTGGAAAATTGGAAGATGATTATTGGAAAAACCATGATCAAACCGAAAATTGAGTGTAAAAACGCTCAATGATAATCACAGATTCATAACTAATCACTGATAATATAGTTGCAGATTAAACCCACTGTGAACAAACTGGCCCTATGCTAGTCCAAGAACCAGAGCAAAAACAGTAGGTTCATAATGCAATCAACTACTTAATTGATTTGTGTTCGAAAATGTTCAGGGGTGCCCCCGAATGTTTATCTATGTAAGTTGGCGAGCATCAGCTGCCATTTTGGAAATCACATTTTATCAAATATCTAGTGAATCGTGTACCGACACAAGAAGTATTTTTATTTTCTTAGTTTTTGATAAATTAAAGGCACCTTTTCCCAAAAAAAGGTTTAATAATATATCGCACTTTTTTGCCTATTATAAACTTAAGAAAACAAACAGGATATGGGGAAAAGTACCTTCTGTTATCTTTTTTAAGTACTAAAAAACTAAGAAAATAAATATAAAAAGGAAAAGTGGTGCTTAACGACACAAAATTTTGAAATAACAATCAACTTGAGAAAAAAAAGTTCACAGTTTTTGCAAAAATATTGACTTTAGAATTTAATTTTTCAAAAACTTTCCACTAAAAAAAACTTGATTCAAAAACAAATAAAAGAATGGAATATTAGTTTAAAAGAAAAGAAAAAAATGAAGAAAAAAAGGCTCTTGGCCAGTTAATTCATCATTTTATAAAACATCTACTTAATTAACAAACATTGACCAGAGACTTTAATATTTTAAATATTTTTTTAACTAACTTCTCTTTTCTGACAGTAAACTCTCTCGGATATTAGTATTGCAGTTTGAAGGTGATCTTGCGTCATGATATTTCTTCATCGATTTTTAATGTATTTAAAAATTGAAAATGATCTTTTGAAAGCAACTTGTGTACATGAAAATGTCAGCATCAATTAATATGCAAAAAAAAAGCTTTTTGTAAGTTTTTGCGTCAAAATAATATCGTCGCAAGACAATGGAGCAGCATTTTGCCCAATCTTCACAGTTTTCTTGTTTATTTCTGTTTCTTGACTTTCGTCCTCTGAGAGTCATTTTTATTCATTTTTATTTTGCATATTTAGTTTTTTGGAACTGCAAAATTTTTCTACCAACTTTTGAATAATCAAAGATCCGTAGAGGGTAGAGGCCACCAACCGAGTTTTGGAGAAATCCAAGGATTGATAGAGTTCACCAACCAGATATCCGTAGAGGCCCCCAAAGGAGATCTGGGGGCCTCCAAAGATCCGTAGAGGCCATTGACCGAGCTCTGGTGACCTCCAGAGATCCGTAGAGGCCACCAACCGAACTCTGGAGGCCTTCAGGAGGGCCACAGATCGAATTTTGGTTGTCTCCAGAATTCTGTAGAGGTCACCAATCGAGTTCTGGAGGCTACCATCCCAGTTTTAGAGGCCTCCAAAGATCCATAGAGGCCACCAACCGAGTTCTGGGGGGCCACGAAATATCTATTTTGATCCTAGGGGCCTCCAGAGATCTGTAGAGGCCACCAACCAAGGTCTGGAGGCCTGCAGAGATCCGTAGAGGCCACTTACCGAGTTGTGATGGCCTCCAGAGGTCCGTAGAGGCTACAATTAAGCCGACTTAAGGGGGCCTTCAAAGATCCGTAGAGGCCACCAACCGAAATTTGGGGACCTCCAGAAATCTGTAGAAGCCACTAACCGAGTTCTGGAGGCCTCTAGAGATCCATAGGCTACCAAGCGAGCTCTGGGGGCCATTTGATCCACAAAAAGTCCATATTTAGTGTGAGACCAATTTTGTTATGATAATTTTTTCTTTAAAAAAAAAACTTTTTGCTTGCCCGGGGGCCCACCGGGCAAAATCCCGGTTGCCCGGTGGCCCAGTCCGCCCCTGATTGAGCACCATAATTACTTTAAAAACCTGAAATTTTGTCTCTGTTTGTATATTTTTAAAATTTGTCTGCAGTCAAATTATACCGAATCAAATTATGTGTACTTAAAAGTTTAATGTTTTTTATATTTATAAAAAACTTACATTTTACAAATCAAAAACAAGGATTAATTTTCATACAACTCTTTTTAACACCAGTCTGGGTTTATCTCAAATGAAATCAAATTAAGCTTAAAAAAATCTTTCGTTATTGGTTATTTGATAAAATATATTAATTGCTTACATTTCAAATCACTTCTATAAACATAACACACTTCCTATTGTCTTACATAATTTCTTAACTTCATAAAGTGGTTTTCCCTTTATGGTTTTCAATATATTATAACTCAAACCTATGTGGGATTGCTTTTTATGTTCTTCATTAAGTGCATACCTTCATTAAAATGCTAATATAATTCTTATAGACAAATTTCTTTTATTATAAGAAAATAAATATTGATTTGTTTTAAGATTTTCATGTTTTTTTTTTCAGTGAAGGAGTTTTTCAATCACAACATTTTCTAAATATTAATTGCATTGTATATAAAGTACACTGACATGTTTTTTTCTATTGGAAAAAATAATAACTATAATTTTAAAAATCAAGTTTCATTCATTGACAACATTCACAAAAATTTGAACTACTGAGTTTCATAATTCTGTATTTCACTTTCTCAACTACCTCACTTAACGAAGTAGTGGGTACTTAACAAATAGCAATTGCAACATTGCGTATATTTGATTCAAATAAATTCACAATGTTTATTGATGATAAAGTAAATTTAAGTAGAAAATTAGTACAATTTACTAGAGCAGGATTTATATAATTTTGATTAACATAAAGAAACCACAAACTAATCGAACAAATTTACATTAAGTCTATACCCAAATAAGTTGTCGCACATAATTTATAAAACTAGGGCAATTACGAGTGGCCAAACAAGATACAGCAATCAGGGTCTATGATAAACAAAACATTATATCTAGTCGTAATTTAGTTTAAGCGATTTATTATCACGAAACACCACAGTTAAAAGCGTTTAATCAAAAATCGAGTTTGCTGTTCAGCTCTTTTGTTTAGACTCTTTTGCCGCTTCGTGCCGTGATGTGTTATTTGAAAATTTTAATATTCATTGCGTGTATGTGATACGCATGAGAAAAGCTGGTACTAAAGGTACTGCATGTGGTATTATCGAAGAGAAGACGAAACAACTAAAATGATATGATGAATGAGTGAAATAATAATTTAACTTGGTAAGAGATGGGAAAGAAAATTAAAAAAAATATTTTGTTTTCGAGTAAAATTTTTAATTTATACATTTTAGTCATTATGATCTTCTTCGTTGTGCATAGTTCATTCTAGAATTATAAGTCAGATGTGTTTTTCGCAAGACACCTCCAATAAACTGTTTAGCATAACTTCAAAGCGGAACTAAGCACATCAGTGCAAGCGCTCAACATAAAAAGAATTCCAATTTAATATCATGTTTGACTTTCATTCATTGTGCAAATTGAAATAAAATTAGCACCTGAAAAATAAAAATAAACCTTAAGCAAGTAATGAGGTTACAAGAGGCTTAAATGATATAAGATAAGGACAAAACTAACGAAATCGAGTGCATGAGTTAAGTATACCATAGGCAGAGCGACAGAGCTCAATAATAATTAGTTCTCATATTTTGCAGGAGAAATAAAGGAATGTTCAAGATTAATTTGACCTTCACTTAATCTGTAAAAATATCCAAACAATACGATTGCTGCATTTCTGATGCGTTTTGTAATAGATAAATTACGTTCTTCCAGAGAATACAGTTTTTCTTCGGGACCTGTATGTAACTCAAAAAATGGTTTGTTGACAATTGACGATTACGGTTTGCTTCCATATAATAGATATATTTCTTATTAGCAAAACTGTGACAATTACTTTTCTTTTTTTTTATTTTAAAAAGTTCACTAAAACCCACAAATACAGAAAGAAACTGGACAGAAATATTTGCACTGGACAGCTGCTGATTTAATCCATCGTAAATCAACGATCTCATCACCAGTTTGGAAGACAGGGACCGTATGTCAGCTACATTTATATATTTAAAGCTGAGTTCAGTATAAATCCTAACAGGCTGAGAAAAAAATTGTTTCAGATTAATTATTATTTATGGGTAGTTTCCCCGTAGTGTTTTACTTTTATCGCACTGTCTGACCTGCTATCCTAGGGCTAACCAAGGACCTGTAGGTATATCAAGTTTTGGGACTAGCCTACGTTTTAATAATTTTTTTACCCAGAAATGAAAATTAGCTTTTAAGTTTCTTACTAAAATAGGGCTAGTACCTGATTTAATGTGAATAGCATAAGTTTGGCGCAGATTTGGGTAAACAAAATAGGCATATTTGGAAAATCCAAAACTCTTTGAACACCATAAAATATTCGGTATACAAGAATTTATTGTGGTTTCAAAAACATGATTTTTTTACGCCAAATCAAAATTTTGGCTTACGAAAGAAACGTTAATTGCAATTTTGGCTTCTTTAATCGTTTTCTATACGAAAATGCTCCTCACAGAAATAATTTTCGTACATACATCGAAACTCCCAGATACTTGAATCTCTGTACCATTTCTATGCGTTCGCCATCCAGGAACCAACATTCTTCCCTGTACCTCTTGCATTTATAAACTTCATACACCATAATTTTGCTTTTTATTGCATTAATCTTCAAATCATGTCCGTCAAGTTAGCATTATCATTTCAAAATTTATAAAAACTAATAATTGGATTATTTGTCGTGAAAGAAAAATATTTGTCGCACTTGTTTTTTTAAAATTAGCCCCAAGTTAGCACTACTACCCCTCAAAATAGGGTAAAATTAACTCAAACAAGAAAAAAGAATATGTGAGAATTTGTCGTAAATACATCGTAAAAAAAATGTCGCACTTATTTTTTCAAAAAATAACCCAAAATCGATTTCAATAAATCCAGCACTACCATATGAAAACTTTTTATTCTTTGTGTTTTTGGTATGGAATTTGTTTAAACAATTGTCATAATATGTTTTTAAATAAGTTGTGTCAAAAGATAATTTGTCGCGCCATTTTTTCTATAAAAATGTCCTTGAATATGACAAAAAACCCTAAAATAGCATTTTTTTTTCAATAAATCCAGCACTACTTTATGAAAACTTTTTATTCTTTTGTGTGTTTTGGTATGCCCTTTTGAGCACAAATTGACTGGAATTTTTCGAATAAGGAAGTAAGGTAAGATAAAAACAAACGATTTCTCGAAGACGAATGGAGGTATTTGACGGCAAAAAGAGTTTTTCAATTAATACGAGCATAACCAGACTAAGCACCAATAAAGGAGTCTGATGATCGAGGTGGCTCTCATGAAATAGCTTTAACTCCCAGCCTATATACTTGGTGGTAACACACACAAGTTGTTGTTGTCCATTCAAAATTATTCAATATAAATTGATGTTTAACTTGCAGCATGCACTGCACACAAAACCGAACTTAAAATGGTATTTGAAGGATTCAAATAGAATTTTGAAGTAAAATGTTCACACTTCAGAATGACCAAAAACATTTTTATCGAAAAAATTACCACGAGAAAAAAATATAACTTCAAATATGCATAAAAAATGCATTTTTTTTAAATCTTTAGATTCGAATACCTCAAAAACGTAACATGCGAGAGCAGTTCCAAGGCCAGATTCGAACTCAGCGCATCAAAGACCATCAGAAAAGTATATATTGGTTTATGTTACAGACAAAAGTTCAAATTTTGTTACAAAAAGTAATTTCTTAGCATTTTCGAGTGGATTTTCGAAAACAATAAAAATACTTTGTCGTTGAAAAAAACCTTGAATAGAGATTTACTTGAAATTGTGTATACTTTCAATGGTACTTTGATGTAATTTTCGAATAGTTTGTAGTTTTCGAGCCATTCGTGAAAAACTCCCAAGAAATGCATTTTTGCATCATTTTTTGCGTTTTTTTTCCATCTTGCGTCACGAAATTTTGTTGGCAACCCTCAGATTTGGATTCAGTACCCCCGAAAACATATATGAAGGAAAAAACCAAAACTACTGCACAATTTGCTCTTTGCGAGCCTTTTTGAGCACAAATTAATTGTCTCTCGCAAAAAATATTGTAATTGATTTTTCCTGCAGAGCTGTAGCAGTTTCGTCGATTTTCTCGAAAATGTCTGCAAGATAAGCTAATTTCGTAATCCATTGCTCATCATGCAATACATACATCAAAGAGATTTGCAGTTGAAGACATATTTTTTTCCAGTTTGAACACATTCAACTCATCACGAAGTTTAAATAGCCTGAATAAAGCTTTCCCTCTGGAAAGCCATCGGATTTCAGTATGAAGAAGAAGAGATTCGCACTGACTGCCCATATCTTTACATACTAATTTAAACAATCTCGATTGGAGAGGACGACTACAAAATATACTATTTTCAAAGCGTCACCGAGAACTTTTTTTTAAATGAGTTGGCATTCTTTTCATAACAAGTGCATAACGATGGAAAATACAATGACTGCTGGTACTTCTAGGAGCAAAGTTTAAAATATTTGAAACTACCCCTTTAACATTTCCCACCATTGCCGTGGCTCCACCACTGCATATATCAATACATTTTCCCCAATTAATAATGTGTTTGTTTACTCATGAAACAGTGTATGACCTTGAAGTTCACACTTCAATTAAAAAATATAAACTTCAAAACAAAATTTTATTCAAATTTTTTGTTTGTGGAAATTTTTTTCTTTTATTGTTTGTATTTTACTGTTTATACTAGAATTTTCTGTGGAAATATAGAAAAAACTTCAGAGGCATCCAGGCTTAGAAAAATCCTCTCTTCAAATCCAGTGATGCCTAGCTGTTTGAAAAATGCTGATGGCTCATGGACCAACTCTTGCGAAGAATCGCTAAACCTGCTAACTCATTTCCCTGGAAGCTCCAAAAATATTAAAAGCTTCGACCGTAATAGGTCAGATAATGAGCCAAGATATCCACAAGGTCTTGTTACTAGGGAAAAGCTGCAACGGGCGCTCAACAGCTTCAAACCATACAAGTCTGCAGGACCCGACGGCATAGTACCAGCTGAACTCCAAATGAATTCTGATTTAATTTTGCCAATTCTGGAGATCATTCTTACTGGTTGTTTAAACCTGGTCCACATTCCCCTGTTATGGAGAGAAGTTAAGGTTGTGTTTATACCCAAAGCTGGCAAATGCTCCCAAGTAAACCCGAAAGATCTCAGACCTATTAGTCTATCATCATTCCTTCTTAAAATCTTTGAAAGATTGATCGATATCCACCTGCGAACAAGCATAGACACGCGACTTTTGTCTACTGCTCAACACGCTTATTGTAAAGGGAAATCGGTTGAAACTGCGTTACATACTCTAGTTCGAACTATAGAATATTCCCTCCATCATAAAGAGTACACCATGGTCGCTTTCTTGGATATAGAGGGCGCTTTTAACAATGTCGACACATATGCGATCGCATCTGCTCTGACATCCCTGAAGGTAGATGGTACGCTTGGTGAATTGATTAATCAAATGCTGACTAGCAGGGTTATCAATTCAAAACTGGGCAGCTTTTCCGCTAGAAGGTCTGTCAGTAGAGGTACGCCGCAAGGTGGTGTCCTATCTCCCCTTCTCTGGAACTTGGTAGTAAATGAGCTGCTGACATGCCTGGAAGCAGAGGGTTACAGAGTGATTGCATATGCGGACGATGTTGCTATTGCCGTATCAGGAAAGCATCCTACTGTCTTAAAAGAACTCTTACAAAATGCTTTAAATAAGCTTACCAACTGGGCTGACCGGTGTGGTCTGGGTGTCAACCCTCATAAAACAGAACTTGTTCTATTCTCAAGGAAATATAAAATCCCTCATATTGATCCTCCTTCTATCAAAGGTACTCCACTAACATTCACTGATCAAGCAAAATATTTGGGTCTTATTTTGGACAAAAAGTTAAGCTGGAAACCTAATATACAAGAAAGAGTCAAAAAAGCCACAGTGGCACTTTTCTCTTGCAAAAAACCCGTTGGGAACAAATGGGGCCTTCAACCTCGAATCACTCACTGGCTATATACTTCGGTGATTAGACCGATCCTCACTTACGGAGTGACAGTATGGTGGACTGCTCTGGATAAAGCGGTAAATTGCGACAAATTGAGCAAAGTCCAACGCTCTGCTTGTTTGTGCATAAGTGGAGCACTTTGTACGACACCTTCCGCTGCTCTAGACGTTCTGCTCCATCTGACACCCCTCAATATTTTCAGCAAACAAGTGGCTGCAAATACAGCCATTCACCTTAAAGCTTCCTCACAATGGACCAACAACAACTTTGGCCATTCCATCATTCTGAATTCATTCGGATCAATCACAAGTCGCACTGATTACACCATCCCAAAACTTCAGTTTGGCAAAAACTTTCAAGTCAGCATTCCTTCTAGAGTTCTCTGGGAGGATACGGCTCTCTTGGAAGATGAATCAATCCATATTTACACCGACGGATCGAAAACTGATGATGGGGTGGGTGGTGGTGTGTACTCAGAAAGACTAAAATTAAGTCTCTCCTTCCGTCTTCCTAATCATTGTTGCGTGTTCCAGGCGGAACTTATGGCGATCAAAGAAGCCTTATCTTGGCTGAAAGAAAACGTGTTATCAACTACAGATATCCGCATCTTCTCGGACAGTCAAGCAGCTATCAAATCTCTGGAATCGGTCTCTACCAACTCTTTAACAGCCCTAAATTGTCGTTCATCTCTGCTGGAGATGGCGCAGCAGTTTAACATTCACCTGAGTTGGGTGCCGGGGCATAGAGACATTCCAAGTAATTGTAAGGCCGACGAACTCGCTAAATATGGAACAACTCTACCTCTTCTACCTAGTAAGGCAGATATTGGTATTCCCATCGCTACATGTAAACTTATGCTGAAGCAGGATGCTTTAGAGAAAACAAACGTTAGGTGGAACAATATCACCACTTGCTGGGCAACAAAACAAATCTGGCCAGTAATGGATTTTAAGCGGTCTAAATGTTTGATATCTCTAAGCAGATTGCACATTAGCTCCATAATAGGTGTCATAACCGGACACTGTCTTATAGGCAAGCACGCAACGCGTCTTGGCGTATTCTCTAACGATTTTTGCAGAAGCTGTATGGACGAGGAAGAGGTAGAATCGATTCCTCATCTTCTATGCACTTGTCCTGCTCTATCTCATAGGCGAAGACTCCATCTTGGAGATTTCTTCTTCAATGATCCTAGTGATTTAGTAAATGTTGACATAGGTAGTCTGTTACGCTTCATAAGAAGCTCCAAATGGTTCATCGAGTAGGGAAAAAGGCTTCCCAGATTCTTGTGGTATCACAATGGGCCAACTTATGGTCTAAGTGTGTCAGTTTTCATGACTGACAGCCACTTCAACCTAACCTAACTGTTTATACTTCAAGAAATTTGTGGAACCCTGAAAACTCTCCCGCGGAACCCCAGGGTTCAGCGGAACACACTTTGGGAATCGCTGAACTAGACCCTACAGAACACTAGTTTGATGTATATTCACTTTTTCCACATAAACTAATTTAGAGAAATACTATTCCTTTCTTAAAATACTTTTTTTCCCTTTTTGATCTGCTGATACTTTGATTGATTTAATGAGAAATAAAGTTTTCTATGTTTATTATATAAATAATAGTAGGGCCGTTAGTGCAAGTATATGCGAGGGCAAACCTTTCATTTTGACCTGACGGGCTGAGCTTTAGTATATACTAATAGCTTATGTCATAACTTTACTTTTAAGAAGTGTTGCCAAGGTGGCAACAACTGTCAGAAGGGAAAAAGAAGGGTTGCCACTTACCAGTTTTAATCCCGAAATGTTTCTTATAAATCAAAAACCAAGGGTCGGACGATGACCCGAGAACTCCCGTTGGCTTCAGCATCCTTGCAACCATATAGGACTACATTATTTATTTTCTCCCACCCCTCCCCTTGCACGAAGGGGGTGGAAGAAAGTCGTTTTGGAAAGAAGATATTAAAAGCCAAGAAAAGTTAGGAAAATATTTTTATTAATAAAATTTAAAGATGGTGTCGACGTAGAATTTCACCATCTACCACATTACATCCAAAGTTGATTGAAAACCTGATTTTTTTTTTTTTAAAGCCACTTTCAAAGTACTGGGGAGGGTGGATATGAAAGATTAACAAACTCAACTATTTATCTTGGTATAATATAAGCATATGACACATGTTTCAATGGTATTTTTTAATGCCCAATCTTACTAATTGTAATATGGTGCATGATTTTAAGGTATTTAATCGGTCAAATACTTTTTGAGAAAATGGTACCACAAAATTTATTTAAGCCTATTTATACATAGATAGACCAAGTTTCATAGCAATGGTGTTGGAATTTGGTTATATTTTACTTATATATAATTTTGTATAGGCAACATTTCGGGATTAAAACTGGTAAGTGGCAATCTTTATCTTGTCCTTCTGAAAGTGTGCCATCTTGGCAACACTTCTTAAAAGTAAAGTTAGGACATGAACTATTTGTATATTAAAGCTCAACCCTTCAGGTCAAAATGAAAGGTTGGTCTCACTAACAGCCCCACTATAATTATATAATAAAGAAATTGTATGTTTCTTAAAGAGTTTGATTTTTTTTTTCATTTCTGGAATGCTGTGTTTATGATGTATCAAGGTTAGGTTAGGTTGGAAGGGGTGATAATACGGCAAGCCGCACCATCTCACTCGGATCTCAGTGGATCCATTGCGCTCCCCGGAGTATAAATGGTTAGTGAGGAGGGATAGGAAGGGAGTTAATAGGAAGGTTTAGGTGTGGGGACCTCCTTGAACCATCCTGAGTTCTGAATGAATTTCAGGATGTTCTTTAGTGGCAAGACAGAGATGTCGCCCAGGTCATCGAAGAAGTATTCTCCAAGGGCCTCTTTTCTGGTTCTAGCTAGACTGGGGCATTCGCAAAGGAAGTGAGGGGAGCCCTCCTCTGCCTCTTCATCACGACACCCTCTACATAAGTCCGATGAGCTGATGCCCATTCTGTACATGTGGGTTCCCATTGAGTTGTGGCCCGTAAGGACACCAACCATGAGAGATAATTGAGGCCTGCTTAGCTTGAGTAAGTAATCAGTTTTTTTTCTTTGAAATATTTGGCCATAGATTCCTAGAAACCCGACAAGTGTCGATGGATGACCATCTGACATTTGCAGCTTCTAAGAAACTCTGGTGTATTCTACTTTTTTCTTGCTCCAGTGGCATAAGCACCGAGAAGTCGGTTTGGCTCGGATCAAGAGACGATCCGTTTTTGGCCAGCTCATCCGCCATTTCATTCCCATATATATCACAATGTCCTGGGAGGGTGACTGTGCTCGTTGCACCTAGTAAAGATAACATATACCGGCAACGTTTTATCAGCTTTGACTTTATAGTGATTGAGGAAATGGCTTTGATTGCCGCCTGGCTGTCTACAAAGATGTCAATATTTTTGTTTATTACTTCGCGTGAGGAGAGATGTTTTGCGGCTTCACAAACTGCAAGTACTTCCGCCTGGAATACGCTGCAAAAATTTGGAAGCTTTATAGATCTACTAATAGGTGGGTTATCTGAGTAGATACCTGACCCAACCCCCTCTAAGGTCTTGGAGCCATCAGTAAAGACCGAAACATGGTTTTCATTTATGACCCGGTTTTCATTCCAGAATTTCCTGGTTGGGATATCTGTTATGGCTACTGGGTTGAAATCAATGTGCGGTGTAATGTAGTCTGTTTGAATGTCTATGTCAGTGAACTTCACTATAGTTCTATGACCGTAGTGGCCCTTTTTCCAGTTTTTACACTGCTGAAGCCTTAAAGCACTTTTGGCCGCTAGCTCTTTCGTAAACAGATCGAGCTGGGCTAGTGAAAGGAATGTTTCTAGGGTTGCCGTTGGTGTGGTTCTAATCGCACTGGTTGTGCCAATGCATACAAGTCTTTGAATTTTAGTCATGGCTTTTAGATTGGTTTCCTTTTCCAAGGCTGGCCACCAGACCAAACATGCGTACGTTAGGATTGGCCTTATTATGGCTGTGTACATCCAATGAATGGTTCTAGGGCTGGGACCCCATCTTTTACCAAAAATTCGACTGCAAGTGTAAAATGCAATTGATGCTTTTTTCTCTCTTTCTTTTATATTCTCTTTCCAGTTCAGTTTACGGTCCAGTACAACACCAAGATATTTGGCGGTATCCGAGATTTGAAGCGGAGTTCTGTTAATGGTTGGCGGGTTTATGTTGGGAATATTATTTTTCCTTGTAAACAACACCAATTCTGTCTTAAGTGGGTTAACGTTAAGTCCACAACTATTGGCCCAATTACTGAGCTTGTCGAGGGCTGTTTGTAGGAGATCGCATAGAGTTGGGACAAATTTGCCCGAGGCCATTAACACAATGTCATCGGCGTATGCAACGACCTTGATGCCATTCATACTTAGTTCAACTAATATCTGGTTAACTACAAGAAGCCAAAGCAAAGGAGATAGGACTCCACCCTGTGGAGTTCCTCTGCATGTTTTAACTTTTATCTTGGTGTTACCCATTTCTACATTTATAAGTCTTGTCTGAAGCATGGAGTCAATCCAGTTTATCAGTAACGGATCGATGCTGATGGAGTTCAGGGCTTGTCGAATTGCATCGTTATCAACGTTGTTGAAGGTCCCTTCTATATCAAGGAATGCTACCAGGGTGAATTCCTTGAATTGGATTGACTTTTCGATTGTGCCGACCTCTTCATGAAGTGCTGTCTCGACAGATTTGCCCTTCATATATGCATGTTGGGCCTGTGAGAGAACACCATCATTCACTTTTAGGCGAACATGTGTCTCCACTAGTCTTTCTAAAGTCTTGAGAAGAAAAGAGGATAGGCTTATAGGCCTAAAATCTTTCGGTTCGGTGTGGGTGGGCTTGCCAGCTTTCGGAATGAATGATGTATCAAATGTAGTGAAGGATATATAGTTACAATAGGTATTTTAGTAATGTGCCTTTGTTTGTTTTTCACTTTTCTGTGAAAGAATTTCATTACCACTCCTCAAACAGACAGACTGTTAAATTTAGCATAGACAATATTTGAAATAAACTGAAGAAACGAGTTGTCAAATGTGTTTGGAATAAAAAGGTTAAGAGAATATTTTTCCAACAAAATTAATAAAAAAAATTAATTTTTGGGTAGAACGGACCGAGATAATCAAATTGACGATGATGCCTTATTCATATCTATTTCAAATCTTTTCTAAATAGGTTTTTGTCACTCTTGTCTATACTAAAAGCAGTAAGCAGACTATGTTTTATGGGCATTGTTTGGTTGAAGTTGACATATACATATATATCTATTATCGCACATTTTATTCGGTTTGAAAAAATTATGAGAACTTAAGCTTTAATTTTTGAGAACCGTTTATACTTGACTTTATTTTAATTATTTGTAGTTATGTACATCTTTGTAAAAAAGAAATATATTATAATTTCCAAATTATTATTTATTGATTTTCATTCCATCTAATTCACAAGAAAATGTCAAACACAAAGCAAATGTCATTCATTTCCTTTAAACTGTCATTAACAGAAACCAACAGACAGCCAATAATGTTTGCAATAAAATGTTAAAAATATTTATAGTATGTGTATATGCAACAAATATGGCGGAATTCATTATTTATTCAAATAAAAAAATACACACACATATAAACAGATTTATTGAATAAATAAATAATTGTATACCTATACATATGTATGTATATTTGTCGGGACCAGATTTAACAAAAAGTTTACTCTCCTTTGTCAATTATTTTGCATGGTGTTCCTGTTGTTCCTGTGTTGAATTGAGTTCAGTTGAATGTGTTTATGTGGATGTCATACTTGATATAGGAACATTTTCTCGCGAATTCAATGCCCACATAAAAATGAAAATGAAAATCAATTTTCTGCATTTCTAACGTCATCCACTGACTATAGAGGGGCACTGATGGCGTTGCTGCATGAGTATTAAGTTTCTATAATATGTGAATATGTCTGTCTGACAGCATGAAAAATCCACTTGAAGTTGAAATTTTATTACTTTTTGACCATTTGGCAGCTATAACTACATATTACAATGTGACGTGAGATTAATTTAGATATATACCAACTTTTCTACATAAAGTATCTACCAAAAGGAATATTTAAAAAAAAAAATTATCAATGCATGTATTGAAAACTTGATTGTATTGGTAACAATTCCTAATTTATTCAACTTTTATTATTTAACTGATTATAATAAAGCTCGACACTTATATAAATCATAAAATATCACACTTGACTACTTGAGTTAACCGCTGACGGCTGACGCACTTGATAACAAGCCCATAATACCTATGCGTGATATGTGCATTCATCAGAATATCGAGTTCACTGACTGTAGGTATGGGTCGATGAGTCGTAAGCCTTAAATAAAAGCCCACAAACTAAAAAAAAAAAACTTTGGTGCGCATTTGCAATTAGTTGATGATGGATTTTTCATGATCTTTTACGATTGCAATTAATTTTGTGTGTGTTTTATAATCTTTTCATTGCGGGTCGTAAAATATTTATTTTCATTGCTTTACAACGATTAATCTCATATTATTCACTGCATATATTATTCACTTAATCTCGTGGCGTTCTTAACTGAAATGGATGTTGATTAATGAGAATGTGGTGAGAGATGGAAGTTTGTTTTAAGAATTTTATCCGTTATCGCCATATAAAGTGCTTTTTTTTTGTGGGGGGAAATTGTTTAAATATGTATGTATGCATAGTTTTTTTTATTTATATCTGATAAATATTTTTTTTTTTGTTAAATATTTGGATCAGTATATACAAAGCAATGAGAATTACTCAATCTTTTTGAGGAACCAGATTAAAATGAGTTCTGTTTGAAATTTTTTTTATCAATGTCAATTATATTTTAATGAAATGAAAGAGGGAAGGGGTATTTGTTGGATTGGTGGTGTTTTGCAGTGCATGGCATTAATAAGCTTTGAATTGACTATTAAAATTCGGATTTTTTTGTTACTAATTAAGGACGTTGAGAGAAATCGATTCGATTTATCAGTATTCCACAAAAATATTTAAGAAAAGTTATTGACAATTTTTTACAAAAATTATGATTTACTAAAAGAGATACAGACGACGGAGTGGGTATACGAAATCCCAAATCCCTAAAATGCAAAAAAACCCAATGCCAAAATTCCATAGACATAGTCCCAAATGGACAAAGTCCTAAAATGCAAAATATTCGAATGCCAAAATCCCATAGACATAGTTCAAAATGGACAAAATCTCAAATGAAAAAATCCGGAATTCATAAATCCCGAATGCCGAACTCCCTAATTGCTTAGTACTAAGCCATTCGAGATTCTAGTCCTCAAAATCAAACCTTTCGTAATGTTTATGTTTGTTTTTATGCTAATTAATATATAGAAGTCAAGTAAATCTATGTATGGTTTCACCAAAGATAATTGTAACAAAAGAAAATTATGTGCGAAAATGGTACTAAAGACATATTTAAAATTGTCCGAAAGTGAAAACATTGGTATTTACCTGTTTCCACCTATCGCAGATGACAAAATGTATTCCGTTATGAAGCAGACTAGTGAAACATGTATTTTTAATGATTTTTCACTCTGATTCGAGCTTTGATATTAGTTTTTACCAAAATGAATCTTCAAGACACCATTTTTTTTATTTTCATGCGTTCAATACTTTAATTTTCATTTTGACTTTATACTCTAGTACAACTGAAAAATGGGCCTGTCGCGAAACCTTAAAATACAAAAAAAAAAATTGAGAGTATACACAACCTCCAACAAATTTCCATTTTGGTTTTTTTCTTAAACAAACCATTTGAGTCCTTTTGGTTTGTTGAAACGCTAGTTGAAAATTGACATGTTTTTAATAATGCCAGAAATCCACTTGAAAACACTAATTAGACGAACAAAATTAAATTTTTTTCTCCAACATGAACCAAAATAATACTTATGTATCTGATTGTTTTTTATAAGCTGAATTTTGAAAGAAAGCGGTTTTTAGGAATTGTGGTTATATTATATTAGTGTCCCACTAAGGCACTTCTCCTTTATCCAGGCGGCAGCGGAAGAATTCTCCAGATGGAATCAACGGTGGCGTCTACAGTTCCAGTTAGGTTGAACTACTTAGTGAACACCTTATATGGGCTACTACGACATATTCGTAGCTCAGGCCTATAAGGAGCGGTTTATCCGGCTCCCCACCCTTGGAGTTATACTAAGGGTCTGGTCCTCCAGGTTAGGGGTTGTGCGTCGGGGTAACTTCTCTACCACGGAAAACAACAATAGTTCCGAAACAACAACAAGCCTCGGATATGGATGATTTTAATGTTGACGACCCCAGCAAACGAAACAAGGACAATGAATTTCGGATCTGCACGTGGAATGTCCGGACCTTAAACAGACCACGTGCAGCCGAACAATTAGTGGAGAACCTGGATAGGTTAATGGCTGATATAACAGCCATCCAGGAAGTGCGATGGGATGGAGAGGGCATACGAAGGATGAAGTCGTGTGACATATACTTCGGTGAGTGCTGCAAGGAGCAGGGTCAGCGACTCTTTGGTTGTGGTTTTGTGGTAAGGGGAAGACTTAGGCAAGAAGTCTTGGGCTTCAGAAATGTAAGCGAGCGCCTGTTCACAATCCGCATCAAAGCAAAATTCAAAAATGTTACTTTGATCTGTGCCCACGCCCCAACGGAAGACAAAGATGACTTAACCAAGGAAGATTTCTACGATCTCCTCGAGAGCACGTATGATAGGTGCCCCAAGTACGACGTCAAGATCATTCTTGGCGACTTTAACGCCAAAATCGGAAAGGAGGGCATCTTTGGTTCTATAGTTGGAGGACACAGCCTGCACGACAACACTTCCGGTAACGGACTCAGGCTGATTGACTTTGCGGCAGGGCGTAACATCATCATAGCCAGCACTCGATTCCCTCACCTCAATATACACAAAGGGACCTGGCGGTCTCTGGATCAACGAACCGTCAACCAAATTGACCATGCTGCGATAGACGCCAGACATGCTTCCAGTATCCTGGATGTCCGAACGTTCCGAGGGGCCAACATTGACTCGGACCATTACTTGGTTGTAGCTCAAGTACGTATGCGGATATCTATGACGCCACAACACCGAGCGGATGCTGTTAGAAGATATGATGTCGCGAAGCTTAAATCGCAAGAGATTGCCAGGACCTTTGCTGATCAAGTCTATCTAAACCTTTCAGCAACTCCGCCACCAGCACCAACTGCAGAGGACCAGTGGAAGCACTGCCAACAAGCCATCAGAAGTGCCGCCACTGATGTGCTGGGTTTCACTAGGCGACCACAACGAAACCCCTGGTTCGATGAAGAATGCCGGTTGGCGCATGCAGCCAAGAACGAGGCCTACCAATCAGGGCTGTCGTTTCAATTTCACAGAAAGCAGTACTTCGAAGAAAACAATTGCAGTACACTGCAGTACGGCAGTAAAATATATACCAACATAATTGTTAATGCATTTAATTTTGTTTAAATGTAAATATTGTTCATTAAAAATTATCACATACCCACCAATTACCTATTTAACTCTAGCGCACTGCAATGGTGGTATTCATTATTTCATTACCTACAGAACTATTGTTGTGTTTGTGCACGTTTTTCTCAAAATTATTTAAATAAATTAAAGCCAATAAATTTTCCAGTTGATGGCCTTACTTACCCTGGGCACCAGAATAACTTGGTTTATAATGAGAAGATTTAGCGCATATAGTACAAAAAATATTGCTCATCGATTAATGCAATTTTAATAAATTTTTTGACAAAATTTGCCACTCCATAAATTGGCTCAACGATTTACTCTAAAACTATTGAATGCATCAAAAAAACATGTAATTTGTATTTTTTATAAAATTGAATAAGCTGCAACACCTTGTTTATTTCATACCAAAAAGTTGATAGTTTTCGAAAAATTTGCAAAAAACTGAACTTTACAACTTTTTACTCCTCCAAAAATTCTTTTTTGCAGCCAAAATTTAGAAATTGGAAATTGCTCAAGACGTCAAAACAAAGCCCCACCAAAATTCAGATTTGTAGGAGTTTTGTCGAAGTACGTTAAAATCTAAATTTCATGGGCTAGAGATCCATTAGTATAATTTAACATTGCTTTTGACAGTTGGGTGAAAAAACTACATTTTGACGTGTGTGGAATATTTCGTTCCAAATGGCATCAAAATGTCCTTAAACTTCCTTTCTTCGGATCAGAAAAGAAAATCTGAAAAATTCCAGAATTACGAATTTTTTACTTGTGATAATCAGGCTATGCCTATATTGCAAACTACGTACTCGTAAAAAATGGTACTCGAGATCTTTCTTAATACATCTATATACCTACATAGTGAACGTATTCTATACAATTTTATCTGTTTTGTTTATAAAATAAAACATGAGATAAAAAGGACTAAAACATTTTGGATATGATTATGATTTGAAAATGTTGTGTGAAAAAATTTTCAAAAAAGCAGTACTTTGGTCGTATTAGCAGTACGGCAGTACGGAGTTTCAAAAAGCAGTACAAATACTTCAATTGCAGTACTTCGACAGCCCTGCTACCAATCAATGCTGCAAACTAGAACCAGAGCTGCTGAGAGAACAGCCCGGGAGCTCTACGGGCAAAAACGAAGGGAGGAGCGCCGACTTCTCAGGAGGAAAAAGAGAGAGCATGCGAAGCGGGCGGTCGAGTCTATTGAGGACTGTTGCGGTAGGGGGGATGTTCGAAAGTTCTACCGAAGGGTGAGGCAAACTACCCAGGGCTATAAGGCCAGAACAGAAGCCTGCCGAGACGAGAGTGGGAATATGGTAGTAGACACACAGTCAGTGCTGAGGATCTGGAAACAACACTTTTCAAGACTGCTAAACGACGAAGATGACCAAAATTCCGCTGTTAGACAGAATAATCCATTCAACCTGGACGATGATGGTCAAAATTTCCGTCCACCCGACCTAAATGAAGTGTGGTTAGCGATAACCAAGCTTAAAGCGTACAAGGCTGCTGGCGCAGATGGCCTTCCAGCCGAGCTATTCAAAGCAGGAGGAGATGATTTGGTAGGGAGTATACACCAACTTATCTCCAAAATTTGGTCGGATGAAAGTATGCCCGATGAGTTGTTCAAAGGGTAGACATGTGCATTCAAGAGGACACAAGCGTCCACAAGCCTTGTTTCAAAGCGAACCTCTGTCTATCAACTCCTACTCTCACCTCCCCGCGGTGAACATCGGGTGCCTAGTACCTTTAACTGAAGATGGGGTTCCAATCCCTGTGGACGGTTTTAGGGGGCAGCAAACGAGAGAGGGGGGGAGGAGTGTTCCCACTAAGGCACTTCTCCTTCATCCAGGCGGCAGTGGAAGAATTCTCAAGATGGAATCAACGGTGGCGTCTACAGTTCCAGTTAGGCTGAACTACTTAGTGAACACCTTATACGGGCTACTACGACATATTCGGAGCTCAGGCCTATAAGGAGCGGTTAATCCGGCTCCCCTCCCTTGGAGTTATATATATAGGGTCTGGTCCTCCAGGTTGGGGGTCGTGCCGTCGGGGTGACTTTCCGGCCACGTAAAGCTATTTTAGTTGCGAAGCATCAACAAGCCTCGGATACGGACGGATTTACTGTTGACGAACCTAGCAAACGAAATAAGGACAACGAACTTCGGATCTGCACGTGGAATGTTCTGTCTCTCTATAGACCACGTGCAGCCGAACATTTAGCGGAGGCCCTAGACTGCTACAAAGCAGACATCACCGCCATACAAGAAGTGCGATGGGATGGGCCGGGCAAGAGAAAACTGAAAGACTGCGATATCTACTACGGTGACTGTTACCGACCACAAGGGCAGCGTCTCTTCGGATGTGGATTCGTCGTTAGAGGCAGACTTAGGCAAGAAGTCTTGAGTTTCAACTATGTGAACGAGCGCCTCACGACAATTCGCATCAAGGCTAAATTCACCAACATCAGCCTAATATGCGCGCATGCCCCCACAGAGGAGAAAGATGACGACACCAAGGACGAGTTCCACGAGCTCCTGGACAAGACATATGAGCAATGCCCTAGCTATGACATTAAAATTGTCTTGGGTGATTTTAATGCCAAACTGGGAAGAGAAGACGTCTTTGGTGGCACAATCGGAAGATACAGCCTGCACGACACCACCTCCGATAACGGACTCAGGCTAATCGACTTTGCTGCAGGGCGAAACGTTGTGGTAGCTAGTTCGTAGTTCCCGCATCTCGAACATGGCGAATTCCTGGTCAATCAACCGCCAACCAAATTGACCACATTGCGATCGACGCAATTCACTCCTCCAGTATTAAGGATGTCCGAACGTTCCGAGGAGCCAACGTTGACTCGGACCACTACCTTGTTGTATCAAAGGTAATGCTACGGATATCCAGACCAAAGCCAAAACAGGGAAATACTGTGAGGAAGTTCGACGTCGGACGGCTACAGTCGCAGGAAATCGCCAGGTCCTTTTCCGATCGAGTCTCTCGTGCCCTCTTAACAAGTCTTTTGCCACCAACTGCAAACATCGAGAACCAGTGGAAAAACTACCAGGAAGCCATCAGAGATGCTGCCTCTGACGTGCTGGGCTTTGCACGACCACCACAGCGAAACCCCTGATTCGACGAAGAATGCCGGCAAGTACATGCAGCCAAACAACAGGCATACAAAATGGAGCTGCATAGAAGGACCAGAGCTGCTCGCGAGCTCTACGAGCAGAAGAGGAGATAGGAACACAAGCTTCTTAGAAGGAAGAAGGAAGAGCATGAGAAGCGCGCGATCGAGGAGTTAGAGAGATGCAACTGCAGGAATGAAGTTCGGAAGTTTTACCAAAAAGTAAAAAGAACCTCCCAAGGTTACAAGGCCCGAACCGAAGCCTGCAAAGACGATCAGGGGAACATCGTGGTGGAATCGCAGTCGGTGCTGAGGATATGGAAAAATCATTTCTGCAAATTGTATAACGGCGATGACGAACCGAATTCCGCTAACATACAAATTGCACCATTCAACTTGGACGACGTAGGCCAACAATTCCGTCCATCCGATCTTGACGAAGTGAGGATAGCCATGTCTAAACTTAAGTCCAATAAAGCTGCTGGAGCTGATGGCCTTGCGGCTGAGCTATTCAAAGCGGCTGGCGATGAATTGGTTAGGAGAAAGGCGATCCTCTGGACTGCACCAACTACAGAGGCATCAGCCTTCTTAATATCGCCTACAAGATCTTCTCTGCCGTACTTTGTGAACGCCTGAAGCCATTCGTCAACAACCTGATAGGTCCATATCAGTGTGGCTTTAGGCCAGGGAAGTCCACTATCGACCAAATATTCGCACTACGGCAGATCTTGGAGAAAACCCAGAAGTTTCAAATCGATACCCACCACCTTTTTATCGATTTCAAGGCCGCGTATGACAGCATCTATAGAGACGAGCTATATAGAGCAATGTCTATTTTTGGCATCCCTGCCAAACTCGTCCGTTTGTGCAGGATGACGATGGAGAATGCACGCTGCTCCATCAAGGTCGGCAAAGACCTCACCGACACCTTTGATGTCAAAAAAGGTTTTAGGCAAGGCGACGCGTTGTCATGCGACTTCTTCAACATCGTTCTTGAAAGAATAGTGCAAAACTCTCACGTCAACAATAGAGGCACAATCTTTCAAAAGTCCGTCCAATTACTCGCTTACGCTGACGACATTGACATAATGGGACGAACAAAGCGTGATGTCAGTGGTGCTTTTGTGAGCATTGAGAAGGAAGCCAAGAAGATGGGTCTAACGGTGAATGAAAGCAAAACAAAATATATGCTGTCCACAAGAAAGGACACCCAACACCGACGTCTAGGACAGAACGTCACTATAGACAGCTATAATTTTGAGGTGGTCAGAGACTTTGTCTACCTAGGATCCGCTATAAACTCAGCGAACGATACCAGTGCTGAGATCAAACGAAGAATTACTCTTGCCACTCGCTGTTTCTTCGGGCTAAGAAGGCAATTGAGAAACAAAGCCCTCTCTCGAGCAACTAAACTGTCCCTGTATAAGTCGCTTATCATCCCGGTCCTGATGTATGGTGCAGAGGCATGGACACTGCTAACGGTGGATGAGAACGCGTTAGGCTGTTTCGAGAGGAAAATTCTCCGGGTGATTTTTGGTCCCGTCTGCATAGATGGGGAATGGAGGAGAAGATACAACCACGAACTGTATGGGCTGTACAGCGACACCGACCTAGGCACAAAATTGAGCCGACTGGAAGAAGCTTGTTGGTTGAGGCCCTGGTCCACCCCGGACTGTAGCGCCACCTTAAGTAAGTAAGTAAGTATGTAAAATTCTATAGAAAAACTGTACCCATAGAGGATTAAAAACAAATATTCTTCAAAAGAACTCAAACAGTATCTTTTTAACAATTTTCTTAAATGATATATGCTTGAGGCTACAACCACCCGCAAGAATTTACATTGACACTGACAGAAAAAGACAAGTAGGTACATTTTTGTCATAATCGAAAATGTTCAGCAGCTGAAAGGAGAAGATCCTACTGAGCCTTTATTTAATACCTTTTTCTAAATGGCGGCCAAACCACACAATTTTTCAGCTCCGAAAACCGAGTTTTGACTGTTTCTACAAAAAAAAAATAGAAAATAAAATAATTCTACTGAGCCTTTATTTAACGTCTTTTTCAGAATGGCACCCAAACCAAACATTTTTTCAAGCCACACGTTTTTTAGTTTCAATATACTCATACCCCACAGCGCCACAGCCCACGTTATCCAATTGGAATCTTAAATTCTTTTTAAAATAAAAATGCACAGAAATAGGGGTATTTATAAACTCCCTACATTTATGTATAGGTAAGGTACATACCAATTGATGAACAAGTATGATCTTCATTCCAGTTATATATGTATTTAAAAAACATCATGATACATATCCTTGGGCTATTATAGATCATCTAGTCTCTAGATTCTAGAAGAAGAATTTTTATATTTCATATTGATTTTGTCATCAAAAACTCTTAATAAATAAATTCTATTTTTATATTTCGATGTGTAGTAAATTATTTTGTTTTCGAAAGCTAAGTAAATTTATTTGATGCACCTTATTTTGGTTTTGTGCCTACATAGGTATATACATAACATACATACAATGTAAATTTATCCAACTGATATGATGTTGCTATGGAAAAATAAAATATGTTTGAGCAGCGCGAAGGTTTCTTTTGGTCTTGGAGTTCTGTCGCTATATCTTTGATGCTGAAGAAATTTTTTGACTTTGGTTTAATTTTGAATATTTATTAGGGCTAGATCGTTTCATTTGAATCCAACATTAAAATTATTTTGACGGGAGAATTCTAAACCTTTCAAATAATTAAATATTGAGAAGCATAGGCTAAAGCTTCGTCATACAATTTATGTACATGAGTTGTTATTTCCATATTGCGATCTCGTTAGTTTATTAGAGTATGTGTTGTGAAACACAACTTCATTAGTAGATAGGTACCTTACCTATTTGAAAAACATCAATCTATCGGCTGCATAAGGGGATATTTTTAAAGTTTTAAGCTCGTAAAAATATGCATCTGAAATAACTTCTTTTCACTTTTCTTAATTACATTACATTATAGCATTTATTTGCTCAACAGTTTTAAGTCTTGTGTTTAGGTACATTTAAAACAGGAATGAACTTCTTCAATATTTCTGATCGGTGATTCCGTGCCAACGGTGATTCTTTGTACCCAGTGCTTTTGTGTGTTATTTAGGTAAAATTTTCGTATCTATTTTTAGTTAGAATTGAATTATTTACTTTAATCTACATTTGGAATCATGCCAAAATGTCAGTACCGTGGCTTGTCCGTTCCTTGTTTTTCCGATAAAATCTACTTTCTTCTAATAATTTATTGAATAGAAATGTTCTTCTTAGAAAAGTTTGAGGGCAATACTTGCTTGACAAAATTTAGCAAAAATTAGGACAAAATACTTATTGCTGAATAAAATAATCATGAATGAATGTTTTCCGAGGATTTAGTTTTAATTTTGAATTTAAAAGATTTTCCGATAGACCACTAATTTGTTTTAGTTTCAAGACGTTTGCATGTTGGTTTTCTAAAAGAGGCACTATTTATGTACTATAGTTATATAGCTTTTTTTTGAGATTTTTTTATCCGAAGAAAGTGTGTCAGAAACTTATTTGTCAGTACCATGGTAGTACTTTTTAAGTAAGTATGTAATACCATGTTTTTGGTTGATTAATTTAGCTCGAAATTATTTTTCTCATTAAACTGCCTAAATGTCAGTACCGTGGCATCGTGAACTTTAATTAAATATTTTCTGCAATAATATTTACTTTCCACCAATTTTCTTTATAAGAGGGGTAGCAATACCTCGGATGAGCCAAACAAACATTTCTGTGCAATAAAAAAAAGGGTTGCCATTCAGAAGAACAGACTAAAAAAACGAAAAAATTTATAAATTTTTAAAGAAAATGAGGGAAGTAGAAATGTCAAAGATCAAAACATAACAAGAAAGCAAGAATCTCAATAAAAATATGGTCAAAAAGAGAGAAAATCAAAATACAAATAAAAAAAATAAAAGAGTAAATGATAAGGTATTCTTATCTTGTTGGATAGAGTGTACAGTGGTTTTTGTTAAAAAAATCCATAAAAGTTGAACTGAACTTAAAACAAATATTGCATATGACAAGACCCTCACTATGTCACTGATGAGTCCAAGTGAGGTAAGCTGGACGAAACGCTAATTTGTAGGACTACAGGTCACAAAAAGCTATTTTGAATCAATAATTCAACAAGTCCACTTCTTAATGCTCAGTCTTCTACTTGGCTGATTTATTTCAGTAGATAGTAATAGAAAGTTGTAGCAAAATGCTTTTACAGATTTGATATTCTGACTTAATGAAACCAAAAAAATAAAACAAAAACAACTTCCAATAAGTTTAAATTTTTGAAATTTTTTAAGAAAAAGAATCACAGTTGGTTTGCAATCGGCCTTTTACTTTTATCGTAGTACCTCGTGGCATGATGGTTAGTGCGTAGGACTGTCATGCCGAAGGTGTGGGTTCGATTCCCAGCCGTGCAACCTAAAAACAGAAATGTTTTATCCGAGGTACTGGCTCTTGCGATGAATTGACAAATCCTCCAAGAGTATTCCTGTCATGAAAAAGTGCTTCTCACTTAGCCGTTCGGACTCGGCAAAAACTGTAGGTCCCCTCCATTCCTGCCAACAACACGCATACAGGAATGGTTGAGAGTTGTAAGTCACCATTGTACCAAATAGCCAAAGATGTTATCGGGAAAAAAAGCAACACCAATCATCCTGTAATGGATGTGGATGGCACACTTTTGGTATCAATTGAGGATCAGCTTCGTAGATGGAAGGACCATTTTTGTGCCCTGCTAAATGAGAATTCAGTTGAGCAGAGTGCTGAAGTGCCCCAACTAAACGAGATGCGCAGGTCCTATAGGGGTATTGACATCGAACCCCCGTCAGAATCGGAAATCCAGACATCAATAAATCTCCTCAAAAACAACAAGGCAGCTGGACTGGACGGAATACCAGCTGAATTCCTGAAAGCCGATCCCGTAACAGCGGCTAGTATTTTACATCCGTTGATAAAAAACATTTGGGAAAACGAAAGCTATCCCAGGGATTGGAAGGATGGTGTGATTGTTAAGTTGCCAAAGAAAGGTGACTTAAAGAATTGCAACAATTGGCGTGGTATCACCGTTTTGTCCGTTTTCCCAAAACTAATGGCAACCATCATTCTCGAGCGAATAAAGGAGAGAATCGAGTCTACACTCAAGAGGCATCAAGCTGGCTTCCGCAGTGGTCGATCGTGTGTCGACCATATCAACACCCTGCGTATCGTCCTCGAGCAGTCGATGGAATTTCAATCACCGCTTTACCTCATGTTCGTGGATTTTGAGAAAGCCTTTGATCGAGTTAACCGAGAATGTATATGGAGATCGTTGCTTGGTAGAGGAATTCCACCAAAAATAGTTGCCATTATTAAAGAGTCCTACAACAACGCAAGGTGTTTTGTTTTGCACAACGGGCAGCTATCCGACTCCTTTGTAGTGCAACAGGGTGTGAGACAAGGGGATGTTCTATCGCCAATTCTCTTCCTGCTGGCGATGGACGACGTATTGACGGCCAGTGTAGGTACAGCAGAGCGACAGGGCATTCAATGGAGACCGTTCGAAAGGCTCAGTCATTTAGACTATGCCGATGACATATGTCTACTGGCAAATAACATCAGTGGGCTGAACGGGATGTGCCAAACACTGCAAGTGAAGGGAGAGTCGAGTGGTCTAAGAATAAACAGCAAAAAGACAAAAATAATGCTCACAGGCCGCTCCACACAGCAGCGTATTATTCTACAGGAGACGCCAGTTGAAGTAGTGGAACAGTTCAACTACCTTGGCAGTATTGTCTCTTCAAACGGTGGTACGGATCTGGACGTTAAAAGTAGAATAAATAAAGCTCGTGCTGCCTTCGGTACTCTGTCCCCAATCTGGAAATCAAGTCAAATCTCCTTACGCACTAAGTTGAGATTCTTCGAATCCAATGTCAAATCCGTGCTGTTATATGCTTGTGAAACCTGGAAAGTCACGTCTATCATTTCGAAGAAATTGCAGGCTTTTGTGAATCGCTGTCTTCGCCACATCCTAAAGATTCGCTGGCCACAAATAATATCAAATGAGGAATTGTGGCGCAGGACAAGTCAAGAGCGGCTGGACGTCGACATAAGAAAGCGTAAATGGCGTTGGATTGGTCACACACTGAGGAAACCAAACAATGAAATTGCAAAGCAGTCCTTTGAATGGAATCCTCAGGGTGCACGGCGGGTTGGAAGACCAAGAACAACATGGAAATCAACTGTCTTAGCGGAAGCAGAATCCCAGAGAAAGACGTGGCCACAGCTAAAGTACCTTGCAGCAGACCGTGAAGGATGGAGACGTTTTGTTGACGCCCTATGCCCCAGCCGGGGTTACAGGACACGATGATGATGAGGCCGTGGTTCTCCACGAGCTGTTGCGCCATCCAATTGTTTTTTTTTTACTTTTACCAAATGATCGTTGATATTCTTAACAATCAAGAACACTAACTTACCCAATTGATAACTATTTCTTGATGGAAATAATAGCTTTGTCCAAACAAATTTTTGGGCAAAATTTGGCAATATACCAAATTGAAATTTTCTCAGAGGCATGGTAATTGGTGAAATATATGAAACGGTTTGGTGGCAACTTTTGGCAAATTTTGTTGTATGTATCATACATCATCTGACCTATATCAACCTGAAATTTGATAGAACAAATAATTTCCGCCAAAAGAAATTTCAGGAAGTGTTGTAAATATGTAATTCACTACTTGAGCTATTATTTGAAACTTTGTTTTTTGTATAAACATACTTTTAAGTTTTATATGTTTATAAAATATTTTTCATTCCTCAATAAAATTTGTAATGTTCAAGATTAAATAAAATATATTCTCTGAAACTCTTATTTCAAAAGGTTATGGGCCCAGAGAAACGCTAAGAAGAATAATTATACCGAAAGAAGAATTACTCCGAAGATTTGTTGTGTACAAATAAGTAATATCTTTTCATTTATTATAATATTTTTTCTTTTTGCTTAATCTTGAATAAGACCAAAAGACATTGTATAAATATAATTATGTCGAGCAATTTTTTGGCCACTATTGAAAAGCTTAAGGGGCGTGATAATTATGCTAGTTGGAAGTTCGTTATAAGAACTTATTTAGAACATGAAGGACTTTGGAAAGCTGTTGAAGGTACTGAAGAGAATGCTCCGAAAATTTCAAAATGCAGAACAACTCTGATTTTGTCCATTGATCCAACTAATTTTATTCACGTTCAAGAAGCTGAAACGGCAAAAGAATTTGGGACAAACTACAAACTGTTTTTGAGGACAAGGGTAGGGTTCGTCGGATAGGTTTAATTCGTCAATTATCTCAGACGAAACTAGACGAATGTGAATCAATGCAAGTTTATGTTAACACAATCGTAACAGCTGCACAACGTTTGAATGCTATTGGCTTCAAAGTCGATGACGAGTGGCTGGCGTGTTTTTTATTAGGAGGCTTATCTGAAAAGTATGGACCAATGGTGATGGCATTAGATAATGTCGAAATTCAGCTTTCAAGTGACGCTGTCAAGACAAAATTATTACAAGAAATTCCATCGGATAGCAAAAATAGTGCATTCTTTAATAATGCGAAACAGAAACAAAGGAAAGGTGGCATTCGTTGCTACACATGTAATAAGAAAGGTCACAAATCACCTGATTGCCCAGACAAGAATAAATTAAAAAAGGATTCCAAAGAAATCTACTATTTCCGAAATATTAGCTGCCAACGATACAAGAATGAAGGTCGAATTATGTGGCACTGTTAAGTTATATGCTGATGTTAATGGAACACCAAATCCTATTGAAGTACGTGATGTTTTGTGCGTTCCAAATTTAACAGCTAATCTTTTATCAGTAAGTCAATTAACGAAAAATAATAACTATGTTGATTTTAACGCAAATGGTTGTAATATAAAAAACAAATTTGGTAAGATAATGGCAACTGCAAATTTAGTTAATGGTTTATATCGCTTGAATGGTGCAAGATGCAAGAGTTATGTTGCTGTATCTAAAAGTGAAAAAATTGAGACATGGCATCGTAGATTAGGCCATATTAACATCAATGATTTGTTAAAAATGAAGAAAGGGACAGTGAACGGTGTTTCTTTTAATGAAGAAAAGTTGACTGATGTATGTGTTACCTGTTTACAGGGTAAACAAGCGAGATTTCCCTTTAAACATGCTGCAACAAGAGCAAATGAGATTTTGGAACTTGTCCACGCTGACTTGGCAGGACCAACTCCAACTCAATCAATTGGTGGAAGTCGTTACTACTTTGTTTTAGTAGATGATCACTCAAGAATGACTTTCACATATTTTTTAAAAACCAAAGATGAAGCTTTCGAAAAATTCTGCGAGTTTAAGGCATATGTCGAGAACCAAACCGGCAAGAAGTTAAAGAAGTTTCGTTCAGATAATGGAACTGAATTTTGCAACAAAAGGTTTGACAATTTGTTTAATGTTTGTGGTATCGAAAGACAAACGTCGACACCATATACTCCACAACAAAATGGACTGGCTGAAAGAACAATTCGAACATTGACAGAAAGAGCTTTATGTATGTTCACAGATGCAAATTTAGGTAAAAAATTTTGGGCTGAGGCCGTTGCTACTGCAACATACATAAAGAATCATTCATCTTCACGGGTTTTGGAGGACAAGTCACCGATTGAAGCTAGATACGACTTAGATATCGAACAGATGGATGCAATAACAGCATTTTTACAAGGTGATGTCAATGAAACTATTTACATGAAGCAACCCGAAGGTTTTGATGACGGAAGTGGTCGAGTTTGCCAGCTGAAAAAGGCTATTTATGGTTTAAAACAAGCAAGTCGACAATGGAATATCAAGTTGAATGATGTGATGATAAAGAGTGGATACAAACGTTCGCAAATTGATTCGTGCATTTATTTTCGTCGTCAAGGAAGAAGTATGATTTTTGTTGCGGTCTATGTGGACGATTTTTTAATTTTTTCGAACAACAAAGGATGGACCAACCAACTCAAAGCTAATTTGACGAAGAATTTTAGCATGAAAGATTTGGGAGAAGCAAGTAATTGCATCGGGATGAGAATCACTCGGGACAAGAAACAAGGAACAATTACACTTGACCAAAAGAAATACACGGAACAAATAATTGACAAATTTAAGATGTATGATTGTTATCCTGTGAAGAACCCAGTAGATTCAAATCAAAAATTAACTAAGGACATGACAGCTAATACATTGGATGAGACCAAGGAAATACAAAATATACCTTATCAAGAAGCAGTAGGAAGTCTACTTTATTTATCTGTTTGTACTCGTCCAGATATTTCGTTTGCGGTTGGAAATGTGAGTCGTTTCAACAACGAATTTGGAAAAGGTCACTGGAAGGCAGTTAAAAGAATTTTCAAATATCTCAGAGGTACAACAGATTATAAACTTCAATTTTCGCGTGATGGAAACCAATGTTTGATTGGATTCTCAGATGCAGATTGGGCATCGGACATTGAAAGTCGAAAATCATGTACTGGCTATTTATTCAAAATTCAAGGTGGAGCAATTTCATGGACTAGTAAACGTCAACCAACAGTTGCTTTATCAAGTGCAGAAGCGGAATACATGGCTTTGTCATCGGCTACACAAGAAGCTATTTGGTTGAAACAGCTACTACAAGAAATTGGTGAGAGTATCGATTCGGTTGAAATTCATTGCGACAACAAGAGTGCCATAAATATTGCACACAATCAACTTTATAGTCCAAGAACTAAACACATTGATATTCGACATCATTTTATAAAAGAGAAAATAACAGATGGCTTAGTTAAGATCAAATATCTCAACACTGAAAATATGGTTGCTGATAGTTTAACAAAAGGTGTTACTAATGATCAGGGCCCGGATTTTCATGCTCTAAAAAACACAAAATATGCGCCTATAATATGCACTTAAAATGTCTAAATATGCCCTAAAAAATCCAAAATATGCCCTCAAAAATCCAAAATATGCCTTTTAAAATGCAAAATATGCTGCAAAAATACTCAAAAAGTAAATGAAAACACATTTAAATAGAATAAAAAAAATCAGTCTTTTATTCATAGACATTTTTCACAGCAATAAGTAAATAAAATTAACAAAAAATAACATAAAACTCAGGTAGGTTTAACAAAAAAAAACAAAAATCTTGACATAATTAGGTAGACTAGTTTCGTAAAGTAGGTTTTGTTAGCATGAATCATGAATTTTTTCTGAAGTTTTCAAAACGGAAACCTTGGCGATTTGGTCTCAAGAAACTTTTGTACATACATGGAAAATGACCTCTCCACGTCTACAGACGTTAATGAAGCATGTATTAATGATACAATCTCATTTATTGTTAATTGAATATCGAAGGACTGTTCTTGATTCTCATTTAAGGATAACATGGTTGAGATAGTATATATCCTTCGTTTTTCTTAAGAACATTTTCTATTTTTTTTACAAATAGATTGACCCATTGGAGACTCAACTGCATTAATTTTCGAAACTGCTTCGTCCATTAAATCTATTTGTTTTTTAAGCGAGTTCCCCCCTGTAATTTTACTATAGTCTCACTGAGAAACCCATGAATGAAAGCCAATTAGTAGAATTTTAAAAGGTCGTTTGCATTTCGGTAAAATAATGAAATTGAAGTGTTTAAAGCTTATTTTTTCTAAAATATGCACTAAAAATATGCATTTATTGTTAAAATATGCTCAATTCGCCAAAATATGCATTTATACCAAAATATGCAAAAATATGCACTAACGATTGAATGCCATTTTAAAGCAAATTTCTCAATTCGGAAAACTATCTCATTCATTTCCTTCTAAGGCTGTATAGAAAAAATATGCATTTGCATGGAAATCCGGGCCCTGCTAATGATAAACATAATTTTTGTTTAGAAAATATGGGCTTAACTCTTTAATATTTTGTTTATGTTTTTAGTAATATTTTAATTGAATTATTTTAACCATTGATGTAAATGTTAATTTTTTGTTATTTGATTGTGAATTAAGGTGGAGTGTTGTAAATATGTAATTCACTACTTGAGCTATTATTTGAAACTTTGTTTTTTGTATAAACATACTTTTAAGTTTTATATGTTTTTTTTATCATTGTGCTTTCATTGTGATCAGACGTGTTTTCTTACAAGTTCTTGCTTTCATATTTTTTGTTGCTAAAATGTCCGTAAATACTTGTGCTAAATGCAATGTAGAAATTGAAGCCGATGCTACTTTTTTAAAATGTGAATATTTTTGCCAACTTAAATATCATAAAAAGTGCTCCGGTTTATCGAAAGAGAACTTTAGTATTCTTGTTTCTCAACCGAATTTCATCTGGCGCTGCAATGCTTGCATCGTTTGTTATGGTATGAAAAACGTTTTTATTGAAAGACTAGATAGCTTATCAAATGATATAAATGATCTAAAAATAATGATATCTGCTATGAACTCTGATTTAAATACAAATGTGAAATCTAATAATAAAAACAAAAAGAGTAACTCTGCGAAATCCGAAAAGCATAAATTGCATAAAAATGACGATTTGGGTAATTTTCTCCCCGAAGCTGCTCGCTCTTCTGCTGTTGAAACCAACAACAACTTTCTTACTGCAGCTGCTGCTGCTGCAATCATGGTGAACAACTTAAACCCTTCACCTGTCATTGATGCCACCAACTTAGGAGTCAAAAACAAAATATCAAGTTTCTCTGCTGACTCTGAGTTGACCACCAATTCGATGCCCCCTGCTGACGAGAGTTCTCTTGCATTAATTGCAGAAGACAAACTATACAAACCAAATCTGCCTCGTCATCGTCCTAGAATTATTGGAAGTGACTCTTCTTGCACATCATTACAAGTAGCCCCAAGTATGAAATGGTTACACTTGTCTCGTTTTGCCATTAACACATCGGAGGATGCCATCTCAACTTATATTGCCAATAAGCTTGATATACCACCTACACATGTTAAATGCAAAAAGCTTTTGAAGAAAGACACCGATATTAACCAAGTTTCATTTATAAATTTCAAAGTTGCAATTCCAGAGAATGTCTCCACTAATGCTCTCAACTCCTCTATTTGGCCTTTGGGAGTTCAAGTAAGAGAATTTATATATGCTCCAAAAAACCAATCAACCATGCCCACACAATCATACACATAGATGAAAACACTGTGGACTCTCGTAAACAACCGTCTCTTGCAGCTGATCATGCGAATAATTGTCCACCTCCGCCACCAATGCAAGAGAACATGTCCACCGTTGATGATTTTGCTATTGATTCTCCAACATCGCCACCAATGCATGAGAACACGTTCCCGCCCCCCGCAGCCGATTTCGCCATTGATACTCCACCTTCGCCACCTTGTACAGCTGATAATAATGCGAATAATTATCCACCTCCCCCACCAATGCAAGAGAACATGTCCACCGTTGATAATTTTGTCATGTATTCTTCAACATCGCAACCAATGCATGAAAACACGTTCCCGCCCCCCGAAGCCGATTTTGCCATTGATTCTCCACCTTCGCCACCAATGCAAGAGAACTCGTTCCTTTGTTTTTATTTGAATACTGGTGGTCTAAGAACCAAACTTCAAGAAATGCTTATGTTTTCCTCTTCAATGCAGTATGACGTCATAGCTCTCACTGAAACTTGGCTCAACGAGAATCATCACACTGCCGAAATGTTTAACAACCAACAATATAATGTTTTTCGTAAAGATCGTTGTCCTAACACAACTGGTCTAGTCAGAGGTGGAGGGGTTATGATTGCTGTTCGATCGTCGTTCCCTTGTACAGAAATTGCATTGTCATCATTAGGTACACTGTCGAACTATGACATTGATCAACTTATCATTCGTGTTAACTTAGATAGTATTCATGAAATTTTCATAGCTTTAAGTTATATACCTCCAAACAGTTCATTAGAATTGTATAAAATTCATATTGATAATTGTTGCAAAATATTGGAAAGGCTTAATAAGAATCAGAATGTAATAATTTTAGGAGATTTTAATTTACCGTATATTAAGTGGATATTTGATAACGATGAGCAGTGTATACTACCATTCAATGTAAGATCTGATTGTGAAAGTGTAGTTGTAGACAGCTTAGCCGAGTTTGATCTTCATCAGATTAATAATATTTCAAATGATAACGGCCGTATTCTTGACTTGATTTTTATTGACAAAGAATTAGACGGAAATGTTAATTTTGTGCCTTCGACTTCACTTTCTATTTCATCCCATCATGTAGCTTTAAATTTAAATATCATATTTTATAATTATTTTAAACCGTGTCACTATATTAATAATGATTTTATTTATGATTATGTCAAAGCTGATTTTGTTTCCATGTCTAATTTTATATGTTCTTTTGATTGGATGTCTGTTTTAAGCAATACTGAGATTTCTAATGCATATACTTATTTCACTAATAAGCTTAAAGAGGCAATTAATCTGTTCACACCCAAAATTAATAAAAGAAATCTTAAGAAACCTCCATGGTTTAATAAAGAATTAATCAATTTAAACAATCGTAAGAACAAAGCGTTTAAATTGTATCGAAACTCTGACAATAATTCTGCATTATACGAAATATATAGGCGGTTTCAGAAAAGATTTGACTTTCTTAATAGATTTCTCCATAATCACTATATTTTCAATATTGAGTCTAAACTCAAAAGCAATCCTAAATATTTCTGGAGTTACATTAATAACAAAAAGAAATCTGTAGGAATTCCAAATACAATGCATTATTTAGATGTTACTTCATCCGATCTTCCAACAGTTTGCAACCTTTTTGCTCAGTTTTTTCGCTCGGTGTACGTTCCTCGATCAAATAATACATTATTATATAATAATAACTGCTTTTTGAACTCAGCAAACATTGGCAGCCTGAGTATTAACTTAAAAGAAGTAGCTGACGAGCTGTGTGCGTTAAACTCAGATAAACAACAGGGCATTGATGGTTTCCCTCCCATATTATTCAAAATGTGTGCGGATGCAATTGCTATTCCTCTGAGTATCATATTTAACCGTTCTCTTGAACTGGGTATATTTCTCGATGATTGGAAAAGTTCTTTTTTAATCCCTATTCACAAGGCAGGTTCGAAAAACGATGTAACTAACTATCGGCCAATTTGCAAAATATCAACTATTCCCAAACTATTTGAGAAATTAATTTATAAAAAACTTATTTACTCAGTGAAAGAGTTAATTTCACCTCTGCAGCATGGTTTTGTGAGTGGTAGATCTACTGTCACAAATCTCGCAATCTTTTCGAACTTTGTCCTTACTTCGCTTGAAAAAGGTTTACAATGTGATGTTATTTATACTGATTTCGCGAAGGCATTTGATAGGGTTGATCATCATATTCTACTTCGTAAGCTCCAAGGGTTTGGTTTTAACTCTAATATGTTAAAATGGATCGAGTCATATCTATGTGACAGAACACAATTTGTTCGTATAGATAATAATCTTTCTGATGCTATAAGGGTAACATCCGGTGTCCCCCAAGGGAGTCATCTTGGACCTCTGTTATTTTTACTACTTGTAAACGATATTCCAGATGTTTTTGTTCATTCCAAATGTCTCATGTTTGCTGATGATTTAAAAATGTATTGTATAGTAAAAGATATGTCTGACTGCTTAAAGTTACAAATTGATTTACAAAATCTTTCTATTTGGTGCGCAAATAATAGATTGTATTTGAATGTCTCTAAGTGTCAAAGTCTTACATTTTGTCGTCGTTTGTCACCTGTGAACTTCGAGTATAGTATAGGCAATACTCCGATTGTCAAAATCTATGAAAAAAAAGATCTAGGAGTTATATTTGACACCAAAATAAGCTTTACTAGACATATTGATTATTTGGTAGCTAAATCCAACTCTATGTTGGGATTTATAATCAGAAACTCGAAGGAGTTTAAGGACCCATTCACACTTAAATGTTTGTATTTTTCCTACGTTAGATCAGTTCTGGAATATTGTAGTGTTATATGGAACCCATTCTACTCTAATAATTCTCAAAGATTAGAGAGAGTTCAAAAACGTTTCTCCAGGCACATATTTTATCTTTTACGTTGGAATATTGTCAGACCTTCGTATGAAGTTCGTTGTTTGCTTTTTGGCCTTCAAAGTCTTGAAAAGCGAAGAAAATACTTCGATATCATGTTTGTACGAGATATCGTTAATTATAGAATTAATTGTCCATTTTTGCTGAGAATTATAGAATTTAACTGTCCTTCTTATACTTTAAGATCATGTAATACATTTCGGGTACCTCACCACAGAGTTAATTATGGACTTAATGAGCCACTCTCACGATGCTTAAGACAGGCAAACTCAGTCTCTCAAAATGAAATTATTGATTTCTATCAATTCTATAGTAGAGATGTTTTTAAATCACATTTATTAATAGTATTAAACTTTGGAGGTTGATTATTGATTATGTTTAATTGTACGTAAATTTTTATATTAATAATTATTATTTTTTGTTAAGTTTAAGTAGTCTGTAGGAGCTTTTGTACTCTGTTTGACGAAATAAATAAATAAATTAAATGAAATTAAAATATTTTTCATTCCTCAATAAAATTTGTAATGTTCAAGATTAAATAAAATATATTCTCTGAAACTCTTATTTCAAAAGGAAGGGGTAAAGTTCTACTCCTTGGTGAGTACCTATTAACCTATACACTCTCTTTCATCCAAAACAACCCAATTTTCGAAGTGTGGAACTGTTTTGGTCAATATTTGGAACGAAGTGTTGTGTTGGTTAATAACTAAGGTAGGTACATACCCAGATGCCACCACCTACCTTTTTTATATTTTAAGATTTTTGTGATCGTAAACAACAACTGTGATAAAAAAACAGACAAACACGGAAATAAACAAGAAAAGGCATTGAAGGGTAAAAAATCCAAACCCTAAATAAATATTCTTGGAATCACAAGGACAAGAAACGTATTAGTATAAAATCCTTGTTTTCATTCGATTAGAAGTTTTTTCAAAGTTTTAGTTTTATCCGGATAGAAATAGATAATGCTTAATAGCTACTTAAATATTCTAGCTTCAGTCACTTTCCAATTTTAGATCCATACAAATCAAAGCTTAAGCAAGGAAATCAAACTACATATTCATCAGACATAACCGTAGCCTTTTTAAAATTGTTATTACTAAAATACATCTTTTAGAAATTGGCGTAAGTTTAATTTTAATCACGTGAAACATAGATTTCGCTTACAAATAAATCCTTTTGGTTTATTCTTAGCTCCAAACGAAGAAGTTTCTTTCTGCCAAGAGCAGTAGAACTTTATAATGAAAAATCTTGCAATATTCAATTTTTTTGCAATCATTTTGCAAAATACTAGGTACCAAACCAATTACATGAAGCACAGATGTTATTTCCAACATAAATGATTTAGGTATCCCCAATTACAGATTTAGATTTAAAGTGGTTTAAGGAAAAAGACATTGTTGATGGTTCATTTGAACTTTATTCTACTAAAAAGGCTAAAATAAATATAATTAAAAAAAAAAAAAATGGTGGGGCAACAGCCCGTAGAGAGGCATCAGGGCCTAGTGACTTACAACTCTTAACCATTCCATGTGTGGAATGTAGGGGAGTCTGAACGGCTAGATGAGAAGCACCTATTCATGACAAGGAGGAGTTGTCAGTACCTAGGTAAAAATATTTCGGTATGTTTTTAGGTGGTAGCTGCTGGGAATCGAACCCGGAAATTCGACATGTCAGTCCATCGCACTAACCATTATGTCATGAGGTAATACTACTAAAAAGTCTAAAGTGGTTAGTATCCCACCATACTATTGTTGTCAAAATATTTGTTTAGCTCTGCTACGCGGTAAAAATTATTTTCAGTACCTAGTTCCTTAGTTACTGTTTTTTTTATCGATGATTGAAAGTTGTCATTTGTTAATCCAATTTATAAAAGTTCCCTTAAATATTATAGACCGATATCAAAACTATCGGCAAAACTGAAACTATAAGAAGTTAGTGACTCAGGGACTATTTTTTCAGTCAAAGATCTACGTCCAAACAGCATACATAGGTTTGTAAGTCGTAAGTGGCAACTTGACTACGAGTAATTTGTTCCTGTTTTCTCTATTCTGTTTTAAATCCTGGGAAAACAGACAAGTCGATGTGTTATATATACAGAGGCTTTCTATAGAACTTACGATGAATTATTATTGCATAAACTGAAAGAGCTATAGGAGTTAATGAAAGTTCTTTTAATTTGGTTGAAGTTTTACTACTTGTCAAACCAAAAATAGCTTGTTCAGATTGATAGTTTTACATCTGTTTTTATAGAGGTGGAGTCGGGTCTCCCTGAAGGTAGTCATTTAGGGCTACTTTTGTTCGATTTGATTGAAAATGGTATTCCTTACGTTAAAATTTTCGGACTGTCTGATGTTTAAGTTGAATTATATAGGCAAATATCTAAAATGTATGTACACGAATTGTGACTATTTACATTTTCATGACGATACCGATCTTGAACCCAATACATCAAAATGTTAAATTTTTAGTGTCCATATAACTTTTTCAAATGTGATTTTTAATTATATGTTTAGAAATGGATTTCTTTCAAAGTCGGTGAAGTTAAAGACCTTGGTGTTATCACATTTTTTTTACTCATATCGATTTTTATCATTATCATTATCATTATTTTCAAAATGCGCGCTACTAGATTTAAAAACTCTACTGCTTTCGAGTTTTTAAAGGCAAAGGCAAGTTCATTGCGTTGTTCCAAAGATATTTTAAATAATGATATTAAATCTGAAGAGCTTATTGCACTAGTTTCTTGGTACGTTCCTGAAAAAAATCTTAGACATAGAAATTATGGCTTCTTTGTTCCCACTCATCGAACAAACTATTGTCTGAGCTCTAAGGGCCAGTTGTACAAATATTTAACTAGTGGCTCAGCAATTTTAACTCAACGACTTTGGAGAATGGACTGAGGTTCAAAGATGGAACATTTAATTGGCTATTATAACATACTTGAACCTTGAACCATCGTCGAACCCTATAGTAATTCCGCAAAAATCAGCCAGTAAAATTATTTGAACCACGGATCAAAGTTTGAACCAGGTTTGTACAATGGGTCCTAAACAACCATACTAAACTCTTTCTCTATAACTTTCTCTCTCTATAACTAGTCGATTTTTCAATTAGTAGAAATTGTTTTAGAATTATTGTTTAAAATCGATTTCACTCCTGAGTAAAGCTAACTTAAATCTTAATTTAAATCTAAATCAAATCCAAGTTTAAGTCGCAGTTTTATTTTTTTAAGTTCTCATGACGCATTGTTCCGTTTGTTGGTTGCTAGAGTTTTCTCTTGAGTTAATTTTGCAGTTTTCTTATGAAAAAAAAAAATCGTAACAGACAGATTTACTGTCATAAGATGGTTTTGAAATTTCTTTTGCACCTTAAATTAATGTAGAAATCTAACCGATATCCGCATCTATTTTTAATTGAGGCTTATAAACTCTTCATGGTTTTGCTTTTCAAAACTTTGTTCATAATCATTTTCATAGTTTTTCATCGGTTGTTGATTACAGCGTTTATCTATAGACGCGGGCACTCACACTGAAGTACTTTCATTGAATCACGTTAAATACAGGCAAATTAGTAAATGGAGCCTATGTTGGCAAATAACAATGTCAACGCGAAAGCACGATATTGCGATAATTGCGTTTGGTGTGATAAATTAATGCCGTGCACGCATTGTATGGTTTGTCTATGCTTTTTGCCTGCAGTATAGTGCTTAAAATAAATAACTCAAACGATTTCATTCTGAATAACAATAACTTTAAGAAAAAGTTTTCGGGAATGCAACGACATCAACAAATACAATGTTGTAATTGAACACTTTATGCACTCTCCGAAATTACCTAAATGCGATGCGTTTAAGCACTCGAGACTCAATACACCAAAAAATCTCGATTCCGATTCAAGACTCACGAGTTTACTAAACAAATCAGGTGATTTAACTCTGAATAGTAATCCACAGAACGAAATAAAAGTATGCGGTACTATGAAGGGAGCAATTTCCATAGTGCCTCACTTCGGTTTCGAATATGTTTAGACACAGATTAAAGTTAAACTTAAATCGTTTTCGTTTGGATGTTTGGAGTTACTTCTTCTTCACTCCTTCTACTCAAAATTTTGCATTTTCAATATGAATGAATCAATTTAAAAATCCAATCGAAAACGGTCTGTTTTCATTTAAGAGTTAAAATGTTGTAATTTTAGCAGTTCTCGAGAGCAAACTCGCTAGTGGACACAGTCTCAGAGTTAAGTTTTACTCAATACATTTAAGCTTTTTGCGAGTTACTTGCAAGTGCACACATAATTTTGATCACTTTCAGAGATGAACTCGTAAAATTCCTACACTGTTCGAATTTTGCGACTATCTATGGGAATTCAACATGGCGAAACAGTGGACACTGAAAGAAAAAGTCAACTCGTAGAAAAATATTAGTTAATTGAAACTTTGTAGAAAACTAATGAAAACTCATTTTGCTTTTACGATTAGTTTGTCGTTGAATAGGATTTAAATATATTTAGGTACATGATGTACATAACATTATTAATTTATATAAATGTAAACATAATCTATGTGCTACCAATACACGCTCACGTTCTTGTATGGCTTCCTTTAATTTTGTATCCTTTTTAAAAATAGTGAGTCTCGTGGATTGTATTACCGCTAAATTCTCTGAATTGTTGAGCAACTTAAATATGAAGTCCTATGGTAAGGGTAGACCCCGGAACAAATTGGCAACGATGACGCGACGGTCTATGCATTGTTCAACTTTTAGTTTGTTCTCTTTTTTTAAGAATATTTAGTGCCAATAAACCTGCAACCTCATAGCTTTCACTTGTCAGAATACATTTAGGGTGATTTGTTTCAGTCCAAGTTGAACATAACTTGAGGATTTTTATTTTCAACTTGTGAATTTGTTTTTATTCACTCAAAGTTGACGTTTTCAACTTCCGATTCTCAACGCTAGAGTTGATCAACTTCAGATTTTCTCAACTCCCGAAAAAATCAGAAGTTGGCATAGTAAACTTGAGAGTTCACATAGAAATAATAGGTCTGATCCTTTACTTTGGGTTTCTGTGATTTTTAGTCCAAACTTGTGTAAAAAAATTTTTTTATATGAACTTTGACACAACTTTGGACTAAAATGCGCAGAAATGCACAGAAAATCACACAAATTCAAAGTAAAGGAACAGACCTAATGTTTTTTTTTCTTTTGTAGATAATACAACCATTTTTCTTCAGATGATTGTGCTCTTCATTTATCAAAATATGTACAAATGTTGGTTCGTATCCTCGTATGTATATGCATATGCTGGGCAGATGATTTTCGTTTCGTCTTCGCCACTGCAGTAGTCGTAGCCAAATTTAATAATTACTTCAAGAGTATTTATTTGCGCGAGGTCGATTGTTCCTCTTAAAGCGCTTTATGTAGCAATTTGGGGAAGTCCGCATCTAAATTTTTGGGTGTGGTGGCGCTGATTTTTTGTACGTATACTCAAGACGCGATACAAAAAAAATTGAAGGTACCAACAATCTTAACGTATCTTTATTGGATAACTAATAATAGCTTACACAACAAGATGAAATTTGAAGAAGTGTCCTGCAGATCTCGGCTCCTCGTGGTTATTGGATTTTTGATTGACCACATTGAGATGAAATCTCGGCTTACAAGTTACAACTTCAACTTTGTACGCATCCAGTGACGCATTGTAGCGAATATTGTTTCCGGGACGTAGCGGACCCATTGGGGCACCGATCGGTTTTGCTTGAGCTTTCTAGATAATTTTTGTTTAATTCGAAACGATCTGTGGGCAGCCATTCGTCCGCACTTGGCAAAGATTGGAAAAGGATTTCATACAAAACTTGAAGAAAAATTAGTTTGATTGACCGAATGGCTTCAAACAAACCATTTTGACACAAAATAACACACAAAACTTGGAATAAATTGGTTTTACTGACCAAATTTCTTCAAATTAAAATATTGAAATGACAGTTCCTGAATTATTTTTAAAAATATCCTAGGGATTTTTTTCAAATCGGAAGTTGGCCAACTTTTGATTTTCAACTCGGAAGTCAAGAAAAAAATAAGTGAATAAAATGGAATTTCAACTTGCGATTCAGCTCTCGAGTTGAAGTCAACCCTCAAGTTGGTCAACTTGAGAGTTTGCCTCAAGTTGAGCAATAGTGAAAAAAATGGCTCTTAACTATCTATACTTCCAACTAAAAACAAGCGATATAGCTGGCAAGTGAACATGGTTTTTAAAGAACTCTCAGGAAATCAAATCTCAAAATTCTAATAAACAACTCTCGATATGAAAACGTAAAGAATATTACTCTCGGATGGACAGTCACCGAGAGTAACTCTCGAGAGTTTACTAGCAAAAGAACTCTCAAATTTAGTTTTTCAATTGTAAATGAAACTAGTGACTTTCAACTTTAAACTATTGCAGTCTGCGTGTTTTTATTTGGATATAATTCTCTGCAGAATCCGAACGGCTTACATGAAAAGCACTTTTAATGACAAGAGAAATTCTCGGAGGAACTGTCACTTCCTTGCAAGATGTAAATAGTATGCCCTGATGAGAGAACATTTGAGTTTTAAGGTGCATTTTTACTTGAGAGTACTTTCACAACAAAACTCTTGAGAAAGACTCTCGGATAGACTCTCTGTAAGCTGATTCCATAACTGTGTCCACCTGCAAGTTTTACTCTCAAGAGATTCTTGATAGTTGGTTCCAGTGCAGTATCAGTATCAAATGGATACGCACCTTTAGGTATGGCATATACTGAACTGAGAGTCGATCCTTAGACTTCCGGCGGCACTAACCATTAGTTTACTACACTTTTTTTTAAATTGCAACTACAGAAAACCAGTTGCATTTCTAGCCTCACGGAAGCTCGATTGTGGCCAGTATAAAGCATAATGCCTTTAGTTTCGTTTTTAAAATACAAAACACTGACAACAAAATAAATATCTAATGGCTTGGTTCTAATGTTACGGGCCATTTGAGAGGACTTTCTATAGAAAATTCTAGAGTTACTCCCGGGTGTAGCTGATTATTTTCAGTGAGGGCTTATCTCATGATTGTATTCTCCAGCGAATTTTGCTCCTCGAGTGCTGTTCGCAGTCCTTTTACTCTAAAATTAACACATTGCTTAACAGACACGAAAATCACTCCATACTTTTCAAAGCACTTTTTCTTATCGTACGAATAATTGTAAAAACGAAACTGTCAAACTTTATGTTGGGTACAAACCTTTCTTGAATCTGATGTTTATTCCTTTAGTAGTTGATAGTTAAAGATGCAATGTTATCACGGCTTATCAAAATCACATGCACTATATGCTCTGGTGCACTCTGCAGTGTTTTGCTATATAATTTCAGCTATTTTTGGCTCACCACACCCAAATGTCCATATCTGAATTATTGTACTGTACGCTTTAGTATCTTTTATCTTTAGGTTCACTATTCACATCTCAGTAAAATACAAAATTATTTTTCTTTTGTATATAATCTGTAAACATTGGAAACAAGCAAAAAAATAACACGATAATTTATGAATTAAAATTAAAGCAAATAAACACACACACACCCAAACTTAATTAGACACGACACAATGATTTCTTATCTTGATTTATTTATTTATTTATTTTTAAATTTTTTTTTTTTTAAACCACAGAAATGTAAATATTTTTTTTTTGTTTAATTAAAGAGAGCGACGCACGCCAACCTATTTAAGATGTAATAATTGTATCTCGGTGCGCACGACGACCATAGATGGTTTATCTCAAACTATACACACAACAAAATTATTATTATCTTCAGTATCTAGGAAATCAAGTGCATTAAAAATGGTCGATTTGTATCTATGTATGTACACTCATGTATCTTTTTTTCTTGTATGATGTATCTATATCGTTTTATCGATTGAAAGCATTGTATATCCAATCTATAGTATTCTCATGAAACACGATTTTGTAGGTAGACATTTGGTCGATAGGTTCGCTGTGATCGCCTTACCGAGATCCCTTAACAAAAATTAGTATGACATTTGGACGCATAGATGGCCACGAGCTTTTTTTCTTCATGAGAATACTATAGAATTTATATACAATGTTGAAAGATCACAAAGATGAAACCACAACCGAAGAACAAACCAAAAAATCATGCAACATTCAACCACGGAAAAGGCAAGTTAAAAAGGCAGTGTTCGCGCGGCGACACGACGACGACGAGAGGTTCCTTAACATTCCAACAGCAAACTCAAACTGGTCAGCACTGTTTACACGGGGTAAACTTGACTTCTGTAGATGTAGATACATTGGGAGAAGTTTTTTTTGTTTTTAATTTTCTTTCTTTTTGTTTTTGTTGGTTTCTGTGGCAAGTTCTTGTTTTTAGTTGTAGATGGTTGTAGCCGGTGTCGTTGGCGTTGCCGCTCTCGCGCTGTCAACGCACACTTATACGCTGTTTGCGCGCATACAGCTTTGAAGGCGATCGTATCTATGGGGATTATCTTCCGGTTCGTCCAACCAGAAATGGTAACTTGCTGTTTATGGGAGGGACCTGCTGTCGCAATGGGAATTCTTTCTTTTATTTTTGTGGCGTGTTGTTGCTTTTTTTCTTTATTTTAATTTTTATATCTCGTGTTTTGCTTTTTGATATAGATATTTTTTTTGTTCGTTTTAATTAACACTGACGTGGAGCACAACCCACTGAGCTATATGTAAATGGAGGAACATGCTAGTGTGCGAGGCTGATGGAAATTGAGAGTCGTTATTATAGGGTGCTGTGGCAATGTTGTTAACATGTAAAATATTTTTGATGTGATACCTCTATATCATCTTTTTTTAATTAAAAATTCAATATCATGATCTGATGTAGTACCTCGTGGCTTGATGGTTAGTGCGTAGGACTGTCATGCCGAAGGTGTGGGTTCGATTCCCAGCTGTGAAACCTAAAAACAGAAATGTTTTATCTGAGGTAGGTAAAGCCTCTTGCGAGGAATTGACAAATCCTCCAAGAGTATACTTGTCATAAATAAGTGCTGCTCATTTAGCCGTTCGGACTCGGCAAAAAACCGTAGGTTCCTTCCATTCCTGCCAACAACACGCGCACAGGAATGGTTGAGAGTTGCTAGTCACTAGGCCCTGGTTCTCCACGAGCTGTTGCACCACCCAATTTATTTTATTTATCATGATCTGATATATGTATGTACAGTCAATTCTGCTTTACTGCTCTCCGCTTAACTGAAAACCTCACTTATCTGAAACCAGAAATTTATAACGGAGCCTTTTTGAGCATTTTCCACACAAACTACTTCGCACAAATGAACTGCGGTTATATGAAAACTTCGCATAATTAAAACAAATATTTTTGTCTCAAATGCTAATTTTGTAATAATTCAACTTCGCATTAGCGAAAATACCATTGAATGCTGCCACTAAACTCATTCCTTGTCAATCCGTCACTGGAGGGTAAGTAAGCTTTGAAGATATTGTGCAATGTTGTGGAAAATAAACCAAAATAAATATAATATATTTTTTTTTTAATTAAATTTATTATATTTTGACGGAATTCCGCTTATTTGAAACAAGTTTCAGTTATCCGAAGTTTGGTTAATTTAAATCTCCGCTTAACTGATACAAATATTCTGCAATTATCGTGTTCCAGCTAAGCGAAGTCGACTGTATCTACATTTTATAGGTAATGCTATCATTAAGCTGCATAGGAAAATTTCAGCAAATGACATAAAATCTTGGTAAAACAGGGGTGTATCATGCCGCCCTAGGCTACTAAAATTTTTTATTTCTTCGTTTTATCTTTTCCCTGATTTGATAGTTTGCACTTCTCCCCAGCAGGCCGTTAAACAGGTTTTCACGGCAATTGAAGAACAGGTGAAATTTTTCAGACTTCAAGGAAATGAGGACAAGGCAACAACTATACTTCGAAACAGTTAAAGAGTTCATCTAGCTAAGAGTAATCCCACGAACAACATTAAGTATAGAAATCTGACGAAGAATTACCATAGCAAACCGGTGTTACTTTGGTTTGGTGCAACAGATGGGTTCAAAACTCCTGAGACAAAAATTGAAGTGCAAACTTTCCAAAACCCTTCCACTGCCAGTCATGCTTTATGGCTCCTTAGAAAGAAAAATTCTTCGACGGATATTTAGTCCTGTGTGCGAAGAGGCCGACGTGAAATGTAGCCCAGAAAATCAAAACACGCAAACCTCCGGTTTAAAGTCCACTGATGCCAGATAACTTGGTCGGGATCTTAGAAGATGGAATGCTGCCGTTTCTCAAGCCGTGACCTTTCATGGATTCGGAGCCTGATAAGTAAGTAAGTAAGCTAAGCGTGCATTTTTTAAGAAAATCAAAATTTATAGTGGAATGCGAAATGTTAAAAAAATATTGTGTTGCCTACCAATGTTTATTGTATTGGACTCAGTCAGTAACTACTTTTTGTTTGGAAAATATTTTGTTTTTCCTATGTAAAAATTAAAGTTCGATAAGAAATATTCACTTCAAACATTTTGCATTTGTAAAACCTACTTCTTTAGAAACACGAGTCGTTTTGACAAGAATTTGATACGCCACTGTTTTATAAAGATCACTAAGCGTTACATACACTCCTCGTCAACTGAATACGCACAAACATTTTTGAATATATTTTATCCATTTTTTCCAAACAGTGATGGTTATTATGCCATCTGTTGATGGTAAAAAATTTCGTAACATATAAATAACAGAATTTCAAAGTCTTATCCAAAAACAACCGTGAGTTTTTCCTTCAACCACTTCCAAAGTGTAACTTATGCAAAGTAGAAGTTTTTTTTTGAGTCAACTGAATAGGTACAAAAATTAAAATTGGTATTGGAATGGAATAAAATAAGTTTTTGTTTAAGTTTAGTAGTGGGTACTTCCACCTTTATTTTTAATTACTTCGTAAATTCGATCCGGCATGGAATCGTATAGCTTTTTAATGTAATTTAACGAAATTTCGCTCCACGCTAATTTGATTGCAGAAATTAAGGTTTCTTTGTCTTCGAACTGACGACCACCCTCATAAACTTTGCGTACTAAGCATCCCCAGACATTTTCTATGATGTTTAGATCAGGTGAGTACGGCGGCCATTGAAGCAACTGCACTTGTTGCTCCTCTATCCATGTTTTTATTATGCGCGCTGAGTGAATAGGCGCATTATCATGTTGGTAGGTCTAGTTTATGGGTCCAAAGATGTTAGAAAATTTAGGAAAATTTCTTTCCAAAATTACTTTATACCCAGCTGCTGTCATTCTTGATGTTACAACCTCGAGCTCAACTGTTCCGTAATAACTGACTGCTCTCCATATCATGCAACCTCCTTCACGACTATGATGGCGCTTTAAAAATCTTTTTTCTTTTCTTAAGTCGTGAAAATAGAAGTTGAACCCATCAGGGCCATCGAAATTAAACTTTTTTTCATCTGAAAAAACCACGTGATACCATTCTTTTTTCCAACTCATGTGAAGTCTTGAAAAATCTAATCGCAACATTTTCCGTCTCTCGTCAAGTGGTGGCTTTTTCTTAAGTTTCATTCGTTTAAGATGGCTTGAGTTGTTGATTACTCTTAATACTGTTGAGCAACTTGCGTTTACGCCGACTTTTTGTTTTATTTTTGCCACAGAATCTGAAGAATTTGATGCATATCTTAAAATTCTTCGTCTCTCAGCTGCTGTTGTTGCTGTTTTCTTACCTCCCTTCATGTTTTTGCCGTATGCATCTTAATTTTTCAAGTAAGAATAAACTACATTAAAACTTCGGCCAACTTTATCAGCTATTGCACGTCCAGTTAGGCCTTGGTCTCTAAGTAAATCGATTTTAGCTTTTTCAACACTGTTAAGACACGTAGATCTACCCATTTTTCTTAAAATTTGAAATCAAGAATTAAATTTTACTGAAAACACTAAAATCGTTAATTTAAACTGTCAAGCACTCCAAACTGCTTATAAACAACGAAGAAAATGGCGTTGTACCTATTCAGTTGACTAAAAAAAAACTCCTACTTTGCATATAAAACACTTTGCAAGTGGTTGAAGAAAAACTCACGGTTGTTTTTGGATAATTCTTTCGGAATTATCTGCTTAACATCTTAAGGGAATAGTTAGCATCAACAGATGGCATAATAACCATCACTGTTTGGAAAAAATGGATAAAGTAAATTAAAAAATGTTTGTGCGTATTCAGTTGACGAGGAGTGTATGTATATGTAAGATATAAAAATCTAACGATGAGGTTAATTTTATGTTCTCAATTCTGGTGCATTTCTCATAAACAATTTTTTCCCCACTGACCATTATATTTTTCCTTAGAGTTGTCTGATGATGCAAAATGAAACCCAATGAAAAAGTACCAAAAGTTATGTTAGTAAAAAACAGGTAAGTGCACTTACCCCCATATTAATAAACGGCGGATAATAACGTGCTAGCATTTATACATCATGTTAACTTGTAATTCTTATTAACGCGTGTTATTATGTGTGACGTGTGATAATTTACAGATAAATTTAACTCACCAAACCCTCGTGTAATGAACAAATAACTTCTTAAGGCCAAGGTTACACATGTAAGTTTTACTTTCGTGAGTTACTTACGGAAGCAACTTTTGATAAAATTACAAGTGTAAACAACTCTGTAAGTGACTTACAGTAAATTTATAAGCTTACGTAAGCTGTAAGTTGAAAGAAAAACTTACAACAAGTATAAAAACGTTTTTTCCAACTTACGGAACTCTCACAGCTTACTCAAACGGCAGTGATAAGTTTTCAAACTTACGGAAGTATTTTTTACAGTAAGTTCATCTGTAATGTAAAGCCTCTTGTAAGTTGCTTCTGTGAGACTTACATAAGTGGTAAGTAAAACTTACATGTGTAATCTTGGCCTAACACATACACGCACAACTGCCAATATACAGTTCGTAAGGTAGTGCATGAATGTGACAAATGTATTAGAAAATCACCACAGTTTGATGAAGTGGTGAATTTGGTGAGGTGATGTTTTTGTCAGTAAATTAAATATGGTCAAAGTGGAATTATATTGTTAGATCTCGCGATTGAGTTAAAAAAAAAAACATAATTGTTTTTCAATTTAAGTTGGGTCTTGTGTGTAAATGGAAATTCACACACAAGTGCAGTGCATGCTGTGCATTTATACATCAATTTATATTGAATAATTTTTGAAAAAGGGGGTGTATCCTTTTAGGATTGGTTTTTTCAGCTGAGCAGTATGGCGTGGGAATCTGTTATTAATTTTATGATTAGGTATGCCGTTAGGCAAAGGGGAGTGTGTGGGATAACGGGGTTTTGATTTCAGGTGGAGTCTGGGACGTAACAGTAGCATATAAAAATAACAGTTTATTCTCCAAATTGGCTTTTTCTCTCAAACTTATAGTGAACAAATGACCTTCCAATATTATGTTAAGCAATAATAAGGGTATTCATTCAAGGTTTAAAGCCATCGTAAAAGTAGAAAAGTTGTAAACTGCGTATCTGTCTAATTTTTTATATAAATTGTGACAGATGTACGAAGTTTAAGACTTTACGCCGTTACATAAAACATTTATAAATGGAGACAAAGAGTACTGTAGGAAAACAATTGATCCTTTTCAAATGGCTGGCAGTGTATACAGTGGCGTACACAGGGGGGGGGGGATAAGGGGACTTCAGCCCCCCCCCCAAGCAAGTGACATACTATGCTTAGATTTCTGACAATTTAATTTTGTAAAATATGTTGCATTATTTTTTCGTTCAAAATACAATATTGAACAAAATCTGCAACGATTCCTGAAAGTAGGTACTAATCTTTTTCCACAAATCTCCAATATCTGGTTTAGTCTCTGGAGAAATCCTTAGTTAGTTGTAAGTACTCGCCTGTCTCTACATTATTTAGTAAGAAGACTAAAGTGCAGTATAATATGGTAAAGTCATAAATTTCAACGATGACTTTCTCAAAGAGGAATAAATATATCGGAAGGATTTCAAAGAAAGATCAGGATCACGACGATAATCGTGTTAGCCGAAATTGGTTTTCACCCCTCTCTAAATAACCTTCGCGGATCCCATATCACGGAATCTGAGATCATTTGAGTGTTTAATTCGCCCTGCCAGACTGTTAAAAAAAAAACCGTTTTTCACTTAGAATTTAGAGTTTTTTTAAACGGTCTCAGATTCCGTGATATGTGATCCGAGGGGCTTATCTAGGGAGAATTGAAAACCAATTTCGGGTAACACGATTATACTCGAAGCTGCATTCATATTTTGAGAGCTCTGAGGAATTGTTTCTTTTTTAATGCTTAGTTAAAATTAAAAACATTAAATAAAAAAAAAAAAATTAAAAACATTCACATCGAACGAAATGTGCATTTTGGTTCAAATTCATCTCAAGAAAGCCTTAGAGAACTCCCGCTCGAAGAAGTGAGCAATCTCGAAATAGTGAACAGGCCTGGTTTTAATTAATTGGCTATATCAAGCGTCTGCTGTAATACTTATTTTACTTTTTAATTGTTACCTGAATTTGTAGCTAATTAAATGCTAATTTGATTTTTGTTACTCTAACGGTTTTTCAAATATTCAAAATTGTAGCTCTTTGAATACTAATTTGTTACCCAAAAATTAATTTTGTATCTTTTATGGATAATTTTTTATTCACAGTTTAGGTTTAGAAAAGTGCATTTCCGTTTACCATAGGACTGGAAAAAGGCCAGCAAAATCGTAAACAAATAGATTTTCAATTTTTGTTTTTGCAAAAATGTGTAGCTTTTGTAGCTAATTTTGTACCTTGAATAGTTCGTTTTTATTTGAAATTCAAATTCAAAAATGAGCATTTCTGGTTTCACTAACATAGGCTCTAAAAATAGATTTTCTAATTTTATTTTTGCCAAAATGTGTAGCTTTTCCCTATGCTAATTTAATTAAATTTAATTTTTCCGACTAGTGGACACCCTCTACTTTATATTAACTATTTCCATGATGTATGTATGTGGAACATTTAATTTAACCAATAAATTATGTGGTTCACTGTGGCGTATGTGGAATATTTTTTGATCTTAGGAATATTGATATGATAACTAATGGAAAAACTTCTGTTACCTATCTAGACAGTATTTTTGTTAAAAAATGGTACAATAAAACAATAAATGGTCACTATGGCGTATGTGGAATATTTTTATTTTTCAAAAAATAAATGAGACTGTGAATGCAAAACGGGAAGGGTACAAAATCCCGAATGGCAAAAAATGAGAATTCCGAATACCTAAAATTCCGCATGCCCAAGTCTCGAATGGGCAAATTCCCGAGTGGGCACAATCCCGAATTTACAAAATCCGAAAGCCAAAATTCCGAATGACAAAATTTTTGAATATTTTCGAGATTAAATCCCGATTTAAATACCTTTTAAGTAGTATTTCAGTACTTTCAAAGAAATCAAACTGTTTTGTTTGGCTTTTGACTTCTGCTTGCTTTTCATGATATTGTCTACAGGGTGTTCCTTAATTCGTCAATAATATCTAAAGGCATGATTTCTGGGCATATTATAAGGAACAAATTGTATAGGAGGAAAGTTGAATACCCCCCCCCCATCCCTGCCTTGGAAACATTGACTTTAAATGCAAACAAAAATATTATAAATCAACGAATGCTCAAACAATTATGAGCAAAAATTGAAAAATATAAATTTGAAAAAAAAGTTATCAATTTTGTTTGCAAAAATTTAGATTCTTAAAACATAATTTCTCAAAAGCCATTCACTTCAACATCTTGATTTAAAAAACAATATAAACGATATTTTTATTTAAAAATTTTAATTTTGAGTAATTAAGACCCCGTTTACGAAATACGAAACTTAATCATTTACGTTCTACATAAAAAGCTTATGTTCTACTCCATCCTCTGCGTAAACTGTTACATAAGCGCTTATGTTTTACTTAAATATTTAAGTTTCGTATCAGCAAATGGACCTAATAGTCTAAGAGCCGACAGCAAATTTCGGGAGTGGAGGTATAACCAAAATCGAAGTATGGGAGATTATAAATACATGTATCGTGATATCAAATACCAAAGTCTGGCAGGTTTTGTTTTCAGCCTTTGGGAGGGGTGGGGGCATAGGCGCCCGCAGGATTTTGTCCAGGGGGGGGCAGACACCAAACCAATTTTGACATATCGAATTTTTGAAAAAAATGAGTATTCAAAAAAATTTTTTTTAATTTTAATATGCAATATAATTTGAGCTTTTTGGAAGTTTTTATAAATAATTTCATTTGAATGTTTCAGTCAATAATGAACTTTTAATAGTTATCTAGCGTAAAATTATTTTATATTTAATAGTAGACCATACTTATTTAACCACACAGACATTTTTTTGGAAGTTTTTGTATTTATAAAATATGGTTCGTTCCGATTTTATTATGCGAGAAATATTGAAGATCCATTCCCAAACCTTTAAAATAAGAAATAAAAATGAAATTTTACAAAAGGAAAAAGGACAGTTTCGAAATCTTTTGACCTTGATAGATTTCAATGAAATCGAATTGAGTGATTTCAATGAAATTGCCACAGGTCATGGTGATGATGGTGCCATTTTTTGAAACACCGTTTTGAAAATATTCGTTTCTGTTATAATTCTGTCTCAGCTATCCTGTCAATTTTATTGAAACCGCACAAGGAACAACGAAGTTAACATTTTTTTTAAAGCAACCTGTTTTGAAAATATCTGTGTCAATTTCATTGAAATCTTTCAAGGAATAACGAAGTTGCAAAATGTTGACATGTTTTTGAAAGACACTGTTTTGAAAACATCCAATTGTCAACGAATTTCCCTAATGGCCTTTTCGATTGGCAATCCGGAAGACCGATTCGATACGTGTGAACGATTCTTAAATTAAATCCGGAACAATTTTCTCTCCTTTTCAGAACAAGAACTGTCATACTATTCCCATTCGAAAAGGCCATAAAATCACATTTTTGTAAAAAAAAAATTGAAAGTTTCTGATTTTTTAGAAGTTTTCTTAAAGCATCGACATCGTAGCCATTCTTCAACAGACTTTGAAAATTAATGGCTTGACTGATGGGGACCATTCTTTTTTAATAAAAAGCTTCACAGCCGCAGTGAATGGATATACTTGATGAAGAAAGATTTATTTAAAGGACCTTTTCAGATCCTTATATAAATCCGTTCATCCAATAACAAAATCCAAAACAACTTTGGATGTACTGTTTACAAATTGTTCAGCGTTAAATTATTTTCTATAAATATTGTATAAAACGACCTCCGGATAACAAAGTGTATGTATGCCTATTATAATTTTTTTATTTTAGTTTTTCAGATCAAAATTTGATAATAATTATTGATTCATTTACTTTCAAACACAATTGATTTAGGTGCCCTAAGTGCATATAATTTTTCCGATATTTTATTAGTTATTCTATACTATTCGAGACGATTCGAACAAATCAGATATCAATTAAATAGGTCCAGCCGTTCTTGAGTTGTAAATGGCGTAACTAACTCGACTTTGTTTTAATATTTAAAAAATAAGATTTGAAAATTCAAACCAAAAATTTCGAGTTTAGCCCAGTCAAATTAGGAAATCAAATCGCATTTTTCGATGGACAATTTTTTTATGGAATCTGTTTGGGTACGCCTTCTTATCATAAAAACGAGTTTTTGGGATTTTTGAGGTTAGGGAAAAGCCGCTATCTTGAAAAAGAGACTGGTTTTGTTTTTATGTAATAGCTCGTTTGCATTTCATTTTACAGCAAAACGTCCACTTTCACCTTTGTAGAGAATAAAATTGCCTATAAAATTAGCTATCAATGACTTCTCAAGGTTTTTTATGTTTAATTTTTCAGTTATAACGGGCCAATGTTCCTCTATGGGTTGTGGTTTGGGCATTGGCGTAGGAAGGAATTTTTTCTAAGGTGGGCAACCAGTCCAAACCAAACCTAATCGTTAAACAATTTTTCGGTGCAAATGATTCCTCAATAACTATGTATTAATTTGAGCTTGAGCATTTAATTAATCAGAAGAGATCTAATGAATGAAGCCGACAACCACGTCAACAGTAAAGCAAATTAACAGTCATTAGAAGTTCTACCAAACTCAGCTCTGTAACAATGTCTTACGATGCATCTATATTAAAAATGATTGGTTTTGGATAAAATAAGTTCTTAACCAAGTTTTTATCCGCCGCACTGCCGATTAACTTCTTTCACAATTGGTGCAACTAACCGGAAGCGGTAATGGGGTCTTTTGCAGTTTGTTTATACAATTGAAAATTTCCAATATGTTTTTTTTTTAATTGTCAAGGTTTATTTCATAGCTCTATAATAAGAACATATTTTTTCATAATCTAGACTTCGGCACTTAGTGCTATATTGAATTAATTTTAAAGCATCTTTAAAGTTATTTATAAAATTTGTCTGCAGTACTCATACATAATTTGACAAAGGCGACTAATGAATGGGCCAATAGAATATTTTCAAACCGCCTTTTGAAGTTGACATAATATGTTATCCATCACCTTAGTCGAAAAAAGAGTTATACGGTCGTACTTATAAACTTTGATAGACGTCGTACTCCAAAAAGTTCTTTAAAAACTTTGTTCACCCTTGTCCTAAAGTTATCTTACTTGGACAACGGCATCGGTTTTCTAATATTTGATGAACTTTGCATTTTATTTAATTAAACAAAGCATATTTCCAACTATTAAGAGAACTTTTAGAAACTGTCTTCACCTATAAACATTATTCAATTTGATTTTTCTTTAAAATAGAGCTTCTCTTTTGAGTCATTTAATGTTTCAAAAGTATGGACCATACTGTCTGTAGAGTGTAGTTACTGGCACAGAAAAACTGTATTTTGATCCAAATGTCACCCAATTGCCCTAAAATCATCTTTTTCCGGAACAGTAAAAAATTTCTGATTTTGTTGGGGTTTTTTAATTCATCCACATTTTACTGTTCCGCAGGCAATAAGTAGAAGCAACTCGGCTTAGATTTTTTTTATAAAATTCCAATTATTCGGTTTGATTTGCCTGTTACAGAGCAAATACTACGTTAAGTCTATACATACCGAAACAGAACCGTAAGCTTTAATTTTAAACAAACCAAATCGAATTACGTTTCGTTTCATGTTCCAAAGGAGAATGGGCCTTTTTGGGCGTTTCCGGCCATTAATGAAACTAGTGTCAAATGAAAGATATGTTACCCAGGAGCAACTTTCAGTATGGGTGTTTCATTGCATTTAATTTAGAAAAGAAGATATTTCAATGTTAATGTATTGCAATTGCATAGAGCAACATCGCAAAGTAATTATATTAATACTGCGTGGAATGCTTTATCCTTACTTCAAAAGATCTCGTGACACTGTAGTAGTTTGTTTTGTGAGATTTCGGAACCTCTCAAGGTCCCGGTACGGTTTTAAACTGAACCAGTACGATATAAGAATCTGAACAGTTTGTTTTAATATTTTTTTTTTATCATATTTCAATCAGGATTAAAACCTCATGTTTGAAGGCTTTAAAGTAAAAGGCTGGCTGCTTAACGCTTTTTAAACAACAACGCCTGATAGCGTAAACACATCCACATTTGTAGATATTAGTTATGACCACTAAAACGACTTAATCACTTGGTGGACTATGATGCTCGAAATAATATGAATAGGGAAAAGGCAACGTTCCAAAGTACCACTCGTATTGGCCCTTTTTTAACGAAAATAAAACGAAGAACATTCGATTACACGCAACGGAATCAAGTGCGATTTATAGCTTGTCTATATGCAGTAAGCAGTATGCACTTTGCTTATACATACAAACATTCATTTTTTTAAATATTATGCAGATTGAAATAGTTATATATACTTATTGATGATGTTATATGACCATTTTTGTATATAAAATATTCTTGAGGTCCTTTAGATTTCTTATTGCGCTCTGCTTTCCTATTTTTGCATTGGTAAGATTCCAGAATACTAAGTAAAACTTTATTGAAGTGTTAAAACAAAAATGCATTTTTTCGTTTTTGAGGTACATACACCACAATGAAAAAATTTCTGCACGGTGATTGTAGGACAAAAGCACATCCAAAAATTACAAAACCATTCTTGGCCGCTCACGCCCATGTTTCATACAAATTTGCCCCAATCTCCTTTGTCAGATGTAGCGATTTATCGCCAAACAGAGGATTTGAAATTTCATTTGGTGGCATGAAATCGATTTGGCGACGTACACAAAACAGGCAATATTTTTAGCTTTTGGTGGTTTTATTTTTTTGAATTCAAATCTTTATATTTTTTCCAAGTTTTTACTTGAACTTAACATTCGTTTTATAATTTAATATTTTGCTAGATGGAGCCATCGTAGTACTAAATCTGAACGTACTCCAAATATTTTACATTTGGTGATTCCGCTTTTTAAACCTCAAAATCTACTCATCTTCAAGGTTCAAGCTAACTCGGTTTGAGACAAATTTATACCCGTTCAACTAGGTTTGAGCGTGTTGCTTCCCGGACAGTAAGGCAATGTGCAAACACAAACAAAATTAAGGTGGGCAAAAATTGCTTTTATGTGCCGACCAACTGTAACTGTAGGCAAAATTTTAATTTTCGTGTCTGAAATTTCATTCACTGTTCTTCAATCTTGATTCTTGGGTGGGTTGTAGAACCAGAAAAGTTTAAATGTCGATTTTTCTAAGGTGGGCAGTTCATTCTTTAAGGTGGGCACTGCCCACCTCCACTCCCCCCTTCCTACGCCCATGGGTTTGGGGGTGGTATGACTTTTCTTGAGTTATTTCGGCTACCTTTGAATTTTTTGGATGATGTTCTTAGAAATTTTTTTTGTTCTTATAACGACCTATAAAATGAGCCTTTAATCGATATCATCAGCCACGAATTATGTGAATCATCCAATTCATAAGTTCTCACTTTATGAGTCAAGAGAAAAAATAAGTATAGTAAGGGTATTCATGAAACAGCGTAAAGTCGTCGTAAACGTGGTAAAGTTTTAAACTTCGTAAATCTGTCAAATTTTCCATACAAATTGTGACAGAATTACGAAGTTTTAATCTTTACAACGTTTACGATGAGTTTACGCTGTTGTATGAATACCCATAGTATTTTTGTTCGTAAAATGTTTATCCGATGAATCGTACAAAAAAGATGTTACTTAAAATTTTGTCCATAGTAATGATATAAATTTAACATATATCATACGTGGAGTTGCATACGACATAGAAGGTCGAGGGGCAGCCGGGTAGGTCAGGACACCGACGTTACTTGTTGTTGAAACCTGAGTTATCTATATATTTTCACTCCAAGTTTAAACCAAAGGTTTTGCATTCTGAACTTTAATGCTGCTACAGTTCCAACAACAGCTCAAGAGCCATTCGTAGCCAATGAGCAGAACAGAAATAAGTTTATCCAACTTCTTAAACATAAACTGCTAGACACAGGTTACACGGTTTTTCAGGACAAAGGTGATGCTGATTTGCTTATTGTCACTACAGCCATTATGGAGTCTTATCTGCATGACTATGTTACAATCGTTTCCAAGGATATTAATATTCTTGTTTTGTTAACGGAACATGGGAAACATCATGCGAATGTTTTTCTTCGAAAACCGAAAAAATCACACGCACCAGAGAAATGGTACTCAACAAAAAGTATCAAATATGACCGAATAGTATCAGACAACATTTTATTTTTCCACGTTTTATCCGGCTGTCGCTGTGATACAACGTCAGCAACGTACTTCGCGGGTAAATTGAAAGCTCTCTACAAAGTTGAAGTTGGATGTTTTGCTGTGAAATGATATGCGAGCGAGCTATTGCAAAAAAACAAAACCAAACCATATCATAAAAAAAGACAAATAGGTAGTTGTTAAAATTAATAATAAAAAATGCATGCAAAAATGTGGTAATGCCAGGGGGGGGCAAACCATGAACTCAATAAAGAAGCTGTAAAGAAAATATCCATATTTTCGAACAATATCGAAACTAAGGATATTTTCAGATACATTTGGTATGATCCAGAGCCAGGGGGGGGCAAATCATGGAGAGAAGGCAAATTTTTTGTTAAAATTCAAAGAGGAAAAATGAAAAATTCCTTAGTTGTGTGGTATTGTCCAGAGCCAGGGGGGGCAATTGCCCCCCCCTTGCCCCCCCCCCCCCCCCTCTGGGCGCCTATGGGTGGGGGGTTAAAAAGTCGTAGATTTCCTGATTTATTTTCAGGGTTAGAACCTCTTTAATTAATTTTAAGAAAATCAGGTATTATTCCCTATAATTTTTTTAAGCATAAACACCACAATCTTGACGGTCCGATTAATAGAAGATATAACCATTTTACGTGAACCTTTTTATCCCTTTTTTAGAGATACATATTCAGAAAAACAAGAATCGACAAATAGTCTCACAAAACCGCCAATAAGGTTTGCTTAAAAAGGTTAAAAAATCATGGGTCCTTTTTATGGGATCACCAAGATAAAAGTCTTGAGATTTAGGGAAAGTGACAGAGCATCATATCCTATCTTTTAAAAGTAAATTATTCATGAGTTATACATACATACATAATTAAACCCTTTTTCGTTGTTCAATATCAAAATTCCATATTATTTATCAATCATCAACACATACATATGTACATACATACATAATAGTTAATTGTAATTACCCAGTGGGAAATTTCCGAAAACTCACCAAGGAATCCCCTGCTATTTCTTCAAGGAATGGAAGCTACACCCAAGGAATTTCAGGTGAAAGCATCGAGGAAATTAACATTGGGTTGTCATTGGTGTTCACCAAGTGATTTTCTTGGTGAACATTCAGTAGTGAAATCACAAAGAAGGTGTAAATTATTTATTCCATTAGGGATTGTATTTGATGAAACATACCGTGAATATACATCAGTGATATCACTAGGTACGTGGAGTTGCCATTACCAGGCCATTACTCTTAACTGAAAAATGTCATGAATGTTCACCAAGGAAATCACTTTGTGAATGGAACCTAATTAATCATCTAGTGAAATCATCAACATCGGTAGTGTATTGTCTAATTTAAGATTAAAACGAACTAAAAGCAGTTCTCATTTCAAATCAAAAAATCTTACAGGAAGTCACTGTGAACTTTATCTAACAAGATATCACAAGCTCAGGACTCTGTACATTACTATTCATCGTTGAAAACCTCGTGTTTCTCGAAGCATGATTTTTTGCAATGAAATTGTACATTGCATGGGAAGCATTGAATTCAGTTGAATTTTTGTACCAAGTAAAAGAAAGGGTGTTGCCATGAAAATAATAAACTGGTGAAAAAGGCAAAACCTTTTTCTAATAAAATCATTACATGCATGTTCCTCGTAAAAAATATTTCATGAATTCATTGTGCTATTCACCCAAAATTTTTACTTGAGGACAAAATTTCGTACTGGGTAGGGGTAATAAAAATCTTGAATGTGAAAATTTCGAACATTCACAAAAAATCTAAAACAAAAAAATCACGAATTACATACATTATGTATGTATATGGATATAATTTAGAAAGACAAGTTCCTCAATCCATTTTGAATATCAAAACTAGGAAGTACCAATAAGCACGAACAAAGCTTGAAGCTTGAATGATTTAGTACTACTTTTAGTAATGGAAATTGCGGGTGCGATAGATTAAATTAATTACCTGTTCAAATGTACCTATAAGCACCCCTTTGGAATTGGAACCACTGTCCATCTTGCTCACGGAACTCCATTTCTCAGCCTAGGGTATATTCAATCGCCGGGCAGGCGTATGCCATCAGTTTTCTTGAACAACAGCACCTTGATTGGACCAGTCCCTACTGTCTTACCCCTCACGCAAGTCCTTTGCTCTGCTTGAAACTTACCATTTGGCAAATAGAACTATTTGAGCAGTAAAATGAACAGAATTGTGTGGTAGTCTACGCACATAAAAACTTCTAGTAAAATTATTTTTGAAAGGAAATTTCAAACACGATTGATTTGTTTTCCAACTTTATTGATTTATTTTGTTTGTACATTATATAAAATGAAGTTGTTTTGGCACCAAGTATATTTTTTTTTTTTTTTGTCTGTTTCATATGGTTAACAAAAGTAACCTATAGCTTTCCCGAGGGTCCCATCTTTATCAATTCAACAAAGGTCATCATTATTTATTCAACGGTTAGTTCGAAATTTTATTCTACTATTTAAGCGATATTCCCTAAAATTCATTAGGTCTAATGGTAGACCAAAATGCATTGTTTTTTTTTGTATTGAAGCCTAAAACATTAATAGTATTGACCACAGAAAAATAATATGCACTACTGTCTCATACGTACTTGCTTTTATGTTCGAAAACTCAAATTTCATTTTTTTAATTTTGATAAAATTTCAAGATCTTATTTGAAATAATTTGTAAATAAAAAATAATCTAAATTCGTTCAGTCGATGATGAGAAAAATCTAAATAAGAAAACCGTTTTGTGATAGGTAGAGGTAATTGCTAAGTGTAAATTTTTATAGTTGTTTGTATAAGAGACCACGCTAATTTTAGAGTCCTCAAAAATGCTAGGAGATGTTTTTAGGAAAAAAAATATTTTCCTAAACGCTAGTTAAGGATAGTTTTTATCACACCAAAATGCGCTGAAACAAAATTTTGACCAGCGAATAACTTTTTTCACATAGAGATTTGAATTGAACTCTCTTAGTAACTATTGTAGTTCATAAAAATACCTTTCCAACGACATATATCACGTCATTATTGGTCTTGGATTTTCGTGTGTCCAATTATCCTTTGCATGGAAAAGAGAATGGCCGTAGAGGCACCGACTTATCACCTAAGACAAAATTTTTTCATTCAAAAACTTAATTTTAGGGCATAGGACTTTGATTTGAAGGGTTTCTGATTTTTAAAAAAAAATGATTTTGGGAAATAACAGACACCCTCATATACGTTTATATGACTTTTATTGAAAAAATTGAAATTGCCTTCTTTCACTAATTATTTAATAACTTCTACATTTATGGTCCGATTTTTAAAAACTTTAGCTCAAATCTTTGTTATAGAGATTAGTTTTCGCTTGAGTCCTTAATATTATTTTGAATATTTTTTTTTTCTATCCATAAGGCGCAACCAAAAACTAGAAAATTTTCAATAATACTCGTTTTTGAAACTTTGAATGCCTGTAAGGCCTGGTTCACACGAGATTGTACCGCACGATTTTTTGCAGTATAAATCCGTGCGAATGAGCAGTGGCGTATATGTTTTACATAGAGCCATTCACACGACATCTGTACGGCAAAAAAACGTACTCAGCTAAGTACGTTTATCGAATACTCAACGGACTTATAAAAAAAACGAATGAACTGCGACGTATCGTCTTCCAGTGGCGTATAGTTTTATATAGTCTCGTTCACACGGTTTAAATCCACGTCGGGTATTTGTTCGTTGGCAGCGAATGAGCTTCAGTGGAGAGAAAAGCCGATGTACACAAATAAAATTAATCGACCGATATGGTTGGTTTAAAAAAATTATAACTCCGGTGATACTCATTGGATCTTACAGGTTAAAGTCTTAAAATAAAGAAGAGGAATGAGGCAATAAATATGCGTTTTTAGTTTTTCAAAATTATAAAAATTTTCATCAACATTTGAATTTAGAATAAAATAAATGGAATTGAATTGGGCTTTTTTCACCCCTTTAGTATGAAAATTTTTACACAAAATAGCCCGTTATGTCAGCTTTCTTTAAAGATCTTAACCTTGAAGATCCAGTCAGTAGAACGGGAGCTATAATTTTTTAAAGCCATCCATATCAAATTTTAATAAAAAAAACTCCACGTAGATAACGGGATCTTCTCGCTGGTGGATGGTCGTGGACAATGGTCCAAGCAGGTAATTTCAATGCAATTGTTTTGATTTTTCGATCATTTTAAAATCAAGATTGTATCGCTTATATACCACGTAGGATAATGAATGAGGTATCAAAATAACCGTAATTTTATTTATATGTTATATTTAAAACAACAAGAAAATTCATTAATGCACTAAAGAGATATGAGTTCATATGTGAAAGTGTTCAAATAATGCCGTTATCTCAGTCCAACGGTATTCTAGGACTCTAATTTTTTTAATTTATATTTAAATCAATATTTTCTATCATCCGTTAAAATTTCAGCTTTCTAGCCTTTTCCCTTAAAAAGATAAAAATAAAATACTTCACAAATTCAAACTTTTCCATTCATTTTCATTATACTGCAGCTATTCGAGTTTTAAACGAATAAATATAAATATCGTGTGAACACCCGATATTTGTTCGGTAAAAACCGAATGCGATAAAAAACGTGGGTACAATCTCGTGTGAACCAGGCCTAATTTATAAAATTTCAGGCCGACATATACAAACTGAACACTGTCGGAAGGAGACAGATCACATCACTCAGAAAATACACATTTTATGTAAATTAGCGAGGCCGTTTGCGAGATTTACGGGAATATCTGAAAAAATAGCTGAGAAAATGATTTTTGCGCATATCTCGAAAACGCTTCTTTGGAAAAAAAAAAATTATTTTGATTTTTGTGTTCATTGACCCAAATTTAGTCTAGAAAATATATTTTTTCTAAGGACCCTACCATGACCCAAAATTTTGTAAACTAGTGTTATTTAAGTTTAGTTCGCTACTGATGCGAAAGGAAATTTTTCCGTAAAATTGAAAGGCTTACGAAAATACAGCCAAAAAGTATCAAAAATCACCACAAAATTACAGACAAAAAAAAAAAAAATACGAATAAAACTTAAATGTTATTATTCTACACATAATTATTTAATAATATAAATGAAATTGGGGAGATAACGATAGCTTTGGCGCCAAGAAATGATAACAGTTTTTTGTAGAACAAGCATTTTTTATCATGGGAGGGGGTCTATCTCCTCCTGTTTGGGTGGAAGGAGCAGTTTCATACAAAAGTACTAAAAATAGAAAAATATTTAAAAATAACGGTAATAGGTACAACTAAATATTACTTACATCTTTTTTTAAAACCAATACTCTGCTCTATTAGCTATTTCTTATATCAAGTGAAATCTGTGCTTAGTTTTATAAAAAAACTGGTTTGAAACTCAAAATTTGGAGAAAACAGCATAAAAAAGTTTAAAGAGTAATTTTTCAAAGCTGTAGAATTATATATTATTTTTTTTTTTTCTCAAGTTCGTTGCTCTAATTAATTCTAAATCAAAAACTGAAACTTTGCAGGGAGGCAGCATGCTCCCAATACATACCTCACTCTCACTGGTTATACGCCATAGTGCTGGGTGTTAGCACTGTATTTGTGTATGTAAGCAACCAAAAACACTAAAATCATAAAATAGGAGTTTTAGCAATTTTCAATTCTCTCAAAAACTAGAAGAAATAAAACCACTCCGTTTTGTGTGTTCTATTCAGAATAGATGTTAGCACTGACCGCAAGAAGCCAATTTAGCACTTCATTTCACAATTTTGAAAAAGTGGATGAGAAATGGATGGATGTTTTTTTTTCATTTTTTTATCAATTTTTCTTAAGACTATTGACTTAAATAATTTAAATTAAATTTAAGATTAAAGTTCAGTCTGGCTTTCAAAAACGTTTAAGTACTTCATTAAGTGTTGCCATTGTTTTAAAATATTTTTTTTAATCTAAAGTAATTTTTTATAAAATGGTCCCCACCTCCTAAACAGGGCGAGATAGACCACCCTTTCCATAGCAAAAAAATGCATGTTTTTGACCCCTCTATAAAAAACAATTATCAAAGTTATCGTTCTCGTGCCATGGAATGTATTCTGTCCAGGCGCGGATCCAGGATTTCGTTCAGGGGGGGGCAATTTTCGTAAGTTTCCAAAATCTTTTGATCTACAGGAAATTTTAGTACACTTCATACCGCTCTACTGCTTGGTCATACAAAGCAATGTGAGTTGATGAGTGTGAAATTTGAAGAAAGCAATTAACTCTTTCATAACTGCCACAGTGTCTCGAACAGCGGGTACTTTTAACTTTGTGAAATGAAGTTTTGCAGTTAGTACCTATAGCATGATGTCTTTTCAGCGCTTTTGAGCTCCCTCTGGATCTGCGTAACTCCACAATTATGCTCGGAAAACACAATGGCACAGTGGTATGTTCCTATTCAGACACATGACGTTCGAGTTCGAGTGAAATTTCTAGCCTCTTCTTTAGCTGGGACAACCTATCCTAACCTTGCCAGTAAAAGGTCGTTCTCGAGAACGTCATCAGCATCAAAAATGCATTTTGCAGAATGTTCTCAAAAGTAAACTGCAAATACAACTTTTACTGCATAAGCCTTGTGTTCGATAATGCAGTTTGCTAAAGTCACATGTTCGAAAACATGATGTGTCGTGCGATTCTGCAGTAAAAGAATCGAGTTGGTAGCAAAAATATTGAGAAGCCGGAGAACGTGTTCATAAACGTCAAATGCGTTTGCAAGAAAATTGAAAGACGTTGATAAAAAAGATTTTTTGAAAACAAAACAATTGTATTAATTTGACAATAGGTATATTTTAGCTTAACTAAAATTATAGATCAAAACCAAGATGAACCTCGTCCATCGATACAAAACCAAACTTTCCGACATTGAAATAAAACACAATGATTGTAGTGGAAAATAAAAAAAAAAAAACACTTTTTATTAAACCTTTTCGTCCGACCTTCTTGGTTCATGGCCATCGATTGTGATTGTGATGTGACGAACTTTCGTTATACATTTCATTAACAATATACTAAACCTTCGTTAAGTTTTAATAAAAATGTTTCATACAAGCTCAAACCATCGTTTGCCGAGTTGCCAGACTCATGCAGTTCGATACAATCGAATTGACGTTTTCAAAAACGCCCAAAAATAACTATCCTTAGGTGTAAGAGTTCCATCCAACTTCTCTTCGGCAGTGACTGCTGTAGGCGTTTCCTGGTTTCTCTCCAATCTTCTTCGTTGGATTCGTACTCTTGTCCAGTTTAATATATGGAGAACGGAAGTTCCTGAAACGCATCCACGAAAGTGACAAAATCAGCAGCAGTGACAAATCAGCAGCACGTCTGCACGCATAGCTGCCTGCAGCACCGAACTCGAAACACATGTGCATACTCTTAAGGTGCGTATCCATTTCAGAGTAAAAAGACGGCGAGCAGCTCTGAAGAAGTTCTCGTGAGTAAAACTCGAAAGTGGACACAGAGTACTCCCTCAATGGATACATACATTTAAATATTTATCATAAAAAGAACTCTATCATCTTTTTAGTACGAATTTGTTTGGTATTTCTCAATAACTTTTTTACACAAATAAAGGTTATTATTTTAACTTTAATTCTCTATATCCTGTAGATCCAAGCAATTGAAGCAAAGTTGAAAAATGTTTGAAGCTAATACAATCGACGTATTTTAAAGATTTAATTTTTTTTAACTTTAAGGTTGAACATTTTTATAAGTGCCCCTGATGCCGTTTCCCCGTTACATTTAACTATTAAAACCCACTAAAAAAATTTTTAGAGTAGAGTTGGAGGTGGAGCAATAACTTTTTAAAACATTATTCTTCAAATCGTGAAATTTTTCATTCACAACATTTTGAAAACTGAAAATCAAATCGATTTGGGATTCACCCAAGACCATAACGTTAAAGATCGGAAATCTAAAACCGAAGTTATAAGCTTTCCACTCGGTCGATTTGAAGGCTATTTGTGCATAGCGGAACTTTTAACTTAATTTGGTCAGTAATCGGCCAACGCACAACCACTCATTGCTGCAACGCTGCGCTGCCAAGAAAAAAATTTTATAAACGTATAACGAAATAACCTTTTTTTGATTACATTTTATTAAATTCATATTTTATTCGTTCGTTCTTGCCCAGGGGGGGGGCAATTGCACCCATTGCCCTCCCCCTGTATCCGCGCCTGATTCTGTCCTCCTCTCATTTCTCCTGAATAGCGTTGAACTTTGCACCAAATAGCAATTATGTATAAGTAGGTACCTACCTCTGAAGTTTGTTCACACACAAGTCAAAATCATCAATTTAAGGCTGAGATTTGATTATTATCTACAAACATACGGGCTTCCCAAATTATGATGCCCAAAATGGTTTGCAAAAAGATCAAAGCAAATATCAATATTCCATTCCACTATCTAGCAAATTTTTCTCTGCTGAACTTAGCAATAAGAGATATTAGACGTGCTCAGAAAAATGAGGTCTCAGAGAACTCCAATATTTTTATTCCTTAGTAATTTAACAGCAAAACTGAGAAATTTTTCTGAGGAATCCTGTTGACGAGACTGATAGAGCTGAGGTCTGAACCATGCCTATTCAATTTGGTTTAAAGGAACATTTTGGAACAAATAAGTCCTTGTCAGAATTCTGGTGTAGGTATGTTGAAGAGAGAATCCAATTTTTTTTTTTTTTTTGATAAAGCTAAAATAATTCTTCTGCCGTTTGCAACAACAAATATAACATAATGCGAATCAGAATTACCTGCCTTCCTTGGAACCAAACCAAAACAGATCCAGATATTTGGTTCCAGTTGTTAGACATTCAACCAGATTTACCAGCATTACACAGAACAAACCAGGCAAATTGTTTTCACTAGAAGAAACTTTGTTGTTGCATTTTCTACATAAATAACAGTGAAAAATTGCATACACGTAATGAAGTGCTCCGCGAGTAATTTTTGGCCTAAAAAGTGCTCCACGACTTAAAAAAGATTGGGAACCGCTGATTTTAGAAATTTAAAACTGATATTCAAAATAGCTTTTTATGGCCTTTAGTCCTATAAATTGGCGTTTCGTTCGGCTTACTCACTTGAACTCATCAGTGACATAGTGAGGGCTTTGTCATACGCAATTTATATTAAGTTCAGTTCAACTTACATGAATTTTTCAACGAAAATCCACTGTAAACTATATCCAACAAGATTAGAATTCCTAATCATTAAGCTGGAAGTTTTTTTGCCCTGGGCCAGGCATGGTTTCTATATAAGAAGGTTTTATAATACAAATTCTATATACTACTGAAATAAATCAGTCAAGTAGAAGACTTAGCATTAAGGATTGGACTTGTTGAATTATTGATTCAAAATAGCTTCTTATGGCCTTTAGTCCTATAAATTGGCGTTTCGTTCGCCAATAAAAAGCTATATCAAAATAGCAGGCTATAATGCTCTGGTAGATCAGCAGGCCCCTGATGGTGGTAATTTACTTGGAAGGCGCAAAAACTTTCGACGAAACCCTTTACCACTGGTGGAGGGTAGCTTCAAGAAAGCTATATGACCAGATCGGCTCAAATTGTCTATGACCGGAAGTAATATGATTAATTAAACTAAATTTACTATAATAATTGTCGTCTTACTTATCGTATGACCGAAGGGGTGATTTTTGTTCATCCAAGCAGATCCTCATGTAACATTTTCAGTGAAGACTGAATGTGAATTGTAAAAGTGATGAACGAGCAATGATAATGTAGATTTTGCTGTGACGTCACGTGTCCATAGTGTGTGTGAATTGAATGTAGTGAACTAGTAATTAAGATAACACGAAAGTAAAAGAAGTGCAGTAGCATGGAACGCTTCGTTACAATCAATGTTGTAGACAATTTTATAAGCTATCTTTTGTTCTCAAAAAATGTTTTGATAAGAAAAATAATTTGAAAAAATAAACACGAAAAACGAAAAAATAAAAATGTTGCTCGTTCCTGCTGTTAGAGCTCGCCTCAGATTCATGGGGACTTTTTTACACTTCATCAATAAACCATTCATTGCGAAAAGTTTCAAAACTGTTGAATTTTTTGAGGTAGAAACCGTTATTGACTATACTTACTCATTGAAATTGCATGTCGGTGTATTGTATTTGTTCAGCATTGTCTATTTTCAAATCTGTAATGTAAAGTTAAAAGGTACTGAATAGGTGAGTAATATCTATTGCATCATATTCATTAAAAAATATTTTTTACTCTCCCGCTGAAAATAAATTTTTCATTCATCTCAAAAATTGTATGGGCGCCAAAATCAAGATTTTGCCCGGTTTGGAAAAATTGTAGATCCGGAGCTTACTTACACATAGATAAATATTTAATCTTTCATGCCTCCCCTCCCCAGCACTTTGAAAGTAAAAAAAAAAAAAAATTATAGGTTTTTAATCAACTTTGGATTTAATGTAGTAGATTGTGAAATTCTGCATCGACACCATCTTTAAATTTTATTAATAAAAATATTTTTCTAACTTCTCTTGGCTTTTCAAATTTGCTTTCCCAAAACGACTTTTTTCACCCCCTTCGGTCAAGGGGAGGGGTGGGACAAAAACAATAATGTGGTCCTATGGTTTCATTAGGTTTCATTTCTTTATGCTGAATCCAACGGGAGTTCTCGGGTCATCGCCCGACCCTTGGTTTTCGATTTATAAGTAACATTTCGGGATTGTGGCAGCCCTTTTCTTGTGCTTCTGACAGTGTTGAAACTTTGGCTTGGCAGCACTTCTTAAAAGTAAAGTTAGGACATGCACTATTAGTGTACTAAAGCTCAACCCGTCAGTTCAAAATGAAAGGTTGGTCTCATTTACCCCGACATTTTTGTATCTTTCTTTTACTCAGGATAAAACTTTATTAACAAAATTCAAGCCTTAAAAAATGTAAGTAGGGACATTTGGTTCCTTTTTTTTATTCAAGTTTTTTTTTTTCATGTAAAATTACGCATATGGCTGGCAATATTACAATATTTTATAGATCAAGATTAAAATAATTATTCGCAGTACCTAATTAATCAACAGAGGAAAGTAAATATGTAATGTCATAAATAATTGAGTATTACATAACTATACCAACTAACTTAGTAACAAACAAAAAAAAAAATAATTTTCTTACATATCCATGAAGTGCGTTCCTTCTTTTATCGCATCTACCAATACGTAACGTTGGTAAAATAGACACTCACCAAATTTCCTACTACACTATTGTAAATATTTTTGAATACCTTTTTCTACTCCTTTTTTCAAATATCTAATAGGTACAACTACCTACCAATCCACATTTACTTTTTTTCTATCTTTTTTTTAATCTCATCTTTCTCTCTCTTTCTCTCGCACAACTTGATAGACGATAAGACAAACACAGACATTAAGACAACTGTAGCAGTTGTCCTCCATAACGAAAGCCTGATTTTAATAATTGAGAGGCGGTATCATGTCGAAAATAAACTCCGCCTTGATTCTATCTCCCTCAGGCTGTATCACAACCACTTTTCTTATACAGAAGCACTTCAGAGATTCGATAGCAGGTTGGAGATACATAGATGTATAGATAGATATGTATCTCAAATGCTTGTTATCGAATTGAATAATGGAGTCGATCCAGATTTTCCTCGTCCGTCGTTGTCGTGGGCCACAACAATTTCCATTGGAGGGGTGTTGATAAAGCTTGACGTGCGTCTTCACTGTCTCATATCTTCCATCATAGAGGGGTGGGCTGGGGGTTGTTCTATACATGTTTATGAAGGTGGATTGAAGTTTATCGGCCATTGAATGTTATAATATATTTTTTTTTTATAGAGGAAGGTGCGTTGGTTTTTCACTTTTCTGTAGGTACCTACACCCTTAGAGTTAATGGGAAATTTATTTTATAGTTCCAAACGAGTGGGGATTGTCCTATGGTTGTAAAAGACTTGATTTCGATGTTTAATGTTTTTTTGTCAGAATATTATTTATAATACCTACACATAATGGGGGTTTGTTTTTGTGGTGGAAGGCTCTGGTTTTACTTAATTTTTCTATAAAAATTAAAAATGTATAAAAGAAAAATAGATGGTAAGGGACACTTTACACTTATGAAGGTATAGATTCTTACCTATACAGCTAAAACAAATAGGTAGTTAAAAAGACAAAAAAATTCTTGTGTAGAGAATCAATTGTTGAACGAATAACATACAAAGAATACATTTTCAAACGCTAATAAGTTGCTTTGCTCACTGTCCAACCATGAAAAACGTTTGCCTAAACTCTCAGTAAAAAAAAATTATTTAACACATTTTTTTATACCAACTACCTGCCTTCATATATGTATGTACAAAAAATAAAAAAAAGTAAGTAAACCAGTACCCTCAAACGAAAACTAAGTTGGGTGAGTTTGAGTTATGCACAGGATTCGTTTGTCCCACCGGCTGCTGTACATGAGTCCATCAAAACCAAAACTATCCCCCCTAAGGAAACAATTTGTAGTTCCACATTTTTCAGTTCATGAAATAGTGGCTGAATATAAGAGTGCAGATAACTACATACCAGTGGCGTAGCTAGGGTATTTGCCGCCTGGGGCAAAACACTAGTTCGCCGCCCCTTCGGTCTAACAATACTTAATAAAAAAATTTGGTGATCTTCATATCATCGGTCTTAAAGTTGCAGACAAAATTTTGATTAAAATATTTTTTTTTTTTATAAATGCAAGGAATAACATTCTGCGAAATATTGATACAGGCCGCTCTGCCGCAATATCTGCTGAATGAGTTTTTTTTTTGTTTCTGACCTACTGAGATTTAACTTTAAACCGACTGTATATAATATAGGCACATGAGATTTGAAATTTTTGTAATGATTGCTTTCGTCCAAAAATAATGAAGTTCATAACTGTTCATTAGGCGTGTCTCACCAAATAAAATCTCTGAGAGATCAGAGATTTTTGAAATGGGACACAAAATCTCACCTGAGCACTGAAATTTTCTTCAGCGATTACTGAGACGAAAATTTTTTGGATTCATTTCTTAATGTTCTTTCTCAGCTAAAACTGTTCATTTGACAGCCAAATTGCAATTTCTCGGTGATGTGCAAATACGAAATTGATACAAAAATACCAAATAGGGGTTGAATGTTGATAAACAGGAAAAATAAATTGATCTTATTATTATTTTTCATTAATTTCATAAAGTTTTGTGCTTTAACATTTAAAGCAAATAAGTTAAAATTTTGTTTCCATAATTTCAGTACGATTGAACAGAGAATCTTGTTCCACCAAAACATTTCGCCTACCTCAACTTGATATTGAGCGCTCGGTGAGAGTTTCCTTGGTAAGACACGCCTATTGTTTCATCAGTACTTTACAGCAAAGTTAAGAAATTGCATACTGTTCATATTTATAAAATCTTATGATCAAAAACTATGAAGGGGTCAAAGCCGGCTAAGTTACTACTGAGTGTCTGACTACAGAGTTGTTACTTCACTGAAATTGCAGTAGATTGTTGATCTAATGCATTTTTTCTCAAAATAAATCTGCTGCAAAATCTTCACTGCACTTCATTTTACGAAAAAAAAAATAATCTTCAAGGATTCGCAAATAAACTCACATTTTTTTTTTCATTCTTTGTGTTGAATGCAGCCATACCTAATGTATAATTTAGAGCTTTTTTGATTGCTGGTTTTATGTTAAATAAAACTAATGTAATGTTTTATTTATTTTGATTCATTTATTTTTTCTTTTTGAAAAAACAAAACATCATCTGCGAAATTATTCAATCTAAAGCATTTTTTTTTGTTTCAAATCCAACGCGAAAAATTTTCAGAAAAAGGTCAACCCCTCTGAACTCTAAATTGAGAGAATTAAGAAATACATATATGTAAAGCTACAAAAGCGAATGGTCAAGAAAGCCATCATTTTGTTTCAAAATTTGAAAGAATAGTTAATTTAAAAAAATAAGCTTGTGTTTATTACCAATTTCTATAATGAGAAACGGTCATGATTCTGCCGCCCCTAGTGATTTGAACACAATGAAAAATTGTACGTTCTTACACCTTTAACTTTTATAGAATTTGTATATCAAAAAATAAAACTTTTATGTTTATTTCTAACTTCTGTAATAAACAACGATGAAGATTTTGCGCCCCTATATTGATTTAAATTTAATGAAAATTGATTGAATTATTTATTAAACAGAAACTAAACTTGTGTTTATTTCCAACTTCTCATGAACAAGGAGGATACAAATTTAAATACTATAAAAATAACACACAATTTTTATTGTATTCAAATTTGTAGGGGCGGCAAAATCTAATAAATATTCAATAAAATGTTCACTAAAAAAACTTCTGTAATTGGTTTAACATCCTATGAACAACGAAGATGATTTTCCCATTTGCCGCCCCTAACTCCTGGCGCCCTGGGCGACCACCCCCTTCGCCCCCCTCCCCCCCCTAGCTACGCTACTGCTACATACTATACTGTTTAACTAAAAGGTAAACATGTCAAGCCGTTGCTTCAACGACAGGAAAAGCTTAAGATTTGCAAAAGGCTGCAAATTTGCATTTTTTTTGCACTTCAAGTTTGAATCTCAATGTTTAATTTCTACGAATTTCCAATACAAATCTTGTCTGGTTGTTGAGGTAAGTTCGGAAATCATGTAACTTTGCAATAAAAGTGGCAGTTTGTACACTCAATTACACCCGCTATTTGATAAACTAATATGTGAGCAAAAGAATAGCCCAGCTGTTTATACCTTTGCACTTGTTTCTTCCAGAAAGGTTAGATTTTAAAATGGTGTTCATCCTTCTTTTGAATTGGGTGGTAAGGCTACTCTTGATAACACTATGATTAATCCCTCTTAGTTGGAGAAACCCAAGGTATTTGTATGATTCCCCGTGTTGTAAATCTTCAATGACTTGTTCTTGGGCTATTGAGAAACCTTCTTCGTTAGCATCTACTTTTCCTCTTACCAGGTGAACCATCTTGCATTTATCCATACCAAATTCCATCTGAATGTCTGTGCTAAAACTTTTCACAACTTCAATCATTCTATGGAGTTTTCCTCTATTTTTGGCGTAGAGCTTTAAATCGTCAACATATAACAAGTGGTTGAACGAGTAGTCATAAGTTTCTGTTTTGATAACGAAGCCGGATTTTATTTTGTCTAAGATCCTGCTTATAGGGTTGAGACCTATACAAAACCTGCTTCTTATAAGAACAGCTTTGCTGAGGAGACCGTTTTGACTGATTCTTGTGTTCCATCCTCCCATTAAGACCTTAAGGCAGCTTATGATGGTTGGGCTGATCTTGTAAACTTCAAGAATTTTTAAAAGATAGTTGTGGGGCATCGAATCAAAGGCTTTTTTGTAATCTATGAAAGCCATACTGATGCTCCGCTTTTTCCTTAATGCCAGGCCAGTAATTACGGAGTCAATGGTTAATTGATCTTTGCAGCCCAATGTTTTCCTACTACAGCCTTTCTGCGCATCTGATATGACGTTGTTGACTGTACAATGACCGTAGATTCTGTTCGTTAGAATTTTTGTGAAGAGTTTGTATATTGTACATAGGCATGTGATGGGACGATACTTTGAAGGGTCGTTACAAGGCGTGCCTTTGGGAATTAAGAAGGTCACTCCACTAATGAAGAAGCTTGGTGGCGTGGTTTTGAGCTCTAGTAATTCCGTGAAAGATCTCACAAGTGGTTCATGACATGCGGACAACTTCTTAAGCCAGATGTTTTGAAGTTTATCAACTCCAGGAGCTTTCCAGTTGCTGGTTTCCGAAATGGCTTTGCTAACCTCTTCTCTACAAATCGGCTGGTAGGGCATAGCTGCTGTGTCTTTGAATTGCTCGATCTCATCCGCAATCCAGTGGGCATTTTCATTGTGGTATTTTGGTTTATCCCAGAGATTACCCCGAAACTGCTCAGTAACGCTGAATGGTGGATAAACGCTATTAGATCCTGTTGTTGATGTGGATGCAGAGTTCCTATGAAATGCATTTTGATCTCTGGAAAATAGGACATTCTCAGACCTTCGCTTGCTTGATTTTTCATATCGTTTAAGCCGTTTTACTAGTGCCGATAATTTCTGAGCTTTTCGATCGCTCATTTCTATAATATCATCCCTAGATAAGTTTTCGGGACGGAGTGGTGCAGTCAGGCGTCTGATATGTCTGCAAATGCGACTTGAATTTGACCCATCTTTAAACGAGGTTAACCTGCCAATATCCTTTCTCAGCTTTTCTATTTTATTTCTGAGTCTCTTATTCCACTTTGGCAGTACATTCTCCATCTTTCTTGCTGTCTGTCTGGGGTTTTCCAAAGTTGACGTTGGTTCCTTTCCAAGGGCTCTTAGGGCGGAAATTGCACTTACGAACAAAAGGTCGTTAATGCGTTCCATTCTTGATTCATCAACTAGGTAATGTGGTAAGATGTTGGAATTGATGATATTCAAAACGACTTCAAGTTTCTTGGTTTCGTAGAGTTTAGAAATTTTTGGCCTCAGCGATGGGTCAATACCTTCAAATTCAACTAGAGAAAGGCTGAAAATATCACGAATTCTTTATGTTTCTGTGTCAATTGTAGTTTGCACAGTCGTTGTACTAGTTAATGTCTCGGTTGATGTTTGATGTATTTGAGCTAACAAAGGATTCATCGATGAGGTTGAGGATTCTGTGAAGAGTTCGGGAACAATAGGTATGCTTTCTGTTGTTTCGCCATTGGGTTGGTGTGGCATCTCAGCAATAGCTTCAATCTCGGCTTGAACTTCAGCTTTGATTCGTTGTCTTCGATTTATTTCAACGTAATTATTTTGAAGGATAACATCTTTCAATGAAGTTAGCAGGACAACTTTCTCAAAAATAATGATAGTCGAGCTGAAAAAAATTGGTTATTGAGAACTAATTAATTGCAAATTAGTTACGCAAAAAAAAATTTAATTGCATTTTTGGTTTGCGAAAAAATGGGTGTCCTGCTAACTTCATATGAACTTAGCGGGACAACTTTCGAGCTGAAAAAAAGTTGATTACTGAGAACTAATTAATTTCGAACTAGTTACGCATAACTGATTCACAATTAATTAGTACTCAACAACTAAATTATTTCAGCTCGATTATCTTCATTTTTGGGAAAGTTGTCCCGCTAAGTTCATATGAAATTAGCAGGACACCCATTTTTTCTTAAACCAAAAAAATAATTAATTTTTTTTTTGCTTAACTAATTCGCAATTAAGTAGCAACTAATTAATAATATAATAATATAATAATTTTAACATAAATTTCCAAAAGTGTCCTGCTAACTTTATATACATCGAATTATGTTGTCAACAAGAAAGGACAACCAACACCGACGTCTAGGACAGAACGTCACTATAGACAGCTATAATTTTGAGGTGCTCAGAGACTTTGTCTACCTAGGATCCGCTATAAACTCAGCGAACGATACCACTGCTGAGATCAAACGATGAATTATTCTTGCCAATCGTTGTTTCTTTGGGTTAAGAAGGCAATTGAGAAGCAAAGCCCTCTCTCGAGCAACTAAACTGTCCCTGTAGAAGACGCTTATCATCCCGGTCCTGATGTATGGTGCAGAGCCATGGACACTGCTAACAGTGGATGAGAACGCGTTAGGCGATAGATGGGGAATAGAGAAGAAGATACAACCACGAACTGTATGGGCTGTACAGCGACACCGACCTAGCCTCAAAAGTAAAAAGCCAACGACTAAGATGGCTGGGTCACCTAGAGCGAATGGACACCAATGCTCCAGCCCGGAAAGTCTTAGAATCCAACCCCGTGGGACAACGCAGTAGAGGTGGACAGCGTAAAAGGTGGCGCACGCAAGTGGAAGAGGACATCAACCAACTTGGCGTGCGAAACTGGAAACAGCTAGCTAGAAACCGAGCCGGCTGGAAGAAGCTTGTTGGTTGAGGCCCTGGTCCACCCCGGACTATAGCGCCACCTTAAGTAAGTAAGTAAGTAATTAAGTAATGGCCCATGGTTTTTATCACTTTTAAAATATTTTGAGGAAGTATTTTACTTTTATGAAAAAATAATGGACCCTCTTCCATACAAATATTTTGAAACCATTAATGAAAATTTTATTTTTCTCAAAAATGACAAAAATTTTAATAAAATTTGCAGATACAGTGGTGGTCCAGTATAACGAATGGCGATATAACGAATGCTCGATATTACGAACACTTTTTTCTAGCCCATTAGGTATTCTATATAACGAACAAATAACGAATTTCACAAAATAAAACCAAAAATGTTTTAAAATAATTAATTTTTCTGTTACGTACATGAATTCAGAGAAGGAATTTGTATAATTAAACTCTTGATTTTGAATGATTTAATGTGAACTTTGGTTTGTTGTGCTCAATTTATTCTCTCATATTTTCTTATTTGAACTACGGAAATGCTCAAATTTGAATTTTTATTACGGATTTGGAGATAAAACTCGGTTGTATTTGAAAATGATACCAGATGAAGTGTTTAAAAATTATCAAAAGCTACTTTTTTGTTAATTAAACGTATTCAATATAACGAATTTTCGATATAACGAATGGACCTTGGACATTATATCATGCGTTATACTGGACCACCACTGTATGCTTAAATTAGTTAAATCTACTACTAAATTCTATAAAACTTTCATTTAGCAACTTACCTCCTATTGAACTTTTAAAATTAAAATCATAAGCTTTTGTCCCATTTTTTGAAGAGAGAAACTTTGAAAATTGATTTCTGTGTTTACGTCTGCAAACATCAAGGCAATCATATTCCAGACACCCTTCCTAAAAGGAACTAAATAAATTTTATTAAAACTAAATTTTTTTTTTTGAAATAAATGCAAATGCTCTTTTTTATAATTATTATCTACAGCTCGTACCTATATTGCAATATTGTTTTACTTTTATTTAAAACGTGTGTCTCGTATTGATTTCTAATTGCAAAAATGCTAATCCGATGGCCTCTGCATGACATTTTCCATTTTGGAAAATTTATTTTATCATTCCGTTGTGATGGCATAAATTTCCCGCCACACTGATCACCCAACACATAGCCATCAATAATTCCATGTGCGCCTGTAGTCTGTGATCTGATGTGAATTGTTGTTGTTGCATACACGGTGAACATTGTAATTCTTTCTCTGACATATAGTCGGATCGTTATTTCTTGGACGCTTAATTAAAAAAGACCAGAGTTTATGTTTTTTTTGTTTTGTTTTGCTTTGCCAAAAAGGAACACACCACGTCCAAGCAAGTCACAAGAGCCGCACTGGAGAAGTACCTACGATCGTAGGTATATGTGGAATTTATTTCTGTGCGCGCACTGTGCTAGTCAATGTTATCGCTTTTTGCTGCCTCAAGTCCCAACTTTGGTCATCTAACTATATATAAGCAATGGTTCGAGTAGACTCTGGGCCATTCAGCCTTTATGGCGTTGAAGCCATGGCAAAGGATTGCACAGTCTTTTGGATATCTCCATGGTAGACCTTTTGTAATTAAATCTCTATGGCTTGAATGCTTCGTGATTTTCATGTTAAGATTTATTATGCTTTTGGGAAATGGCCTCTGGCTTGTTGTTGTGAGTTTTAGCATTTTTTGCGCACTTAATCTCTTATATATGTTCGTATTATGTATGTAACGATTTGACACATAGCTACAGTTGACTAGGAAATTCTATATTTTTTCTATTGGGTTACACAGCGTATATGGGAATTTTTTGTTAAAAAAAAAGTTGGGGAAAGGGCTATCATTATTCAAGGCCTATGACTGTTTTGGACTCAAGTCTTTTTAAGGTTTTCTATATGAAGTGATAAAATCTTGATCTAGAGTGGAGGGATGGCGAGGCGAATAAAGATCATGAGGACATTACTATACTTCATTAATTAAAAACCTAGCAAATTAAATGACTGAAATAAAACAAAGAGTTTTTTGGTCACCAACCCGACATATTTTTTCTTTTTTCTTAGAACAAGAATAACGGTACGTGCGATATTATTTTTTACCAATTTAGAAAAATTTAAATTTTTTCTAAACTGGCTCCTTACAATAACTTTTAGTAAAGACTAAATTTGGATGAAAAACTATCAATCAAAAATGATTTAAAATAAAGTACATGCAATATTTCATCGATGTGTGACAAATTACTAGGGACTTGGTAGATCAGAGCTCCCAATGCGAGATTACCTTATTGTTCTATAATGCGTTTTTACCAAATATCTCTTTTACCCCTGAAGTAAACCAACAGCTTAACGGTGATGCAATGGAACGATGTACGAAACATTAATGTTGAGTAGGATGACAATATCCAAATGAGGAGTTACATTATTGATCTCTTCGGTGCTTTGAAGCCAAATATCTCGCCAACTACATTATTTATAGCCACATGCATTGACCTACTATATATATGGACTGCCAGGAGCCAACTTCACGACGGTTCATTTTCAACCACTAGGCGCCACCAGCGCTAGTTGGAGCAAAACAGAAAAATAGTGTAGCTTTTGAAGATTGGTTTAACAGTAGTTTTGTTATTTTTTTTATCATTTTATTTTATTAAAGGAATAATAAAGAAATTTTGTTATTTTTCTTACTATTTTTCTGTGCAAAAAATGTAAAAACAAGAAAATAATTTAATTTAAAAAATAAAGAAATAAAATCCGAAGCGAATTCAGTTCAAGTGTGGGCTCAACACGTAATGCCAGTGGTCATCATATTATAATATTAAATCAATATACAATTCTGCCTTTTTTCAGCAAATATGGCTTGTAATAACAGACTCCCAGATCGATGAAATGAAGAAGATCGTCGAGAATATTGATTTCACAGCTACTGCGTCTTATGCGACATGTGCATGTTTTTGCCAAACTGTGTCCTCTGGCCGCACCCTTCAACATTTAGACGTCACCTACTGCTACGTTGAAGACAATTCATGACTTTATTGTTCTGAGGAACTTGCTTGACCTCTGATGCAGCTCTTCAATGGTCATGTGGGGAAGTTACGAGCCCTAGACTGCCTTGTGACCAAGTTAAGTGGGATTTGAAAAACCATACGCCATCACATGGGCAAGCCTACCCGCGTTAGGTTGATGTTGAGATTTAAGGAGAGCTCCCAAGCCTTGGAACATCCATCCACCTGGAAAACAGAGCCTTGCTCCACCACTTCTACCTTCGGAATGACATAACGCAATGGCGAACAAAGAACCTAGGTTTCACCGGGTTCAATGAAGATCATTTGGCAAACGCCATAATCGCCGAGCGAAATGGGCCAAGTTCCCTGTTAATTACGAAGGTGGAGCTTCAGCTTATCTTCGATTCATTAAAGAAGAAGAAGTCAGCAGGAGTCGATGGCATATCCAACGTTGTACTTCGACATTTACCCCAAGAAGCAGTAGACATTTATACCACACTGTTTAACAACGCTCTGAATAATGCATATTATCCAGTGCGGTGGAAGACAGCTGTGGTGCATCCTCTCCCGAAAAAGGGAAAGGACAACTCCAATCCGGCGAATCTCCGGTCGATAAGTCTTCTTCCGAGTATCAGCAAGGTATTCGAAAAAGTTATCAATAGAGCTCTGTCTAAGTGGACAGAGGACAATAATATCATCCCGGATAATCAGTTCGGCTTTAAGGCGGGACATGACACCATTCATGCCGCGCCTAAACTCGTTTCTGATGTCCAATGGAACAAATCTAAAAAGCAGTGTACGGGTGCCTGTCTGGTTGATTTGGAGAAGGCCTTCGACACCGTATGGCTAGAGGGTCTTTATCTAAAGCTGACCAGACTTGGCATTAGTAAACCACTATTATATATGCTTTATGATATGCTCAATGGTAGAAAGTTTGTTGTCAAGAGTGGCAATGTGACTTCTACCACAACCTTTAATATTAAAAATGGTCTTCAGCAGGGAGCGGTCAACTCGCCGATTCTATTCAGCATTTACACCAGCGATCTGATAAGTAGTCTAACTCAGGCAATTGCGTATGCCGACGATCTAATTGCGTACAGAACAGCTCCAAAAGTCGAGGTCATCAGAATTCTTTTGCAGCGTGACTTCGAGAAGATTCAGCGATATTGCGATGACTGGAAGTTGAAAATCAACTTCCAGAAATCAGAAACTATCTTGTTTAGGACTCCGTTGCATGGTGCCACAAGGGATACGAGAAAGAAAAAAGGCGTAAGCTGGTGATCGTAGGGCCAAATGGACAGCCACTGGCGAGTAAAAGTGTAGTAAAGTACCTTGGCATCTGGATGGATCAGTATTTGTATTTCGACAGACATATAAATGCTGCTCTGTCCAGGGCTAGGGGAGCTTTTGCCCTGACAAAACGGTTGTTTTATAGCAGCCGGCTTGACAGCAGGGTGAAGGTGATTTGCTACATGGCCCTCATACGGCCGATGATTGCCTATGGGTGCCCGGTTTGGTTCAACGTTGCCCCATCTCAAATGGAAAAGATTCGGGTGTTTGAGAGGCAGTGTCTTAGACGCTGCCTTGGATTACACAGAACACCAGAGTCGGAGTACAAACATTATTATTCCAACCTGGTTCTATACAACGGCGCCAACATAAACAGGATAGATAATTTCTTGCTGAAGCTTATTCGAGGTCACATTGCAAGAGCAATGTCCTCGACCAACAGCTTAATTTTTGGGGCTTATTACCCTAAAAACGATTACTACGAGAGTGTGCGTCTAAACGGCTTTATTCCGCCCGATGCATTCCTCTACTTAGACAGTCGAGGGCTGATCCAGGATAGAGCGGCGGTTCCGCTTATCTACCACGTCGGCCGTAGAACTGTAGATCGGCGGCTCCTGTACAGTCGAGACGTCCTCGCACAACACGGAGCGGAGCACCTTCGGTTCAGTAGGACTGTGTCCGATCGGGACCGAAGAGATAGGGTAAAGCAGGAGATAACCAGTTCTGGTGGTTGAAACCTGAACAAGAAGATTCTTCGGATATTTAAAAGTTGACTGCATTTTTCTATGCCATGGCCGACTTACATAGGTTTAGGTATTTAGTTTTAAGCAGGGACAGTCAGGGTGGCACCAAAAAAAAAAAAAAAAAAAAAAAAAAAAAAAATTATAAAAACAATAAAAACACAAAAAAATTATAAAACCAATAAAAACACAAAAAAAATTATAAAAACCCGAAAATGCTTGCTGTGGCTGTTCTAGTTTGTAAGTAGTCTGTAAGTAGTTTGTAAGTAGCTTTAAGTAGTTTTATAGTAGTTTTAATTAGTTTTAATTTAGTTTTATTTAGTTTGTAAGTTTTATATAAAACCAAAATAAAAGATATAGAAACCAAGTTTTTTCCAATTCTTCTTGGTGAAAAATAAAACCATGAATTCTAGTTTTAAGATAGTTCTTAGGCCGAAAGGCATTAGCATTAAGTTATTAGTTTAACTTAGAGCGCCCGAATGGGGCCAGTAAGTTAGTTGTAAGATATTGATAAGTAGGCTAGTTTTATGAATTTTGGTCGAATGCCGAAATTCGGCTTTATTTCGCTCGGCGTTATTTCACGGCACCGGTAAAAACTTTTAAATCATGACAAATGAAATAAATGGATGATTTAGGAGTAAAACAAAATTCAAGCGACACGCATAATGATACTTTGCGACTTCAGAAATAAAAAACTATGTCCAAGCACTGAAATTGTGATGATCTTAAGTCGCATAATCCCTTCACTGACCTTTCCATTCCTTGAGACTTTATCTTCAATGATGAAGATTTGATTTCGAAGTTATGAGCGCAGGAAATCCACTCACGGCGCCTCATTTCATACGTGTAGGTAGACTTTCAACTGAAGACAAAAACAAAACGATTTTGTTTTAAGCAGATCAAAAGGTATCCTTAAGCTGGCCATACACGAAAGAGCCAACGAGCCAAATGGCCCTGCGCCGCCGATCCGAAATCGGTCTTCTGTGGCGTGGATCGGCCGCCGATCCATTTGGATTTTCAGCCAATCTGAAATCCAACCTAGCCAACTGGATCGGATTGGTCGGTCGTGTATGGCTATAGCTTTACTTCTTCAGCTTGAACTTATGAATATTTGCCTGATTCCAGTTCCTGACTGTCGACCGCCAGGGAAGCACTTTATTCTTGGGGCTCTTTGTTCAGATTGCAATTAAATCGCAAATTGCTGTCTCCGAAGTGGCCTCAACAAGGTAATACGATGAAAAAAGTTTAAAGAAAAAATATTTTTAACTTCCATATTACATATCAACAGGAATTCAATTTCATGCCTCCGCATAGCAATAAGATAGCTCATTTTGTCGGTTAATTGTCTTATTTCTGGTTTATTTGCATCAGTAGGTACTATGAAAGAGTATGAAAGTTTGCGACCACCCACCACCATCAACAACAAGAACAACACTGAAAGAATAAATAAATGAACATATAAATTAATTTAATTTAATTAACTAGAAAAAACATACAATTTATAACACTGATTTTTTTTAAATTAAATAAAACAAAAAATGGCTCAAATTTCAGACGTCAAAATACAAAGTTGAATTATAATAGATGGCCTTAGTTCTATGTTCAAAAAAAGCTTGTTTAGGCCAAGTGGCAAGAGTAATAATTATTATTTTTTGCCACTTTGCTCCAATAAGCAGTTATGTCGCTAAGAAGCTCTGAACTCATTTTAATAGGGCTTTTGTATGGAAATGAGACTCGACTCTAGCAGCATTGTATATCCAATCTATAGTATTCTCATGAAACACGATTTTGTAGGTAGACATTTGGTCGATAGGTTCGCTGTGATCGCCTTACCGAGATCCCATAACAAAAATTAGTATTACATTTGGACGCATAGATGGCCACGAGCATTTTTTATGACAATTTCGTGTATGAGGAATAGACCAGCTCCCATACATTTTTGTTCAATCTCCAAAGCTATACTTTTTGCGATGTAAGAAATTTTTCGCTGGATATTAGCAACTTTCTTAGGTTGTATTTCTGACATTTTCGTCGCATATAAATATTTATTATATACCAAAATGTAGTAAATAAAGTGTTCTATAAAAAACTTTCAAAGTATTTTTTGGATCAGATGGAACATGAAGCTAGATAAACGTTAAAAAAAAACTTGTCTTCAAAATTTCGACAGTTTTTCGTCAATAACTTTTTTTTGGAAAGAGGAATCAGAATTTTTTGTAATCAAAAGTTATAGAAGATATTTTAAAGAACAAAATTTAAAACAAATATAGCTCTAACAGCCCTATTATTGACACGATTTAAAACTTGTTTTAATATTAACTAGTTCTATGGGTATTTTGAGTTTCAGGTTTTGAACATATTGGTATTATTCAATCAAAAATTGACATCTAAAACTCGAAATCAGAGTTTTAGATGTCAATTTTTGTTTGAATAATACCAATATTGACATCTGAAACTCGAAATCAGAGTTTTAGATATCAATTTTTGTTTGAATAATACCAATATGTTCAGAACCTGAAACTCGAAACCCTTATAGAACTTTGTTTTACATTAAAACTAGTTTTAAATCGAGTCAATAATAGGGCTGTAAGTGTGATAGGAGCTGAGAAAATTGAATTCACGCTTTTCAAAGACTTTTTCAAATGGCGAGCAACGCATCTGTGCTTTCTGTTTTGAACTTTGTGGATTTACTTTCTCCAATAAGTACTCTTTAAGAAACAAAAAAAAAAATCGACGTAGTATTTTTTAGATATAAATTATATATTTGACTTGACTGGACTAATGATAAATTCCTAGGGCACAGAGAATATTTTGTAATACATATCTATTATTTTCAAAACTAAGTCCGGCAGTGGCAGGCACGCGTCGAATGTGGCTTAACTTCATCCATTTTCGGAGATCATCCATTTTTTTTTTGTTTTACTTAACTTTTGGAAAACTTTTGAAACTATTGTTACACTTTTTCTTCTCGTCCAAAAGGGTGGCTATTCAACACCTTTTATACTAAAATAATTAGTTTATCGAAATGATAAACCAAGTAGACGACCGCGAATAAATTATTTGCAAAAAAAAAAACTTTAATATAATGCGCAACACGATTAAACAAATGAGTTAAGACTTATGACTTGTGGTTCTTTTGACAGAAGTGTCAAACCAACCGAAAAAGACAACGAAAGAAGAGAAGCAAAAAGAGACACGAAAAAATGCAACAGTAGCTTGTTTATGAAAGCTACCACCACATCTGCTCAGCTGGGCTGGGTTCAGCGAAGAAAAAAAAAAAAATCAAAATAAACGAAATATCAAAGTGCTCGGTAGTGCCCAGCCAACTTCGCGGCACTACACCCTTTTTACAGGAACAAACTCAGGCGATTTTCAACCCCCCTCTAACTTCAGTACCAATAAAGTCAGAAACTTCAAATTCGGGGTATTTGCTGAACTGATTAAACACAGGTGGCTCACCAAATTTCAACTCTTTAACATTAGTAGTTCCCAAGATATAGGACTTCAAAAATCGCAAAAACCGTAACTGACTGACTCACTGACTCACTGACTCACTGACAGATCATCAAAATTCTGTAGCACTTCCCGACATCGCAGAAACTTGAAATTTCGCACAACGGTAGGCCTTGTGGTACATACAAAGGAAAAAATCGAAAATCTGCAATTTTCTATTCAGGGGGCGTGGCATCCACCCACTTTCTTAAAAATTCTTATAAATTATATGGAGCACTTCCGATTGTTGTAGAACGATGAAAATTGGTAGATCAGTAGGGCTTCAAGTACTTAGAAAGAAAAAAAATTGCAAAGTTGGAATTTTCCATTCAGGGGGCGTGGCATCCACACATATTCTTAAAAATTCTTAAAAATTATATGGAGCACTTCCGATTGTTGTAGAACAATGAAATTTGTAGGTCGGTAGAGCTTGAAGTACTTAGAGAGAAAAAATTGAAAATTAGAATTTCCTATTTAGGGGGCGTGCCATCCACCCACTTTATCAGAATTGTTAATATTTATATGGAGCACTTTCGGTTGTCGTAGAATTATGAAACTTTGTGGAGCGGTAGGGCTTGATTTTCACCTGGCAAAATAAATCTTTGCAAAAAGAAGTGAATCACAACAAAAACATAAATGTTAAAAAAAGAGCCAAGTTCTTATATGTACGTAAAAAGTCTGCCAAAAATGTAAAATTGGTGGATTTACTTGGCAGGTTTGCTCTTAATTACTTACTTAATCACAAATTTAAATTGTATGAAAACTTGACCAGTGAACCCAACATATTTTAATCAGTATTCATTTAATAGCAAATTTCTGTCAAGATTTGGAATTGTTTCGATATTACTCTACTTAAGATATTTGATATTAAACTTCATGAACTTAAAACTTGGCATATGTTTTAGATCTCATTACATTTTTGGCAGAATTTTTACGCACAGGTTTCTTGTACATATAAGAACTTGGCTCTTTTTTTAAAATTTATGTTTTTGTTGTGATATTTTATTACAAGTACAGTGGGGTACTTGTAATAAATAATGGGTGCCAGGAATTTTAGTTAGGCCGAATTATCAAAATTCCAAATCTAATTATTAAATGAAAATAGAGCGAAAAATGAAATGAAACACAATTTGTATATTCCCAGATGGGGACTTTAAATTATTTTTATTTGGGAAACCTTGGATAAACCATAGGATAAAAACCTTCATTTTTTTCGATTGTAAAAAGAGAACAGTAAGAATTTTGTAACTGCTCACGAGGCACCTTTGAGCCAAAAACAAAGAAAATTAAAAATCAAAATGGGCCGTTAACGCACAGTTAAAAAAAAAGAGAAATACCGCGTCCCAAAGTTAATAAGGATAAATCGAAATAAAAAGATTAAATGAACAATTAAACTAAAACAGAATAAGGTCTGTCGAAATTCCTTATTCCACAACTAGCACAAAAATTAACACTCTACTTATCTTTTCTTCTTGGCAATTTTCCTCATTGATTTTTGTTCTCCTCTTTCTCCTCGAAACTCGTTCCTAGTTTCCTTACTCCTCGAATCACCTCTAATTCTTTGACTTCTTCAACCAAAAATTTTGAACTTTATTTTACTTTAAAATTTCAAGAGTGAACTTCCCAGCTATCAACCCAATCCTTCCTTCAGCCATTCCAATCACTCGCACATTCATACATTCAACCATACGTTTTCGTGATCATCGGTCACGGGACATCGGCTCCCTGGAAGGCTTTTTCGCTCCCCAGAAAACCACCGTTGTTGAATCTCAACGAAACTCTCACACACCTAAGTTCAACCAGTTGTTGGATGTCTGTCCAAAACTTGCTGAATCTTACTCTCTCACAAACACAAGCTCAACAAGTTGTTGGATGTCTTTCCAAAACTTGCCGAAACTTAATGGCCGAGTTCAGACCTATCCCAAACTAAACTTTTGAGAAAAATTGAAAAGAATCAAAACCGAGAAAAGGCCTTCGCTAGGCATTCTCCTAGTTAATACAAAAATACTCGCGGGTGATTCGAAGCGTAAAGCAACTATTCAAAAACATATTATTTCGAGACGAGCGAGAGAGTGAAACATTTTAAAAATCACGAAAATCTATTTGTTTGAATTCCGATAGACCATATGTAATTAGAAATTAATAACCGATTTTTAAGATTAAAAGTAACGCGTTAACTACCCAAAATGTCTACAATAAGTTATTAAGTTAAATATAGTTATGTTAAGATAATTTTAAGCTATATTGATGCTGTGTTGTTGTGTTGCTTTCGAATCAAGTAAGAGTCCGCCTGACTCGTTACTTCTTCAGCTCATCCGCTGGCCCATCGACATGAGACGTTCGTCTGCATTGTAAATATGTCTATGGATTTTGGAACCGCTCGTTCCATTCGAAAGTTATCAAAAATTACTCGTACACCTGTTTTTGTTGCTTTTGCAAAACTCTAGCGAGGTACACCGCACTGGTTGATGATACCATAGTTGCCCTCCACTTCACAAGTATTTTGCAGCCACAACGGAAAATTAAAAAGGGAGCAAAGGATTCGAAGGCTGGTCATTGTTGCGGTAAATTTTACCGTAACACTATTTTCGAAATTATTTTAAATGTTTTTTTTTTCAAAGAGCAAATTAAAGGCCAAGAGCCGGGAAGGTACTTTTTTTCTGCAATTTATTACTGAACTCCGAATGTAAATCCAGGTTGGCGGGAGTGGAGTAAGACCGTAAGACACCATCTTAGAAAATGTGTTTTATCAAATATTTCGTGAACCGTGCATTGTACGAACAAAATATTGAATTTTTAAAGCTAATATTCTATTCTTTTGTATTATGTATTTTTAAATCAAGTTGTCCTCGTGTTAAATTTTTGAGAAATTTAATTTTTAAGTCATTATATTTTTAAAAACAATCAAATCATATTTTTTTTTTCTTAAAGTTAACTTCACTAATAAAAAAAACAAATAAAAGAATGGATTATTTAACCCGTATTACACTACATTTTTCTCCCAGAAGAAAAAAGTTATTGAGGTTTTCATTAGAAAATTTCACTTTGAGGATACTCAAATGTCGTCTGGCAGGTTCAAGGCTGAAAACAAAACGTCTGGGACCTATATTTTCATAATCAGGAGATTTGTTCTGATTTTTGGCGTATCAAGGATTTGGTTGGGTATACCCCAAATGGAAAAAGTATTTCTTCTTGGATTTTTAGGATACTGAAATGTCGCCTGGCAGGGCCCAAGGCTGAAACCAAAACTTCCGGGACCTATATATTTGCAATCAGAAGAATTTTTTTCTGATTTTTTGATGTATCATTCATTTGGTTATATGTACCTATCTTAAACTCCCAAAGTAGATTTTTCACCCCTTTTGGGGGGCGTCTGGCAAGGGGAAAGCTGAAAGTAAAACGTCTGGGACCTATGTATTCGGAGTAAGGGCACAATTGTCTGTTGTCTATATATAAATTGAAGTGGTTATACCACCAACACAAAAAGTGGAAAAATTACCATTTTCTGAAAATATACAAATAGACAGAGTAACAGAAAAAAATGGGGACGTATCGTATTAGCTTGTAGCTACATTATAATTTAAAACGACCTTCATTCTACAGCTTTAGTCAAGCAGAATTAAATAATTGACTAATTCAATTTCCTTAAAAGTTCCCCAGTATTTTCCCTTCTTGCGTGAGATATATGTAGATTAATAACTATGATTTTGAAGAAAATAAAAAAAAAATATTCTTCTGTTTTAGTGGAGTGAATGAATTAAGTTCAAATAAAGAAGTTTAAGTGAGCTCTACTCCATATATTGCGTTTCATCCAGGTAAAACAGTTGGGGCTCATCAGTTAGATGCTGTTGTACCCTTCTAAGACGCAAGTTTTGGTCGATGAAAAAGAACAGCTATATTTTGGAAACTATTGGGCTTACAGAAATGATTTTGGACTCAAATTGAAGCCAATTTAGTTGTTTTATTAAGCGTAATACACAATTTATAGTCTCAAATGAGTCCTTGGTGGTACAAAAATTCAGTAACTGAAAAAAGCATGAAAAGAAGAGGTATTTAAGATTTTTGTGTTTTGACAATGTTACGTTCGGCCCTCGTTTCGCCGGGTTATTCATAAGACTTTCTACGTAAAAAAACTGAGCAAAAATCAAAACTACCAGATTTGATGCAAGGTCTCTTATTCTTTGTCCAACAAGGTTCCCGCACTGTAAATAGCGAAGGAGATTTAGTTATTTTTAAATTTCTCATTTGACTTAGAATTGATAAGAGCATTGAATGATAAAAACAAAACAAAGAAAACATCTAGTACCATAGTATTTAATAATGTTCCCGTCTGAACGGGGAGATATGTACCTCCGTTCCCATGCTATTTTTTTCTTCTTTTGACCCAACACACGCTCAGGAGTTATGAACTGTATTATGTCAAGCACATTGTATTTATCCTACTGTTAATTAAACTACTTGTTGTTGAAAAATTATTATTAAAACATTTTGAAAGACAGTCTCTTGGAAACTCTTAGGTCTGCGGAGACGATTTTGGGAACAAATTGATGCATTGTAGAGCAATGTTTTCATCGGAAACTTGTCCTTGACAATTACTTAAAAATGCGCAAAAATTTCGCAGGTTTTTTAAATGAGTTTGACGCTCGAGGCGAAAACTTGGATTATTTATTTAAAAAATCAGAACTACCGGATCTGACGTAAGGTCTGATGTATATATAGTTACTGGACTAAGAGAATAATTCCATTATTAGCTGTGTAACACAAAAAATGTTTGTAAGAAAGAATTTTTAAAGTATAAATTCAGCTTGGAACTTAATTAATTATTTTTGGGAAATTTTGTTTAGTTGTCGCGCCCTTTCTCCTTTTATAAACTAAAAAAATAATATAATTGCTTCTCAATTCAATTAATATTTTGAATGCTTTAATACCATAAAGCGTATATTGTTTTTGACCAATAATTTGTAATAAAAGTTCATCTAAGCTTTCAGCTTTGATTCAGTATTAAACGTGCTCCTTCAAAACCCCTTCGTAGAACAAAAATATACAAAATAGTATTCGCATTCAATTCGAAGCAAAAACGGCAATGTTCCATTGCAGATAGCGCTCATTGTACCCAGCATACCTATTCTCTATAACGACATTCGTACATACACATAAGTATACATATGTATCGATTTATGGTTAATCCATTTGCCGCTGCACTTCAAGCTTCCCCCGTGTCGTCGAAGCCTCAAAGTGATCCTCGTTCATATATTAGCTTTATATTATGAACGAACAAAAAAATGGAACCTTTTGGAGTTAAATAGCAATTTGGTGTCATCGGTTAAAAGCCTGTCGTCGCCGCGCCGACTTTGATACATGATCACAAAAATCTTATAATTCCATCTGTTCTTTTGGTTCCTTTTGTGTGGAGCAACCCCGCAGTCCGTATAGATAATCGGCGGTGTGGTCGGCGGTGGTGGCAGCGGCGGCGGCGGTGGCGGTTTCAACTCCTTTGTGGATTGTGCCTGAGGTTGTTTTACAATCTTGTATCTGTGTATAGAATGCACTGCATTTGCATTTGGATATTATACGTAGTACGCTACTCAGATGGGCGATGATGGCGCATATCTATCTTTCGCTCTCTTTCCCATACTCTCAAAGCCAGGGGATTTAATCGAGCTTAAGATTTATACGACGATCATTACAAATGCACTCAGAGAGATACTCGCCAGATACATTTGGATGAATCTTACTTCGAAGACGAAGAAGACGACGATGAGTCGGAGCTCTGCTCACTAAAAATCTGGATTTGATAATGCTTGTTGTGTCTTCTATCGGGCCAGCTTACCAGCAGCCGGCCGCCTGGTAGAAGACTGATTTGTAATGGACTTGCATCACGATCTTATTCAGATCGAAGGGTGGCGCGGTAAGAGTTGGGGCTCTGGGATATCATGGGCATAGATGAGATGATCGTGGTCGCAACGCATAGATTTCGTGTGATGGAGATGTGAGGAGAGAAGCGTTAGCGGCTGTCTTGTCAGTGGTGGAATCTTAAGTGGCGCCTCTTTTATGTGTTTATGTGTAGGTGATGTCTTTGATTCATAAAGGGGTTGTGAGATTCTTTCAAAAAAGAAATTATTTTATTTTTTTTTTTACAAAAACTTTACTTTTGTACTAAATTTTTGTATACATTAATGGCAAACATTGAGTGGGTGTACTATTAAAGAAATGCAAAGGTTAAAATATTGATGTATGATAACAAATATGATTGATCTCAGTAGAATTATTGGTGCCTTTTGCTTTGTTTAAAACATTAGAACAATTCAAAGGGAATACAACACAGAGTCTTCTCTCAGACCATAAGCAGACCTTAGGCGATTTTTTTTCTTTAAATTTAAGAAAAAAAAACATTGATTTTAAGCGCAGTGATGAAAACCAAAACTCTCCATATCCATGCCAGAAAAACTTGCCATAGCCAAATGTTATTGTTAAATACCTTTGTAACGGAACTTTTAATATAATTTTCCTTTGCAAAAGTCGTTTTTTAAGTACTCTCATTTACAGTTATTTAACAATTAAATTTGGTTATGGCGGCTTTTTCTTACATGGATATAGCCAGTTTTGGCTCTCATCACCTCAAGCATAATTTTATTGATTTTTCCAATGCTTTCATATTCTTTTCACATTTTTCGGAAATAATGGTCACTTTTGCTTAGTTTGTTTTTATTCCAATGAACTCTTTCGACTATTTTCCAAGCTTTTTACAGTCTAGGATAATTTATTAAGAAAATATTAACAAAGTTGTAAATTCGTAACAGCAAAGGTCCCGAAACTGAAAAAGTGTTTTGATTTGTTAATGTTATTTGAAAAATATTCTGTACAAAAATAATAACATTTTCTTCTGCTAAGGATTTTTTTTTAATAAACTTTCGTTTCCGGGCTTAGGGGTACCGTTGTCTGGTTAACTAACTACCCTCTACCAAGTTTTAAAAAAAATCGATAGTGATAACATTTAAATGGCATCAACTACTGGCACGTCAACGGATAACGACTTGAGAGTGTGTACTTGGAACTTGAAAACCCTTTACACTCCAGGTGAAACTCAAAAACTTGAGTCTTTCCTCACGCGATATAAGGCACGTATTACTGCAGTCCATGAGATATAATGGATAAGAAAAAGGATCAGGTATGAAATTTGTGAAAATTATTGCAGCTGAAATTAAAAGCTGCACAAAATGTTAGAATGTGGATTCGTCGTGGAAAATTAAGAAGAAAAGTTATCGATTTTAAGCCGATAACTGATCGCCTGGCTGTGATTTGCATCAAAAACGCTTTCCAATATATAAGCCTTAGGTATATGTGCAGTACCTCGTGGCTTGATGGTTAGTGCGTAGGACTGTCATGCCGAAGGTGTGGGTTCGATTCCCAGCCGTGCCACCTAAAAACAGAAATGTTTTATTCGAGGTACTGCCTCTTGCGAGGAACTGACAAATCCTCCAAGAGTATACTTGTCATGAAAAAGTGCTTCTCATTTAGCCGTTCGGACTCGGCAAAAAACTGTAGGTCCCCTCCATTCCTGCTCAACAGACACGCACACAGGAATGGTTGTGAGTTGTAAGTCACTAGGCCCTGGCTCTCCTCGAGCTGTTGCGCCACCCAATTTATTTATTTATTTTATATGTGCAGACGCCCCTCATAATGGAGTTAAAAAATCTTTAATGGAGGAATTTAATGACATCCTGGACAGAACTTCCGGAACCTGCCCAGAGTACGATGTAAAGATTTTGCTCGGATCCACCTTCGGTGGATAAGTTGTTAGTCATAGGCTTCGCGATGAGACAAGTGATTACGGCCTACGACTAATATACGGAAAGAATTCTTGGATCAAATCACGAAAAATGAGCTGCAGATTACGAAAAATTAATCCCGATTTATACCTTGGCTCGGGATTTCGTAATTTACGACTATTTGTTTGCAATTTGAAAAACTTAGCAAAATTTTTTTTTTTGACCGTGGGTAGGCGCAAAACCTGCATCAGGCTCTATGAGGACCGGAAAACGCGTGCTCATAGAAGTGTGAGATTCTTACTACACTAAAACCACCTCCACTTCCCGAGATTGCAACTAAGTTGAAACTTATCTAGCAATTTATTTTTAACAAAGTTAAGTAACGAGTTGCAGGTAACTTTCCGGTGAAAGTTTCTGCTTATTCCGCGATTTTAAAGCGGTTTTGTGTTCACCGCACCAAGTCGGAAGGTTTTGTTCTTTGCAGACGGCGTACTAAATTCGACTCGTCAAGAATGTCAATAATCGTTGGATTAGCGTGATCTAATAGCCGATTTCTATGTTTTCGCGCGAAACTCTTAATTTCGTCTCGAACCGTAGGAATCCCGAGATCCCTGTGAAGATCTTCGTTTCTTATATACCATGGTGCATTTACAAATGACCTAAGCAATTTATTTTCAAACGTTTGTAAGTTATTTAAATTTGTATCGCAGGTACAACCCCAGAGTTGTATACCGTAAGTCCAGACAGGTTTAAGTACCTGCCTGTATAAAATCAACTTATTATCAATACTAAGCTTGGAATATTTACCGAGTAGCCAGTTCATATATGTGCGTGAAGTTAGCACCGCCATTTTCGATTTTCAAAAAAAAAAGGTTGTGCTGTAATGTGCCCAACTTGTGCTGCTATGTGCCGTATTTTTTAAAAAAATCGTACTAAGGGTTTGGTTTTTAGAGGGTACCCATTTTTTTAGCGTGAAGTTAGCACCGCCATTTTTGATTTTTGAAAAAAAAAAAGTTGTGCTGTACTGTGCTCAACTTGTGCTGGCTTGTGCCGTAAATATTTTTGAAAAATTCGCAAATTTGCAAATTTTACGAATGAAATTTTTGCGAAATCTCAAAATTTCGTAAAAAAAAAGTTGTGCTGCATTGTGCTCAAAAAATGATACTAAGAACCAAAAAGAAAAAAACAAAAATTCGCATAATTGCATCTATTATGACCAAAACTAAACTTTGCGAAGGGCGGTAGCGTGAAGTTAGCACCGCCATTTTCGATTTTCAAAAAAAAAAAAGTTGTGCTGCATTGTGCTCAACTTGTGCTGCCTTGTGCCGTAAATATTTTTGAAAAATTCGCAAATTTGCAAATTTTGCGAATGAAATTTTTGCGAAACTTCATAATTACTAAAAAGTGAAAGTTGTGCTGTTTTGTGCTCAATTTGTGCAACCATATTCCAAAGAAATAAAAAAAAAATTCGCATTTTTGTGACTTTTATGCCAAAAATGAATTAATAATTTTTTTTTTAAGTTTTACATTTTTCTTAAAAACTAATATGTGCTATTTCGGGCTCAGTTTGTGCTGCCATATTCCGAAGAGATAAAAAAAAAATCGCGTTTATTTGTAACTTTTACGGCTAAAAAACAGTTTTGCGAAGCGTGAAGTTAGCACCGTCTTTTGCAATTTTCAAAAAAAAAAAAGTTGTGCTGTATTGTGCTAAACTTTTTCTGGCTTGTGCCGTAAATATTTCCAAAAAATTCGCAAATTTGCAAATTTTACGAAAGAAATTTTTGCGAAATTTCAAAATTTCTTTAAAAAAAATAATTGTGCTGCATTGTGCTCAAAAAATGCTACTAAGAACCAAAAAGAAAAACATAAAAATTCGCATAATTGCGTTTATTATGGCCGAAAGTAAACTTTGCGAAGGGCTGTAGCGTGAAGTTAGCATCGCCATTTTCGATTTTCAAAAAACAAAAAATTGTGCTGTATTGTGCTCAGCTTGTGCTAACTTGTGCCGTAAATATTTTTAAGAAATTTGCAAACTCGCAAATTTTACGAATAAAAATTTTTTAAATTTTGCAATTGTGTAAAAAATTAAAGTTGTGCTGTTTTCTGTGCTATTTGTACTGCCATATTCCGAAGAGAAAACAAAAAAACTCGCATATTTGTAACTTTTACGGCCAAAAAGCAGTTTTGCGAAGCAAATGCAAATTTTTTTGTTTTCTCTTTGGAATATGGCAGAACAAATAGCACAGAAAACAGCACAACTTTAATTTTTTACAAAATTGCAAAATTTGAAAAATGTTCATCCGTAAAATCTGCAAATTTGCGAATTTTTTGGAAATATTTACGGCACAAGGCAGCACAAGTTGAGCACAATACAGCACAACTTTTTTTTTTTTGAAAATCGAAAATGGCGGTGCTAACTTCACGCTTCGCAAAACTGCTTTTTGGCCGTAAAAGTTACAAATATGCGAATTTTTTTGTTTTCTCTTCGGAATATGGCAGTACAAATAGCACAGAAAACAGCACAACTTTAATTTTTTACACAATTGCAAAATTTAAAAAATTTTTATTCGTAAAATTTGCGAGTTTGCAAATTTCTTAAAAATATTTACGGCACAAGTTAGCACAAGCTGAGCACAATACAGCACAATTTTTTGTTTTTTGAAAATCGAAAATGGCGATGCTAACTTCACGCTACAGCCCTTCGCAAAGTTTACTTTCGGCCATAATAAACGCAATTATGCGAATTTTTATGTTTTTCTTTTTGGTTCTTAGTAGCATTTTTTGAGCACAATGCAGCACAATTATTTTTTTAAAGAAATTTTGAAATTTCGCAAAAATTTCTTTCGTAAAATTTGCAAATTTGCGAATTTTTTGGAAATATTTACGGCACAAGCCAGAAAAAGTTTAGCACAATACAGCACAACTTTTTTTTTTTTGAAAATTGCAAAAGACGGTGCTAACTTCACGCTTCGCAAAACTGTTTTTTAGCCGTAAAAGTTACAAATAAACGCGATTTTTTTTTTATCTCTTCGGAATATGGCAGCACAAACTGAGCCCGAAATAGCACATATTAGTTTTTAAGAAAAATGTAAAACTTAAAAAAAAAATTATTAATTCATTTTTGGCATAAAAGTCACAAAAATGCGAATTTTTTTTTTATTTCTTTGGAATATGGTTGCACAAATTGAGCACAAAACAGCACAACTTTCACTTTTTAGTAATTATGAAGTTTCGCAAAAATTTCATTTGCAAAATTTGCAAATTTGCGAATTTTTCAAAAATATTTACGGCACAAGGCAGCACAAGTTGAGCACAATGCAGCACAACTTTTTTTTTTTTTGAAAATCGAAAATGGCGGTGCTAACTTCACGCTACCGCCCTTCGCAAAGTTTAGTTTTGGTCATAATAGATGCAATTATGCGAATTTTTGTTTTTTTCTTTTTGGTTCTTAGTATCATTTTTTGAGCACAATGCAGCACAACTTTTTTTTTTACGAAATTTTGAGATTTCGCAAAAATTTCATTCGTAAAATTTGCAAATTTGCGAATTTTTCAAAAATATTTACGGCACAAGCCAGCACAAGTTGAGCACAGTACAGCACAACTTTTTTTTTTTCAAAAATCAAAAATGGCGGTGCTAACTTCACGCTAAAAAAATGGGTACCCTCTAAAAACCAAACCCTTAGTACGATTTTTTTAAAAAATACGGCACATAGCAGCACAAGTTGGGCACATTACAGCACAACCTTTTTTTTTTTTGAAAATCGAAAATGGCGGTGCTAACTTCACGCACATAGTTCATATCTCTTAATTTACTTTTTAATTCTTCGCATTTCTTTTTTACGTGCGGCTTCCATTTTAATTTCGCGTCTAGAGTCATTCCCAGATATTTTGCTTCATTCACAAATGGTACACGACCGGTATTAAGAAAGACGGGCAATCTATTTATTTTTTTATTAACATTATTAAGAGCATTTTGTAATTTAATCGTAGCTTCGTTAATCGTTTTGCCTACTGCTAGTATTGCAGTATCATCAGCAAACGTTGCTACGAAAGTGTCTTCTGTTCAGTGTTGCCAGAAAATATTTTCTGAAATCGGGAGATTGCCACTCTAGAAATCGGTGTAAATCGGGGAAACAGCTTTAACCCTAAAAGTCATGCCAGGTGTCAAAAGCACCTTGATTTTTATAAAAAAAAGGTTTTTGCTGATTTTTTTTCCGAATATGCTATTCAGATTATAATTTTTTTTCATTCTTTAAGTAAATAAAATCAGATTTCTTTTGAAAAAAATAGTTTGAAGGTGAAAAGTCATTTCTTTCAAGAAGAAACTTTGTTTTATTTATTTAATTTAAATTCATTTTTTAATGTAATATTGTTAGCAAGCAGTACGTAAAACTTCAAAATCAAAAATAAATATTTCCCTTAAGTATTTAATAGACTTGTATGGTGCAACACCATTTGGTGCTATATGTTTAAACATTTACAGCCTTATTTATTAGATTTCTTAGACGACTGTTGTTGATACCCATTTTCTTTAAAGTTTTTAGTAGTCGGAAATATGATTTATTTAATTAAATAAAATGTCAAGTAAGTCAAATCTTAGGCAACCAATTCCGTTGTCCAGGTTGGACAACTTTAGCACAACAGTGAATGAAGCTTATATCTTTTTGGAGTTGGTTGGATGTCTAGAGTTAAAAAAAAGTTTATAAATTCGATTGTTTGTGCATCTTGCTAGCTTAGAAAGGAAAACGTAAATAAGACAAAAAAATTTCCAAAGATTTAAGTTTATTATCATTATTTTAAATATATTTATTTTGATTAAATTAAATAAAGTGCTAATTTTAATTATTTTAAATACAAATTGATTCAGACACTTAAGTTCAAACAATTGCATTCCTTGAACTTCAAGTATTCTTTAGAAAGTAATATTCTCTGTAAAGTGACAACATCGACTAGTTATTAAAACTAATTTTCTGACGTATGCACGCAGTCAGTTTCCAAAACCTTAACTAAAAACAAATAGAAAATTAAGAAGAAGCTAATGACTTGACAGAGACACATATACGAAGAGCTTCGTAGTGTTCAGCAAATGAGCAAACAAGAAACATAAATTGCAATGGGTAGATATTTTACTTCAGCTTAAGAAATATTAAAAATCGGGGAAAAGTGACATATTTCGATCAAAAATCGGTGTATCGGCAACAGGCCTGAAAATCGGGAGAATAACGATAAATCGGTGTTTCTGGCAGCACTGCTTCTGTTTGAGGTATATCACGTGTAAATAGAAGGTACAGAACTGGACCTAAAACACTACCTTGTGGTACTCCAGCCACTATTTCTTTGAAATTAGAATATTCATTTCCGTGTCTTACACGAAAAAGTCTGTTTTCTAGATATTCGTTAAGAATTTTATAAAGTCCTTCAGGCAGAACTTGTCGTAATTTGAATTTGAGGCCTTCGTGCCACACCTTGTCAAACGCTTGCGACACATCCAAAAAGACCGTCGAACAGATTTTCTTTTCTTCAAGAGCTCTCTCAATTACGTCAGTTATTCTATGCACTTGATCAATTGTTGTATGCTTGCTTCTAAATCCGAACTGATGTTCAGGTATTAATCGTTTCTCTTCTATTATAGGCTGCAGGCGCAGGAGTAGTATTCTTTCAAAAACTTTCGATATTATTGAAAGAAGCGAAATCGGTCTGTAAGAATTCTTTTCGTGAGATGGTTTGCCAGGTTTCAAAACCATTATGACTTCCGCAACTTTCCATTGGCTTGGAACATATTCTAGCCTTTGAGCGGCATTTATTATATAAAGGAGGTTAATTAATCCTTTATTAGGAGGCATTTTTAATATTTCCGCTGTTATTAAGTCATACCCCGGAGCTTTATTAGACTTTAGCTTCTTTATTTCTCTGTTCAATTCAGCAAGCGTAGCATTTCTGGTTCTGTAATTTTCACTTGAGCTAAAACTCATATTAATATTTTCATTGAGTGCTTGCCCATCGGAAGGTTTAAATGTTTCTTCCAGGTAATCGGCGAATACCGCCGCTTTCTCTTTGTCACTTTTAGCCCATTCGTTTTGGTTTTTCTTAATCGGGGGTACTGGAAGCTTTGGTTTTTTCGTTGTTTTTATAGCTTTCCAAAGTGAGTAGTTGGATTCTTTCCCAGCTGACAAGCTTTCAAGGTAATTTTCAACTTCACGGTTTTTGAAATCTGATATAGCTGTTTTTAGCATATTACACAAGCGATTTAAATGAGCTTTGTGTTGAGGAGCACGGGTTCGCTGCCATTTCTTACGTGCTTTTCGTTTATCTTTTATTAAGTCTTTTATTTCCTGCGGATATTTTATATCTTTATAGCGCGGCGTAACCCTTTGATAAGGTGTGTTATTCCACGCTGCCTTTTGTATTATATCAACAAAAGGTATCTACTGCGTCTTCAAGCTCAAGAGGCGTTTGTAATGATACCCTCAATTCAACGTTGTCCTCGATATCTTTCTTAAATCCTTCCCAGTTGGTTTTACCGTTTGTTAACCTGGGTGGTTTTTCAATTTTGACAAGGCTTTCGCTCATAGTGAGTATGACTGCAGAATGATCAGAGAACAGATCATGGCCTTCTGAAATTTCAATACGGTTGGAGGGTATTCCTTTTACCATAAACAAATCGATTAAATCAGGTATTTTTGACGGATCAGTTGGCCAGTAAGTTGGCTTTCCAGTCGAATGAAAATCGCAATTATTTTCCATTCCTGCCTCATAGAGCATTCGACCCTTTTGAGATATGCATCTTGAAGCCCAAAAGGTGTGCTTCGCATTAAAGTCGCCACCAACAATTAAGTTTGGGCTTAGCGACTTTATCAATGTCGTAAATTCACTCTTATCGATTTTGCAACGCGGAGGGCAATATATCGAAGAGACATTGAGAAGAATGTTTTTAGTTCTAACTTGAACACTACTCAATTGCATCGATTCTACCTCTATTTTCAGGCCTATTGAGTGTTCAATGCACTCTTTTATATATAACGATGATCCACCCCTTGCTTTATTTGAAGGATGAACAGCGTGGTAGTCAAGAAACCCGTGGATTTTAAGATTTGATTCATTTTTGGCATGCGTTTCTGATATCAAGCATATGTCGATATCATTTTCCTGCATATACATCTCTAATTCTCCAAGTTTTTGCCATAATCCGTTGGCATTCCACGTAAGAATTTTAAACTTTTCCATCATAATTTTTTTGAGAGAGATTTGGGTCGAAAACAATTTTCGAGCTTACTTAACCTATCAAAGATAAGTTTATTTGTGTCACATTGTTCCTCAAGTTTCGACAGAATTATTGAAAAGACTTTTGAAACCGGGTCTGTTTCAGTGTCGTTGTTTGCGGGTATATTTTTGGCCGCTATTTGGGCATATGTTTCTGCATTTCCTTGCTTTGATATATTCTCCGAAGGTATTGACACTGTTTTCTTTTCCTTACGGATACTAGGTTTTGGAGCTTTACTAGATTTGGAAGTCTTGGGAATTACGGTTTCTATTTGCCTTTGTGGGTTTCTTTGTGTTTTGGCAGATTTCGATCGCCGCTTTTGTAATTCTTTAGCTACTTCGCAGCCTCTATAGTTTGCCGGGTGATTTCCATTACAATTAATGCACGTCGGTGGACTTTCACTTTTTCCGATGCAGTCAATGGTTAAATGCTTTCCCGCGCATTTTACACACCTTGGCTCTTTTTTGCAATAAGTTTGGGTGTGATTGAATTCTTGACAGCGTTTACACTGAGGGACTAACCTTGTGCTCTTTCTTAGAGGTTCGATCTTAACTACGATGTTTAGAATTGCTTTGATTTTATAAATTTCATCTAGTTTTTCAGTCTTATCGAACGAAAGTATAAATAGTGGAAGACCATCACGCTGTACCACTTTTGTTTCACCCTCTTTTGTCTGTTTCTCTCTTTTGACGATGTTAATTGCATCTAAGATTTTGAAGTTGCGCTCTTTTAGATCACTAATGATATCGTCTTTTGAACATGATGCGTGTAAGCCTCTCGCCACAACACGTAAGGGTCTTTCCGACTTATTTTCATAGGTATACCACTCTACTTTTTCTTCGTTTAGTTTTCGCGACAGAAGGCGATAACTTTCGGGGTCTTTCACACATACTTTCCATTTGTTGTTATTGAGCGAAATAACTTTAAAAGCCGATGGTGGTAATGCCTTTAATATGGTTTGCAACTTGTTATACTCCTCAATACCGATAACATTTATCGGTGGCGGGGGCCGTTCCTTAACAGGTTTTTCTTTTACTGTCGCATGTTTTGGTGAAACTATTATTTCAAAAGACGAGGCTGCCTCAGGTGAAGAGCCAGCTTTACGCTTTTTACTTAATCTTTTCTTTGAGGACTTTTCCGTTTCACGTGCTAGCTCTTCTTCGTCTGTTTCATATCTAGAATTATTGACTTCTGGCAAGCTAGCTTTGGAGTTTATTTGAGAATTTTTGCCTTTCAACATCTCATTTTCTTTTCGAAGAAGATCGACTTCTTTCTTTAGCTCTTGATAAAGTTCCATTACTTCATCAAGTCTTCGTCGAAGTTCGTTATTATCTTTTTCAAGATTTTCTGTTTTATCTGAGTCTTTTTTGGCGCGCGCTGGCGTGACGGGTGGACTCTTTTGCCCGAATTTGGATGGTTTTATACTCGATTTAGATGGTGGTGATCGAGATACCCTTGCACTTTTTAGGAAGGGATTTATTAAATGCAATAATTGGCTCTCCCCAGAATCCATAGAGCCGACCTCCGAAGAGGGTGGATTTTCCAGTGAACCTGGACTGCCACCTGGGGTACTATATCTTATTGTTTTGCTCATTGCATATAGTTATGTATACATCAATCTCAGTATACGGAGTTTGGATTTTAGTCGCCTCTTACGACAGGCATGCCTACCTCGGGTATATTCTTGCCCCTTACCCGCAGGGGGCAAAATGAAGATATTGATAATCAAAAATCGTAAATTAACACCCTTTAAGTATGAATTCTTCTATCGAGAGAAAACAAAAATTGCGAACAACAAATCACAATTTGATCCAATTATTCCTCAATCGCACAATTTTTTAATTTGCACAAAATATTTGTTATCACCACTTTTATTTCGTGATTTGCCACTTGGAAAGATCAATCTTGCTTAACCTTTCATTTTGCAGGTATACGCATTTAATTTATTTTATTTTATTTTGAAATAAATACTTTACGTTGACTCAACTTGGATTTGAACTCGCAACCCTCCAGTTGTGGAGCGAGCGTGCAACCACTAGATCAATTTGCAGTATAGATCGTTGGTGTCACACATTAATGATTAGATACATGCCATGTTGTGGTGCTTTATGTCTTCGAGAAGTAAATTGCGACAAGAAAGTCGTAATTTAGGAAGTTTTTGTTGGTGATTTGCAACTATTCTCATGGAGTTGAAAATTACGACAGAAAAAACGTAAATCAGTGTTTGTGCAATGTAAATTACTAAATATTGATCGGAAATCAATATTTTTAAATGCTGTTTGTGAAATTATTCTTTTAAAGAGTAAATTACGCCAAAACAGTTGTATCTTGCTAAGAAAAGTACAAGCTTGAATAATGGACTTTAATTGCAAATCACGAAGAAACAAATTTTGTAAATTGCAACGGTTTGAATGTTAAATTACCAGTTTGTTGTATTGATTTGGGATCTAAATGCCTTGATTTACGAATAAATTGGTGATTTTTCAATTCTTTCCGTGTAGACTTTTTAGATGCTCTTAATACGGTGATAAGCAGCACTAGGTTTCTTTGGCTGAAATCCACAAAACAATCTGGCGCTCCCCAAAAAGTCGATGCGCCAACCAAATCGACGATGTACTAATGGACGGATGGCACGCTTCTAACATCTTAATCGTGCGTTCTTTTTAAAGGGCAAACGTGGACTCTTAACAGTTCCTAGTTGCGAAAAGGTTTAGAGCCCTGAAGAAGAAATCTGATGTTGGTCGCCTTAGAATACCTGGAGCCTACAGAGAGCACCTGAGCAAGAAACTTTCTACTCTGCATTTTCCTGCATTGATTCCAACAACCAGAGGTCCCAGTATCACGATATCATCAAAGAGGCAGCCAAAACCATAATAGGTCAATACCTTAAAAAGAACCCATGGTATGATGATGAATGCGTTTAGCTGAAAAAAGTGTCAAAAGATGCACATGCAAATATGCAGCGTAAGCAAAAGAAGCGAAAGTGGAGTATGGAGTAAGGAGAAGAACAGGGCCCGATCTGAGTGGTTGACGCACCAGGCATTACATTACCCGGGTGGCAAAATTGAACCAATTTTGATAATTTGTTTAAGGTAAGTCTACATACTAAAGCTATTTCAATGCGATCAGTAGTTTCGGAAAAATTTGTAATCTAACTTAACATAACATACAATCTTAAAATTTAATATACTCGCCTTAGAAGCCCCCGGAGACTAACATATGGATGTGAATGTTACCAAATGCTAACCATATTACATTCATACAGTTTGAAGTGATAATCTCCTTATTTTCAAAGTCATTCAAAAATCGCACAATCCCTGCAGTGACATATGACTTACTATAAGAAAAAAGCCAATGCAACTGGCCTCTGGCCTAAGAACCGGAACGCAAGCTCTCGAAACTGCGAAAGTAGCCCATTCACCGAAGCACAGGAAATAATAAATGTATTCAATCAGCGTTTCCAACAGCTGCATCAGGTAGAGCATTTCGCGACAAGAAGACGGCCAACATCCAGTCAATGAAGACGTAGTACCACCACCCAGTATAGAAGAGGTAAAGCGCTATAAAGAAGCTTAAGTACAACAAGGCTGCTGAATCTGATGGTTTGCCACCAGACCTTTTCAAGCACGGAGAGGATATGTTTGAAAGGTACATGCATCAACTCATCATCCAAGTTTGAGCAGAAGCAAAGCATGCCAGATGATGATCAGCTCCATATGTATCATCTACAAAAAAGGTGATCCTTCTCGTATGTCACGTATAAGAACTATCGAGGAACATGACTGTACTGAGTTTCTTAATCCATTCAATAATCGGAAAAACAGTGCATGACATCCGGTTAGGCAGATCGACCATAGACCAAATATTCATTATCAGGCATATGGCCAACGAACTTCAAGTCAAAACTCATCATTTATCTATCGACTTTAAAGCTGGCATATCATTCCTCTGCAGTAGCCTTATAATGGTGATGGCTAAACTATTCTGCAACTGTTCCAGTTCTGTTGCGTGACATTGAAAAAGACGCGGTGCAATGTGCAACTAGGTAAAAGCTTCTCCAAACTTTTCCAAACATGAACATGGCTTCTGCAAGCAGATGCGCTTTCTTGTGATTTCTTCAATCTCGTTCTGGAGCAAATAGTGCGCAGGGCAGGCGTTAACATTGAAGGTACTATTTTCTACAGATTTACTTTTAAAAATTGGTGACCTTTTTAATCTAAGTAATAGTTGAATGGGCTTTAGATCAATGACTTAAAGCCCATCCAGCAACTATTACTTCAACGGTTTTATACAACTTCTTGGGCATGAAGATGTTATCAACATCATGGAATTCCCCAACGGGACCTAATAGGAACAGGTGGAACTTTTTGGTCTAGAGGTAAACGAGGGTAAGGCCAAATGCCTGCTATCAACAAACAGTCAAGGATCTGTCAACCAGCTTGGATGAAATATCACTGTTGATAGCAACAACTTTGAAGTAGTTAAAAGGTTCATCTACCTCAGGGTAACAAACCCCTTAGTCTGCCAGTCCTGCTTCATGCCACTGAGTTTTGGGCAAAAAGCAAACATTTAGAACTGATACGTAGCTCTTTTGAAAGAAAAAAAACTTTGACGGATATGTGTGCGAGGAGGTGAATAGAGAAGAAGGTACAAATCTATGAACTGTATCAAGATGTGGTTGTTGTCCAGAAAATTAAAACACGTCGACCACATTGGCTAGGTCACATTTTTATTTTATCGAATTCGCAAGTGCACAAGGATGTGTGCCAAAGCTAAATTTCTATACCAAAACTATTTTTCAAATGAGTTTGCCCCACTCTGTTCAAAATCATCGTTCGTACGCCCTTGTAGGTGCGGTCCTAACCTAACTCTTCAAAAATAAAAATAAAATCCATTTTATCAGTCTGCCAGAACTCAAAATTTTTTGATAAATAAATTAAATAAATAAATTGGGTGGCGAAACAGCTCATGGAAAACGATGGCGGGCGTAGTGACTTACAATTTTCAACC